>CP097506.1:51644729-51977229 GCA_023547065.1 Musa troglodytarum
GTGTGACATTCTGGGGTTAGTGGCTCAAACTCAACAAGTTAATGGATTAGTTATTCACTAACCATCTGAATATATTATTTCCATCCATCCATGACTATAATATTGCACCTCCCACTTGCCATCATAGTCGTCCTACAACCCCTTTCCATACCTATCACCACATCTTCTTCCTAGCTTTTTCTCTTCCTTTCACTGAATCGTTTTATTCACTATTTATATCCTTTTTGGAATAGCTTCACAATTATAAAAATGGTGGAGAAAATTTTGGTAATTTAAGAATCTAGAATAGCATCATTTGTACAAACAAACAATCAAACAATATCAAACTCTATCTGCTGTTTACTTTTATGTAATATAAATCCATAAATAATATGAATTAATAGCCTATAAATTTTGGTTAAAATGAAAACTCAGAGCAGGGGAGATCGCCCAGGTAGAAGATTCTAGTAGCTAAGTTTGCATTTAACTCATTTCCATGTTGTACATGCCATTACTTTCTGCCAAGGCCTAGAAGCATTATTGTAAACTTTTCTTTCTGTTATGTACTGTGTATGTGGTATCAAAACGTGGAATATTTTGCCAATGCATGCTACAGAGATCAGAAGAAAGAAATAAAGAAAACTTGGAGTGGAGAGTAGCAAGACCCAGGCTCTCCCATTATATAGTAGCATAGATGCTCTAATCCAACTTGCATTTGTTCCAAATTTTTGGTCTTTTGCTTTTTGGTCTAGGATGATCAGATGGATACCCATTGGAATTTACGATATTTAGAACAAGGGTAACCATATGAAGGGGAGGCCATATGCAAGTTCAGCCATCATATTGGTGCCATTCATCTAAAGGTGCATGTGAATTACAATTTCCGCAACATTCACATTTCCTCATCTGTATGGTAAATAGAAATTCATGTGTAACATTTTCTTGGAGTCATATTCTCAATCTTCTGTTATTTTCTTTAGAATGTTTACATATATTCTTGGATGAAGCTAAATGTTTTTTTACAATCAAGTTCCAATTTAAAAGCAAAATTAGGCACTATTATGATTAGCAAACTATATATCAGTTTCATTATGTCTTCACAGTATTTGCTACAAGCATCTTTATTACTCAATAATCAACCTAAATACCAGTTTTACATTCTGTGCTTACTTGACAGTGGTGGGAAAAGAGTGATTGGACCGGATACAAAGAACTAGGTATGCTACTTTGAAATGATAATGATTTGTGCTGGTTGAAGTTCAAATCCTCCAAGAGTTACATTTTATGCATTATGTTTTATGACACTAGCAATCTGATCACCCTTACGCCTGACACTATGTTGATGATATATCTTCCTTAGCTAATGGTCTGGTTCAGTGATGTTTAATTGTATGACATTCAGGATATGCCACTTTGTTATGAAAGCTTTTCCAAAGTTAAGAAAAAAGCAGAACAACATCCACTATATGATTATTTTTAATAGTATTTTCCTTTTTCGTTACCTTTCATCATCTATCTTTGCAGGCTAGACATTCTTTTCTGGTAATAACTACATTTAATTCTGACTCAATAAATTTCTAGTAGTTAACATATAGGGTCACTGCAGTGGGAATGGACTTTTTTGGTACATGTACATGTAAAGTGACAATTTGATGTATAAACTTTGTTTATAAGAATTACCACTTAGACAAAAGAAAAGACATCTCAAGGTCATCATGCATAGACACACACAATCTGGCTTGCATAAGAAAACCTTATCGATTGAGAACTACACAACATAGGTAGTTTATAAAAAAATGCTTGATACACATATATGAGATAGTTGTCCATTACAATGTCTTGAAGTGTCCAGTTTTCAGATCATTATTATAGGAGTATATTTCTAGTTAAAAGGTGATTTCTAAATACTAAGAAATATTAAAGCACTATGCATAATAGATCAGTTATTTAGTACATATAGATTTTACTAATATTATTAAATTATAAATTTTCAGTGCCTGAAATCATACCTCTGCATGTATATGCAGTCCCTGCATATTGTTGAATGACACAGTGTCATGCACAGTTTCTTATTAAAAAGGTTTATTTGTTCTGCATCTTAAACTAAATGTTGCTTCTATATTATTGCCTACATTATCATTGATGTCATGGACTGAATCTAAGATACACTTCTTACAAGTTGCTATTAGTTATTTAAAATTATGTTATATCAGATGAATGTATGATTTACCACCTAATCGGGTAATTATTGTCATGTTGTTTCTTCTAAGTTCTAATTTGTTATCACTTTCTAAAGGTGCAGAGAAATCTGGGAAAAACGCTGATGAAGATTCATGGTGGGAAACATGGAAAGAAGTACTGTACCAAGATGAATGGAGGTAATATGATCTCAAATTCACTGATGTTAGCCCTAAAATTATGAACTCAGTTGATATGTCATCAAACTGATTTAGTTTGAAATTGTTTATATTTTGTGGCATAATATTATAGGAAATACCTTCAGCATAACCACTACATAAAATTTTTATGATTGCTATTTTTGCCCAAACTCCGACGCACCATATTTTCATAGCAAGTACTTTTGGAACATGTAGATACCAGATTATGTACGAATTCCCCTTTGCTGCACATGTATGCCTGCCAAGCATTGTGCCATCATATGAAGGTGCAATTCCACAATGACAAAGGAATGCTAGTAGGAGAATGGAATCATGACCTCACTCTTATTCCTAAACTAAAAATTCTGCAGAGTCTTCAAACAGAACGTACAGCCCCACTCAAATTGGACAACAATACAAAATTCTGTCACATTATGTACTTAGCACACAGTATATCAAAAGATGTTAAAATTTAGATAATGGATCTAAGAACAATCATCCTAACAGAGGAGTTATAGTTGCAGGCAGTTCAATTACCTGGTTAAGATTCTGCAGCAATGCAGAGTGAGAGCATGTCATACAAACACAGAGTTTGCAATAAATTCTCTTTAACTATTATAAAAAAAGTTACATATATTATGTACTATAAGCTTAGCAACTATTTTTCTTTTTTCATCAAAACTTTCCTGCCAATGCTACCATTAAAAGAGGCAGCTCAGTGCGCACAGTTCCCCCATACATTAGTACTCATGCAAACTAAGAGACTGCTAATTTCTGCCAATGCTACTATATAAGTATATAGCATATACACCCAAATTCAGAAAAAAATTTGTGGTTGCCTAGAGTCTGTTCTTTGTTTTTTCTCTGTAAAATGTATACATTTAAATTTCTCTGCAAATAATACAATTTAATATATGATAACTGTATAAAGCAGTAATGATGGACTCATTTGCATCTGTAGTAATCTTGCAAGGATAGAGAGGAGCGCACAGAAACAAGCAAAATCAGGCACAGAAAATGCTGGATGGTATGAGAAATGGTGAGAAATGAATCAGTATTTGTCACATGATAGATTCTTGTTTACCTTATATGTTTTCTGTTATCTGAAGTAGTAGATCTGACTGGACGTTACTTTGTTCCCAGGCGGGAAAAGTATGATGCAAAAGGTTGGACAGAGAAGGGAGCTCATAAATATGGAAGGCTAAATGAACAATCCTGGTGGGAGAAGTGGGGTGAACACTATGATGGAAGAGGATTTGTACTTAAATGGTTTGATTTTTTCCATGGTCCTTTACATTCTCTTTTTTAATTTCTTGTGGAAACCATTGATGTACTTCATCTACAAAAAACAGCCATAAATCTTATTTGATAACTTTTTAAGCATATCTTTCCTTCCAAATTCATTAAATCTTTGTCATGTGCTCTGTAATTGCAAGCAGATTCTAGATCTAATTTTGATTTTTTCTAATCATAATCTGGTGGATCTAAAATATACCTCTGTAGCATTTTCTACTGACTATTAAGTTGCGAATTATCAATTCTTAGTTTTTCTTTTAGAAGGGCAACTTAGATACTCACTTGTCTTGGATGATAAACTTATGAAGTATTCTTCTGCTCCTAAATGCAACATAACTTATCTGCATCTTTGATAGGACCGATAAATGGGCAGAGACTGAGTTAGGTACCAGATGGGGGGATAAATGGGAAGAGAAGTTTTTTGCTGGAATAGGTTCACGACAAGGGGAGACATGGCATGTATCTCCTACTGGTGAACGTAAGTTGTGCTAGTATGTCATTCTTCTTGGCATGTTGATCATTAAATTGTTAGACATCTGCTCTTCCTGAATGTTGATGAACCTGAGAAAAATCATATGAGATGAACAGATTACTAGACAAATTTATTTGTTTTAAGCTTAATTTACAAATTCTTTATTGTGCCCATTCAATCTAAGATAATTCTTCTTTGTAGACAATAGAAACTTAATGATCGTTAGCTCAAAAATTTGTAGTGATTCAAATATTATTTTTTTACTACATCTCTCTGATGCAAATGAGAGAAAGGACTGGCTTAAATACATATTTGTGCCTTTTTATATATCAAGTCCATATGTTTTTCTCTTTTTCTCTACTCATTTTGCCCACCTCTGTACCTTCTCTATCTTAACAATGATAAGCTTTTGTCTTCCTTTCTTGGCTTTCCATCTTTATCTGGCTCTTGTTGTTTAGGGATATCATAGACTATTTCTTAGTTGCATGAGCTTCAAAGGAAATGGAAAACAGAGCTTCTTATTCTACAAATTTGTTCTTGCCAATCGTTGGGATTCCAAGTTGCATGACTTTGAAAAGAAATAAAAAAAGAGAGTTCCTTTGCAAATTTAGTTGCTTAAAATATAATTAATTATTAAAGTTAATTGACTAAACTAGTCAACATTTGAATTGGCCCTTTCTTGTTGCAATACTAACCCAAAATTTTTGTTTCAAATACTGTCATATCATTAAATGAAGCAAGGATTGCAATTTCGATCTGTACCAATGTACTGAGCCCTGTTTGGTATGATATGTACTAAAGTGTACTGACAGTACGTCCAAAAAAAAAAAACCTCTAAAAATACCTGAAAATGGAAAAAAAAATAGATTAGGGTTTTTTAAGTTAGAAACAAATATAAATTTTATATAATTTTAGTAAAAATAATGTAAATTAGGAAATAATAGTGCCATATATCTTTTTCGAGCTTTGAGGAATAACTTTGTAATAAGTTTTGAATCGTCTTTCCATTAATCTTGAATTATCTGTAAAGAAATTATTTGAATTATTATATTATTTTTTTATATAACTTTAATTTTAAGATTCAAATGAATTAAGTAATCAATTGATGGATATACATGATTGTACCATCAAAAAGAACGATGAGACTCCATAGGATCAGGATCCTTAATCCTATGTATCTATATATCAATATGATATATTTGTCCGACTCAATCCTGAAATTAATCCCATGACATATTGTACTGATACATCGTATGCTATTGGTGCATTAATGTGGTGATGGTCATAGTTTGATCGTCGTGAACCACATGTGTCCGAGGTAGCTCCTAGGGCAAAGACGAATGTGGCATGTATTGGCCTCTTAATCATCCCAAATTAGTCTCCTAAATTTGATTCAATCCACAAATTGTAGCTTTGTTGAGCTTAAGAGAGTGAAAATGTGAGAATAAAAGAGAGATGTGAGTGAAAACGAGTCTAAGAGAGTGAAATAATTTGAAAGATGGGAGAGGAAAGGGTTTAAAAACCCTTTTCTAATCCTCAAATAGTCAAATTTACTATTTAAAATAGGGCAATTTCAACCCTTGATCAGTAACAATCGAAATTTGATGGTTACTAATTAATGAGTACAAGTCAATAATGGTAGGACTCTGATCGTTGCCACCCGGTATAGACTCCATATCGCCCGATAAAAGACAGTCCGCATATCAATATCTTGTTGGATCAGAATATACCGCTCATACTAAGCGGTATGCATTAGTATAGCAAACCCTAATATGAAGAGTGAAAATTAGGAAGATTAAAATTGCAAGATCTATTAACAAAAGGCTAAAATTCATGGAACCTTTGAGGGTTCTAGAAGTTTTGTTTAGAAATTTTGAATGGTTGAAAGTGCTGTGCTAGCAGCTTAACAAAAATTCAAAATGATAGATCAGTTTATTCAAATAGCTACATAATCGAGTAAATTATTCTTTTTTTATATTCAGACATCATAAGTAGCTCAAAATTTCTTATAAACACAAACAAGAAAAGAATTTACTCTTTGATTGTTAAACTATTGGTTAAAATCTACTGCCTGATATAGCCACCAGGAAAAAAAAATACTTGGAAGCCTTTGCATGATCTCTCTCTCTCTCTCTCTCTCTCTCTCTCTCTCTCTCTCTCTCTCTCTCTCTCTCTGAGCCTCTCTGCTACTACCTGATATAGACACCAGAGGAACGCATAACTGGAAGTCTTTGTATGATCGATCTCTCTCCTCGTTTACTACCTAAAATGAAATTGCAGGTTCTATTCCATTGAATTTCTCTTCTGGATATGCTTAACATGTATGCACCAGTGCAGAATCATGTGGAAAAGCTGGAGTTGTTTCTATTTGTGCCTTTTAAAATATTTTACCTCCGCTTACTGCTGTAATTAAGTTATATATCTTACATCACTTGAACCAAATTACATGAAATCAATTGTCATTTGATGTAGGTTGGTCAAGAACCTGGGGTGAAGAGCACTTGGGAAATGGGTACTTTTCTGAGTTTTGGTTGCTTACAGTAATCTTTAAACATATATCAGCTGTGAATCTTTTTTGGCTAGAAGAATCAATTTCCCCTACACTTTCAGAAATAGAAAGATCGTAGTGTCTCACTTCCTAGTTCCTAATCCATTTATTAGGCACAGAATGAATGCAAATTTGTTTTATTTTAGTCTTTTTTCTCTCTGTGTTGAGAGGCAAACCACAAAATGTAACATATTTTGTTTATATTTGTAGAATTTCTGAAGTTTTGGCTTCCCTGAGCCTTCAATATTTGCCTGTTCCTATTTCCAAAGTTGGTAGTTAAATTATGTCATGCTTATTCAATAAATCTTCCTGTATTGCTTTGTCGGTTCTCAAGACATTCCTTTGCAGAACAATATAATTTCATTCACTTACTCATTATTGTGTATGTTCTTTTTATGAATAAACTTGTATATCAGTGTGTAACTGAATACATGACAAGCAATTAAATAATCCATTTATCCATTTGGAGAGGGGTGTCTCACATGCATATTTTTGGAGGCTAAGATTTCTAATCATCCAGTGGAATCCTTCAGTACTTTGTCCATGTAGGGTGCCCAAAAATTCTTTGATTCCCATTTTGCTTCTCTGCAATAATTTCCTTTGTATGATAAAAGAAATTTAATTGTTGAACTAATTCATAACATAGCATAAATTTTTAATTTTGAATTAACCATAACACACTTATTTTGACTCAGAAAAGTACACAAGTATGGTAAAAGCACGACTGGAGAAAGCTGGGATATCGTTGTGGATGAAGAAACCTACTATGAGTAAGATGATTCTTTATGCTTTGTTGGTGCTTATTGTGCTTCATGCAACTTCTTTTAAGAGAACAATGCATGATACGCTACTCTAATTCTAATGGGGTCATGTCTCCTACAAATCTAATACATTGGTAATTCTTTTTTCCAAATCAGAGCTGAGCCTCACTACGGTTGGGCGGATGTTGTGGGTGATTCCACCCAATTGTTATCGATACAACCTCAGGAAAGGCCACCAGGTGTATACCCAAATCTTGATTTTGGCACATCAGAACCAAGGAAAGATGATCCACCAGTTGAACCTCTTAAGTAGTGTTTAGTTTGCGGTAGGCAGTCCTTTTTTTTTTACTAAATCTGGTTTTTGTGCTAAAGGACATCCTGAAATGATTTATCAAACCTGATTCTTCTCTTCATTTATTCATTTGTTCTCTTGTGTTTTGCTGCTGTTTTCCTTCATTTATTCACAGTATTGCGAGAGTTCAAACAGGTGTGGAGACAAAATCTCTTAGGGTTGTGTTTAGAACAAGTTGTGTATTTAGGTGATTGCTGAGTACTTAGCACTTGTTTTCACTGTATTGTATCATGGTTTTAGTAATGCCATCTTGATTATTTAACACTTTGTTGTCTGATTGATTTTAAATGGAAATCATCGTATCAATTGGAGGAAATATCTCATCGTATGAAGTTTTATGCTCGTTGATTCTCATTATTATTCTTTTTATTCTGGATATTTCTCTTTCGAGTCTTTTGATCCTTCGGTAGCTTCATCAAATCGTAAGTGTTAATATTTTACTAAAAAAATCTTTCTTTTTTTGTTTTCAATCGTAAGTCTGGTTTGCCAATCTTCATAAAGCCAAAATCTTCTACTTTACATGAGATGCCACCATCAATCATCCAATTTATAATTCATCATTTAAAGTAGATGCAACATAGGTTACATCACAGGCGGAGAAGACGACCAAAGCCTCATGTCTTTGTATCTCTTTCTTTCTTGCCATTCTTCTTTCCCCTTTTATTACTTCTTAACAAGCCTACAATCCTCCATATACACATACAAACATAGTGTATGGCATAAAATCTATGCTTCCCATGATTGAAGTGTTTGACTCGCATGACTCCAAGCTCTGATGCACTACCAGATTTCTCCTCGTCCACCGCGATGTAACGGAGGGCCACGACAAGACAGTTCCACACGAAAATAATAAGATCTCAGTCTGCTCAAGTGCGATTTCAAATTCTTCATTCACATGTTCCACAGTTTCAATCTTCTCACGGGTCTCCACAGCTTCTTTCATGGAAGGGACGGCTATTGGGATCACCATCAACACACCAACGAGTGAGTCGGGCTACTCGAACAGCAGCCTCAAACGGATACCGCCCATGGAGCTCCGGGTCCATCAGGTTAGCCAGCTTTGCATGATCCAAGAGATAGGGCACTGCAGAGTCTTTAACAACAATGGCCCACCTGTTTCAATTGTCTGCGAATCGTATGGACGCATCCACCTTTGCGCTCAGGTCGCCTGAATCATGGGACTCCAATTAGATGGTTTTTCATTATAAAAAGAACAAGAAAAGGAGCTAATTAATCAAATCTGATTTGTTATGCTTTGTTCTCCAGGAGCAGAAATTAAGGATGTTTGTGAATATGTTTCTACGTAGTAAAAATTATTAAGCCACAGCTTGACAGCCCGCCAAACGAGTATTTTATGTTATAGTTCTTGTAACAAAGGTGGCTATATGATTATGTGTTCAGTACTCGCCACAATAGCAAGAAGCCATGAGACATAATGTTGTTCACCTATAATGGAGTTCATCAACATAAATTGGATAAGAGGAATGCACCGTGTCACAAAGAAGTGGAATCACCTATTTGGCTATTTATGCAGAAGTTATGAAAATGTTACATACCTTCACTAAAATACTCAGGAGCTACGTATCCGATGGTGCCAGCCGCTCTTGCGGAACCATCGCCGGTTGGCTCATATGTTGCACATCCAAATCCAGAAAGCTTTGCATTGAGGTTCTAAGAGGAACATGGATTCGCATATATGCACAATTTTACAAAGAGAATTTGGAGTGTTAAAAAGGCCTAGAAACAAATACCAACTGCTATCTTCATCCTTGGCTCCCAAGAAAGTGGATAAAACTCTGTTCCTGCAATCCAAGAGTAGCTTATTTAACAATCATATTGCATTGAAATAGATGAGCAGCTGCAGCATAAACATCCATACATCTCCCTACAATATGGGAACTAAAATAAAGCAGAAGCACAAACGAGATAAGCCTCCGTGGCAAATTTACCAATATTGTACTGATCACACTCAAATATCAATCAAGTCTGTACTGCTGGAGCCAAATTCCAAACAAAGCAAGTACAGGCAATTGACGATCTTGCTCACGTGTCCACTTGGTGGCTATAGTGAGCTATCTTATCTATTGTAACTTCAACTAGTGCATATAAGAAGAGAATAGACGGATATAAGCAAATCTCATCATCAGAGTGCAACAATAAACACCACAACTGATTCACTGTTCTCCAATTATTTAGGTTAGCCATATAAATTCTTTCCTGCCATTTAACTCTATTATGGATATCATACATGAGCAACTAACACGAGTTGTTGAGTCATTTTCTTTATTAGTTCTTTGTAGACTTCAAAAGTGCGAGCCTTGGTACAACAGTAAGATTGTGTTTCTATAACTTGGGAGATCAAGTTTCAAATCTCGGAGTCAGCCTCTCTATATTTCCTCTCTCTATAAATATAGAAGCAAAACTATATTTAAGTTTACACTTAAATATAGTTTGTCCCTTGCAAGAACCTGGTGCACTGAGTTTGTCCTTTTCTTTTCTCAGTAGTCTTCAGTTTTCTCCTCCACCTATTACCTTATCTTCCAAATTAATGCATAAATCATCTTTCACGATAACAAAAACATCTAAAATTACACGCTTTTTCTTTTGTACAACTCTAAATTTTTCAAGAAAAAACACATTTGTTCCTCTGTCACTTCTAGAAATACCAGAAACACATGTAACATTCTTACACCCTAACACACCGCTCGGTATGCCTATAATTTTTTAATAGAAACACATGTAACCAAAAATAATAATTTTTTATTTAAAAAATAAAAAAATCAAACCGACCGGTAGCGGACGGTCTGTGTACCGGTATCCTGTCGGACCGGTACGTACTGCCCGGTATGGGCGGTACAGGTCGGTATTGCAGACCATGGTCACATGTACAAGAGAAAATGAGTGTATTGGCCAAGTGATCAATTTTTCATAATTTTCAGAATGAACTAAAAATGTCGCAACATATTTCACTGGCTGCATAATGTCAGCAAGATGTTTTCTTAATGTGGTTGATAATAGCCTTTTCAAAGAAAGCTAAACAATTCCACAAAGTGTTTTGAGTTGGGATTATTCATTTGTCAACTTGTTGGAGAAATGGTAAAAACTGTATATATGGCTTTGTGACTATAGTACTTTCCAAAGTCCAAACAATATCCAAATGCAAGTAACTTTTGTTTTTGTTATTCTTTTCCATTTCCTTTTTATATTTGTTCATGACATCAAAGATGTCATAGAATGTGCCAAGAAAAATCCAACATCTGAGTTAGGAAGTAACACTGCTAACTTTTTTGAAAAAACCATAACCTAAAGAACAGCAATCATAAGCTTTAATGTCCATCAAAGCCAATGTGTACAACAGAAAAGTTGTGGAAGCATTCTGACTCCTCTATTTGCACCATCAAAACAACAATCAGATTTCCTTTTATCAAAGTCGGTGATAAGATATCTTTATGCACTACAAATGTTCTAGTTTACAACATAACCATGCCAGTCACAGGCACAGCTGACCTATCTTTGGACAACGTCCACGAAGTTTCCTCTTACCATCTATGTGGGTTTTTCCTCACATTGGTGGTAGCCCCACTACTTACTGAGAGGAGAAAAGGCTAAATCATCTAAGCTTAGACAGGAAAGATCACTCGACAATTACATCTTGATGAAGTACTTGGCAACATATTAAATTCAACCATACTTCTGGCAGATCTAATAAAACACTAATCAGAGTCATACAAATGTTAGGCCTACACAGAGGACAGAATATCAAAAGAATTTTCTCAATTTTGATCTCATGTGATCAACAAAAACAAGTTTCTAGATATAAAAAAAAAGATATTTTTAGTGACCACTAGCCCTTGTTTTATATGAACCAAAATTTCACTCTTCTTGTCTAAAGATCAAGAATTGATTACACCTATGAGATACATCCCAGAAAAAAGATGACATACATGGATATACTCCAGAATATTTATTGATAATAACAAGAAAGAAATATCCCCTAGATTGGCCATCTAGGTGGATGGTGTCAGGGCCCATCAGTTGTGCAACATTGGCCATCTCCCCTAGATTCTCCCAGGATAATGTCATTGCTCCCACGCAATCAGAGTCCTAGAACTAAAACTTGAGCGTCATATGTGTATGACAAATAAAGCTAAACATTCAGCAATGAAGGCTACTTCTCAAGCAAACACTCCACAACTCCAAAAATTGACCCGTTGCAATAAAAAAAAAAATCAGAACACTAACAAAAATGATCAAAGTATATTTTTTTTCTTTCTTTTCATTTGATATATTGTGATAGTAACTTTTCATATCATTTAAGAATAATTAATATAAGTTACTTCACGTTTTGATCATGCAAATGTGAAGAAAACGTAGGTTTGCCTGTCCATGCATGATGGACAAATTATTCATGGCCTCTTGAATTTTGTTAACTTTTTTAATGTTCTGCATCCTGACGTGTAATCATCCTATTTGTTTCTTTTCCCATCATTTGCCTTTTTTCAACCTTTCTTGAGAACTTATTGTGTGCCTTTAATAATTTCCATTGGAGAAAGTGAAGCCGGAGCTCACTCACCGACGAGACCACACACATAATGTTCCCTGCTTTTCTGAGAACCAGCTTGGTTAAAGAAACATCTACATGTGAAACGATAGCTGGATAAAAACTAGAAAAAGTAAATGCAAAACCAAGAACAAAATCAAGTAAAACGTAAATTAAGATGCATCAGTAGAAATTATTTTTTCTTTCGTTGGTAATACCTGGTCCGGAACGCGGGCTTGCCGAGTTCTCAAAAGCCGCGACTTCTCTAAGAAGCTGAAGAACCAGGCGAAGAGATAAATAGAGGAAGACGCCGCAGAAGGAAAAGCGAACCCAAAAGGAAAGGAGAAAGAAGGTAGGAAACCTTGTTTTCACTTCACAGTGGTCGATTGCAGATTCCTGCTTGAAACTTTTGTTAGACAAGTGACCATGTCCTCACAGGTCAACCGATCTGATGGATTTTTTTTATTGTCTCGTAACCTGCTCCAATGGGCTCTACGACGACGTCAGAACTGGAATTGGGAAAGGTAAGTGGTTGGTGATCCCAGTAGAAGTCCACGGTAAGTCGCAGCAGGAGCTGGGCTTTCTACGAAGCCGGGAATCACAGGCTCCATTTCAACTGAATCAAAGAGCCTGAAGTCATCGCAGAAGCGACGACGAAGTCATGGACGCTTAAACTTCTTGTGCCGGCTTGACGACCGCTAGTACACTGCTCGCCCAGCGATCACCAGTAAGAGGTTTGGGTAGAATGAAGGAGCGAGTCGGAAACTCGATGAACCAGTTGCGACCGATAGAGAGAGAGAGAGGGTGGCAAGGAAGGGAGAAAGGAATTCGCAGGCGACGAAGGTGCCATCGCGTCCATGCCCTTCTCTGTCTTCTCGGAATCCCTTAGGAGGATAACTCGGGAAGGACTGCCCGTCGCCGCCGCCTCACGAGGCTACGGAAAGCGCCGCTCTTGTCCCCCACCACAAGCCGCCTCGCGAACCAACCACAAGAATTGGCGGCCGAGCATTTTAGGCTCCCGTATGTGCTCTGCCGGCGGCGTCTCACCGGTTCCGAAGAGCACCGACCCACGCCGTCGGGCCAAGAGGGCGAGGGTTAGGGCTAATAACAAACTCCGGCTCAAGATGGGTTCGGGTTTAGGGGGAATTGGTTTAGTCGGTCTATTTCTTTGATCAAACTGAACCGAACCAGGAGACCACGTCGGGAAATATCTTCCACTGTAGCAGATTTATCTCAACAATAAAAAAGCTGCACGACACAGATTTAGGAAAGATGGGGAATTCTATGGAACTCAGAACCAATTCCATACCATCTTAGAAAATGGCAATAGCTAAAGGTTTTCTGCATAGTATTTTTGTGTGCTACAGATTCTGAACTAAATAGTTACCGTCTGGGAAGTCATATTGTGCTTTCATTCAGAGAGAAAAAAGTTGGGGTCAGAGAAAGATTACGTGAGTCTGCTGTTGCCATCTGAAGCAAATCTTGGATTGTTTAACCATGAATATAAAATCTGCACATAATACAACATAGATTTTACAGTGGGTCATGCAAACAAGATGAAAAGCATGATCATATATTGTTTCTTCTTCTCTAAGAGACAAGTCCCCAAATCTTTGAGAACACAAACATAACATCACTGAGATTCTGAAATATATGGTAGCTGAGAAATTAGAGCAGAGTGCGAAATTTCAAGGTGATTGAGCTCAATCTCTATCCATCGACAGTATCAAATTCTAATCACCAGGTTGCTTCATTCCTCATAATGATGCCACGAGAATTCACCTTGAATAAACAAATCGAATTCCTTAAGTCGATGTGGTTCCAGGTGTTCATAGATATTCTCAGCATTAATCAGCTGCTTGCTCACTGCAGGTTCCTCCAGTAAAGCCCTGAAACCAACAGAAACGATGGTATGAGGTAATACATAACTAGAAAAAACTTGTCATAACAGTATATGGCGATTAAAATTGATCCTCACAAACTTACCTCGACCACTTTGTCAGGTACACCATCGTTTGCTCATCGTAACTAGACTCTGAATATATGATAACAATATTTTTGGTATAGAACAGTCTAAGATATCTCCACAAGCATATAATTTAATAGGCACTGTACAACATCTGATTTTTTTTTTTTTTTTTCAATCACGAACTTCTACATCGCAATGAGTTGAAACTGTAAATATGCTACATGGCAGCTTGCGGACTTGGGGTTCTTATGTATAAATTCCTTGAACCTCTTCTTCCTTTACACCCTCAAGATGGTGTACCGGTAACCTCCCCTGGGGGAAGTGATGGAGAGGTCTTGATCTTGGAATCAGGCTCAGGAATATATGGCTGAGATGCCACATGATCAAGGGCAACAACCACATCGGCCATGATGGGTCGAAAATGAGGCTGCTCTTGAAGACACATTGAGGCAATGACAACCAATTGGTGAAAGGCCCGCGGTGGGAAGTAGCCTTGAAGAAATGGATCAGCCAACAGGTTGAACTTCCTTCTATCACTGAGAAAAGGTCTTGACTGAAAGAAAGATACGGAAGTAAATAATACAGAGCAGCCTTGAAGAAGCTTTTATCGACATGACATATGACATCAAATTTGACTATGACATTATATGAAATAAGTAGCTTTTAATGTGCACAATATATAGGAATTGCAATTTTGCTACAGAATATGATCATATGCTGTCTAAGCATAGATAAGTCAGCATAAGCTGAAGTATACATGGACAACTTCATGTGGAGTACATGTTTAGAACATCTATTTGGTTCACTTGATTCCAAAATTAGATCCACAAATCACCCCACTAACATTTAGAAGCAAGGGAAAATTAACTACTTAAGGTTTCTTTTGATGTATCATGATAAAGATCATTACATATTCAGTGTTACATCCAAATTGCTGTGAACTACAAGGTGCCATATAACAGAAATTCACAAATATGTTTCAGATTTGTATAAAAAGTTCATGAAAGAAATTGAATAATAATTTATGAGGCACTACTTATTGGCAGAAAAATCAAGCAACATATGCAGCAAAGTTAAATTGAAAAATAAAAAGTTCATTTATACTGGTTTTGACAGCATAAGAAGAATTTGCTAGTAGGATGAAGCGAGACTTCTTACTTGTTATGATATGAAATGTAGGATGTTATCCACTGAGAGTAATTATATGCTAAAAAGGAGACATAGGGTCATGCATGGTAAAAAAAAACTGAGGTTAACAGTCATGTTGTGATAGGATAGCTACATTTATGTATTGTAATAGCAGCCTAAACCACTTCACATAAAACCTACTGATTGAGATCTAAAAAGGAGATATAGGGTCACACATGGTAAAAAAAACTGAGGTTTACATTCATGTTGTGATAGGATAGCTACATTTACATATTGCAATAGCAGCCTAAACCACTTCACATAAAACCATGCTGATTGAGATCACTTACCCAATTCGTTAGATATTGCTCGCCTCCAATCCTTGAAGAATCAAAAGCCCTTTGCCCGGTGATCAGCTCCAACAGAAGCACACCAAAACTATATACATCAGACTTCATTGTCAACTTGCCACTCAATGCATAGTCAGGAGCACAATAACCATATGTTCCCATCACCCTTGTCGAGACATGTGTGTTGTCGCCATCAGGCCCAAGTTTTGCGAGTCCAAAATCAGAAAGTTTTGGATTGAAGTCATTGTCTAACAATACATTTGCAGCCTTCATGTCCCGGTAAATAACAGGAGGATTTGCAACATCATGTAGATATGTAAGCCCTTTGGCAACACCAACAGCAATCTTTATTCGTGTGTTCCATTCCAGGGGTGGTTTGCTCAGAGAAGGATCTGAAATTTTTAACAAATAAGCATAAACTGCATATGAAAAGCTTCAAAAATAAAATATAGTTTATCCAGAAAAAAGTGAAAATGTGGAACATAGTTGAGAATATTATAAGACTACAAGGGAGCTGCATACACATTTTGTGAACTAAACACGGGAGCTGCAGACACATTTTGAGAATATCAACTGCAGTAGCACCTTACATGCGATTAATTGTAAACTAAACATTTTGTGACCTGCAATGGAGAGAGCAATTTTTTCTACCCATGATACTAGCTCAATAAAATATGAAAATTAACACAGTATACATTGAATCTCGTGAATACTTCAGATCACAATCAGCAATGTATTATTTGGATACTTTGACAAGGAATTTGTCTAAAAGCTAACAAAAGCAGTCCAAATATGCATTTACAATATATCAAAAATTTTGAACAAACATGACTGGCTAGTTGGAATGAGTATATACATCATAGTAGTTGATAAGAATCTTGCTATTATTTGGTCACTTCTAAAGAGAGTTTGTCTGAAAGCTATAAAGCTGGTTGAAATAACAACAATTAATAAAAATCAAAATTGTGCAAATCTAAGGAGAAAAATACAAACATAAAAGAATGGTTGGAATAAATATACAACACCTGCAGATCTAAATATTTTAGAAATATTTGACACATTGGCAAATTATATTTAAGCTCAGACAATTTATATTTTAGAAATAAGAGCCAAATATTTTAGAAAGCTCAGACAAGTTACCCTAAGGGTGGTGAAATTAATATATGTTGCAAATTCCAAAGTAGTTATACAAAACAAAGATTAAAAAGAACTGCATTATGTTACAAGTGGCATTATGGAATAAATTGTTAAACTTGCAAGTTTTCAAAGAATCTTTTTTATGTGGTCTTCGCAATTTTATTTTTGGGTCAAAGCAAACTCCATTGTGGATTACAACAACCAGTACATATAAACCAAAGGCACTATGCAATTTCTGTTGTAGTACATAAATAATACTTGAAAAATTAAGGTAGTTGTGGAACTAGTGAATTGTTTTTGCACCAATGACCTGAAGAAAGTTAATGTATGAACAGCCCAGTCCAAATGTTTTTCCTCAAAAAGTGTTGCCATAGCTTTTACATTTCTTTAGACATCATTCACCAACAAATGTTGTCTGGTTTCTGCCAGTATCTAATGAGGTTTATTCCAATGTCCTTCACATGCTGGGTTTGGAGTTTCTCCATCTAACCATAAACTAATGAAGATCCTGGCAAGTACCAGATCAAGTCATACATGCAAAGGACGTCGTAGCATGCAAAAAGAAGAATATGCAATAAAACAATTGTTGTATACCACAAGTTTAGAGGTCATCTGCAACCAACAATATACCAATGGAGATCCTGGCAAGTACCAAAACCATTGCTTGGAATACTGGATCATGTAATCCACACCAAGGAGGTCATGAAATATGAAGAAGCAAATGCTATCAAACACATTGCTTCGTCCTTCTGGTATTAGAAGTACATTCAACTACAAGTCCGCATGCAACAAAAACATTGCATCACATCCTAAAACAAGATGGGCCAGCAACAAACAGAACACAAGAAACCCATCGAAAGAGAAGCAGAGAAAACAGATAGACATTGGCTGTGGAATGTCTGAAAGTAAGAAAAAAGAGGCTTACCAAACAGGTGGTCTTCCAAGCTGCCCTTTGGCATATACTCATAAACTAAGAGCCTCTCGTCTCCATCAGCACAGTATCCAATCAAGCTCACAAGATTCTCATGCCGTAGCATGATCAGCATGAGCACCTCCACCAGAAACTCTTTGTTTCCCTGAAGCCCATCCAGGTTTAGCTGCTTGATAGCTACCACCTGCTCGTCAACATCCAAATCTGATTTAGACAAAGGTAAACTTTTGATGCAAAAATTACCAAGAAAAATCGAAGCTTTCCATAATCCAAAATTATAATTAAAATAGTAAAGACTTGCCTGGCTACAATCCAACTGTCCTATGTAAACTCTTCCAAAGCCCCCTTCTCCGATCAAATTGGCTTCTTTAAAGTTCTGCGCAGCGATGGCAAGCTCTCGGAAAGCAAAGCTTCGGGCACAGTTGATCATCTCCTTGCCACGCGATGACACCTCGTTCCCACGCTCTAATATCACATAAGGAACTCATAATGTCGCCGAAAATCCCAAAGAAAGATATCCGACTAAAAAATTAGAATGTGGAAGCCATTTGAGATACCCACCCGAGGAATCGCCAGGGAATCTGGAGTTGGGTGCGCCGGAGGTGCCCTCTAACCTGCAACTCCTCTCCCTCCAGCGAGGGTTGAAACAACGAAAACAGCTCATCTACGGCAACGATCTCGATCCCTAACTCCGATCTAAAGGGAACTTAATCACACCCACCTTCATTTCCCTGTTGCCGCGGAACGGGGAATCATCGTCAATTTCCTCACTCAATACCCTCCTCCTCGTATCGACTGCCCTCTCTCTCTCTCTCTATCTCTAACTTTCTATCCCAAAACCTAAGAACAACTCGCCTTCTATAAACCAAGAATGAAGACGGTTTCAGCTGCGATCCAAAAGATCTCCACAAGAAATAGCAAGAAGCACGACAAGAAACAAAAGGGTAGGCCGAACGAGAATCCCGAGAAGTGCGAGAACAGAAAGCGGGGTAGCTGACACAAGTCAAGGACGACAGGAACGGCTTCATGCCCCAGCCAAGGAAGGTTGCCTTTTCTCTTTGCTGTTTGTTCGCTCCTTCTGTTGCTGCGGCACAGCAGACGAAGCGACGAGAGAGAGAGAGACAGAGACAGAGAGACGACATGGAAGAGGCGATTTCTTCGCCTTGTCGTCTCTTTCCTCCGTTGTTGTCTACCTCAGCCTCCGGAGGCTCCAGCGAGTTAGACTGAATCACCCCTGAAAACAGTCAGGGGTGATTCCGCCAAGTCAACCTTGCTCTTTTCCAAGGGTGATTCGGTCCTCTTGGAAAATAATGTCCTTCTCGTCTAGTCGCCATCGGCCTATTCCATGATGATTCGCGTCCCGAAGATTCCACCCTAACGATTACCCATCCTGCGTGGCTCTCCAACAGAGGTCGTCTCGCGGGGTCCACGGCTGCTTCCCCTTCCTACACGACCCAATCCATCGGATACCGTAAGATTCGCGCGTGCGGTTGATGAGCACCTTCTACGGTCCGCATCCCTATCACCATTGTACGTGTCATATCAGACTTGATTAGATCGATGTCCGATCCGATTCCATCCACATCACTCACAAAGCATAAGATGAAAATTACATAGTAATTTTAATAAATAAGTTAAGCAGTTTATTGGACGATTCTCCGAGAAAATATTATTTTTTTAAGATTTTTCTCAGATGATACCTTTTTTAAAAAAAAATTCATATCATCGTTTTTTATTTTTAATATTTTAAAAATCTCTTTAAAAAGCTATCATTTTTTCCATCCGACCTTTTTTTGTTTTTTGCCAACTCTTTACAATGTTTTATGAGTTGACTTTTATCCACAAAACACTATATTGTGTTCTAAAAATATTACATAGTATTTAATTTTAAAAATATTATATAGTGTTTTTTTAAATACTATACAATGTTTTAAAAATACTATATAATATTTTGTAGATAAAAATAACTCATAAAACACAGTAAATAGTTCTCGGGAAAATTTGGACGCAAAAACACTGTGAATAACTTTTGGGGGGGTATTTTTAAAAATTTTGAAATAAGAGGTGATGATTTGATAATTTTAAAAATAGGATATCATCCGAAAAAATCCAAAAAATGGTTTTTTTTTAATAATCGCACTAGTTTATTAGCTTGCATCTATCTTACAAATTTTTGCATAATTATGTCGATCATTTCATCTTAAGAGAATTATGGCCCAATATAATAAGATGCCTTTTTTTTTTAAACTCTCATGTGGCCAAATCTTCAATATAAGAAAACAAAAAAGGCAAAACACAATCCTGTTGTGGTTATGCTTAAAAGAGAGGTTCTGATCCATTGGGAAACCACTGACCTAAGATGGAGCACATATTTATAGCAAAATGACTCCTCTCTTCTGATCTCGATAAGGACTTCCATTATTTTGACAATTGTTTTAATGGTTATAATTGTAACGGGGAATATGTTTTAATGGTTATAGCTTAAGGACTTCCATTTCATTGAGCTTTATATATTATTTATTTATTTAAATATGCAATCGGACCACACTCCTCAGTGACTTATCACTGACCCAATAGTCTCATATTTGTGGAGATAGTGGTATATGTTTTGCTATGTTAAACCATCCATTTATGGAAGTGTTAAATTAATTATTGATTGTCTGGGTTGAATACTGATTTAAATTCAATCGAGGTATTTCTTTGACAATAGTCTTAGGATGATTTGTTCGACACCAATCTTGTCTAACACTAATGACATTGAACCATTATGTCGAGGATATTTTTGATAATATTTTTCTGATACCTAAGTCAATACAAGTTCAAAAGGACTCAACTTGTACTTTTTAGATTGTTTTGAGCTAAAAAAATTATGATTTTTAGTATATCTAGAGAGCCCTTTTATAATGAGTTTTTAGTATCATTACTCTGACAATCGACATCGATTATTAGAAGGACGATATGGATCTTAACTATGGTCACGATGTATCAAATCTAAAATATAATAATTCCAACAAATTTGACTTGGTACTAATGTGTTACATTCATGTATCAATCACATGACCTTAAGATATCAATTTTTTAATATTATGGTGTTAATCATGTAACTTTATAATGTCAATTATATAGTAAGTATCGATCTATGGTGTTACAGAGATAAAAAAGTAAACATTTAAAGCGACACTAAATATATCCATCTCAATATTTACGAGCTAGCTTAGGTTCGATAAGATCGATCCTATGCTTTTGCATGAAAGATTTGTTTGCACCCACTAAAACATAGAACACAAATCCTTCACCGCTTATCCTTAGAAGTTATTTTACAATCTTACCTGGTGTTAGGGGAAACAACCTTTTACCGTGACCCCGGGGCGCCTGTGTAATCCGAAGCCGGTCGTCTCGGTGTGGTTCGGGCCGTCGATGGCTCTGCTCGCGCCGTCGAGCTCTCGAAAAGCGGCTGCGCGCTCCTCGGCCGTCGGGGCGAGTCCTGCAGCAAGCGGGTCGGATGCTCCGCCCAGCCCCTCCGACGCCCAAGTCGATGTCGGCCGGAGTTCCTCGAGAGAGGAATTGCGGGGTGTCAGAGTCTACTCACCTCTCGGAGTGTTTAAGCCGGGGAGGGGTTACGAGAGCAAGGATGAGAGAGATCACTGAGTCGGATCGCAGATCTCCCATCTGTCCCTACTGTTGGGTTAAATAGGTTGGGCGGAGGAGTGCTTCCATGCGCAAGTGGCGTCTGAGTCGACCACGCGAGTCGGTGCCGTGGTCAGTGGGCGGGTAGTTGAGGCGTCTTGAGAGAAGCGGCGTGGGTCACATCGTGGGCGGTTGGAGCGCGGGAGGCGATGGCGTCGGCCGGTTATGCAGACGAGAAGACCAGTGTCGTCATACTTAATATCACTTATCACTACCCCCTCAAAAGCCACTCCTGCGGGACAATTTGGGGTGGTGCTCGGAAGAACGATTGCCGGCGAGATCTCGGGCGAGAAGTTCTCTGTGTCGTGTCATGATTGACCAAAGTCGCTGCGAGTGCAGGGTCGGCGCGCTCAAGCCCCAGAAAGCCACAGTCGCTGTGCCGTCGGTCGGGATATAGTGCCGGGCCACCGCTCAAGGCCTAAGATGCAGATGATCGTGCCGCCGCTCAAGATCATGTGTAGAACTACCGTTCGGGATGAAGAAGTCGAGGAACCTCAAGACCCGAGCCGTTGTCACCGAACGTCGTTAGGGATATAGTGCCGAGCCACGCTCAAGGCCTAAGATGCGATGATCGAGCCGTCGCTCAAGATCATGTGCAGAACTACCGTTCGGGATGAAGTCGAGGAACCTCAAGACCAGCCGTTGTCACCGAACCGTCGTTGGGATATAGTGCCGAGCCACGCTCGAGGCCTAAGATGCGATGATCGAGCCGTCGCTCAAGATCATGTGAACTACCGTTAGGGATAATGAAGTCGAGAGGCGCGAGTTCCGTTGCCAAGCCGGCGTCCGTGTCGAGGTTGAGACTCGCGAGTGGGCGATTGAACGATGGGTGAGCAGCTCGAGGTAAGGGCGGCGATGTCAAGTCTGTGCAAACCCGTCGTTGGGTACTAGAAGTCGAGTCACGCACCACGACTTGCAAAATCGTGATAAGCGAGCTGCCGTTCGGAAGGTGTGTGGCTGCCGCTCAAGGCACAGGAAGTCGAGTAGCGACTGCCGTTCGGGATGTGTGTGGCGCGCTCGGGGCACTATGGAACGAGAATAAGCGAGCTGCCGTTCGGGATAAGAAGTCGAGAGGCGCGATTCTCCTTGCCAAGCCGACGTCGGAAGGCGAGGAGTTGAGACACGTCGAGTCTTTCACCTTGCCGACCGTCATTTTGGTACAAGAAGTCGAGTCACGCCTTACACGACACGAGGAGTATAGTGGCGAACCGTCGTTCGGGATAAGAAGTCGAGAGCGCGATTCTCCTTGCCAAGCCGGCGTCCGGAAGTCGAGGGGTTGAGACCGTCGAGTCCTTCACCTTGCCGACCCGTCATTTTGGTACAAAGGGTCGAGTCACGCCACGACACGAGGAGCATAGTGGCCGAACCGTCGTTCGGGATAAGAAGTCGAGAGGCGCGATTCTCCTTATGGTGACGTCCGGAAGTCGGGGTTGAGGCAGCGTCGGTCCTCACCTTCACGACCCGTCATTTTGGTACAAGGGTCGAGTCACGCCTGCGACCGAGGAACCATAATGGCGAACCTCCGTTAGGGGTGAGTGGCACTGCTCAAGGCCCGAGAATACGATGGTCGAGCAACGCTCAAGACCTAGAAGACCAGAATAGCGAACCGCGTTGGGATGAGCGGGGCTCTGCTCCGGGCCCGATATGCGATGGTCGAGTGCTGCTCCGGACCTAGAAAACCGAGAATAGCCAGAACCTCCGTTCGAGATGGGAAGCGGGGCTGCTCCGCTCGAGCCATATGCGATGGTCGAACAGCGCTCAAGACCTAGAAAAGCCGAACGCCCTGTGCGCTTGAAAAAGCGGCTCGCGATAGTGCGGTTCTTTGGAATCGAGCGGCGTGCGGGATAAGTTTCTTACACAGGGGGTGTACACGTCGGCTCTTCATCAATATGGCCTTGGCGCCGATGTGATGCCATTGGGCGATGTGGCGGTGTCATCTTTGTCACTTTGCCTCGGGAGGCGAAAGTCGAGTTCCCCTTTTTCTATAAAGTAGGGGCCGCGTCTCTCTACCACTTTATCGTGAGTTTTCATCTCTTGTCTGCCGTCGTCTTCCTTCAAGTATTCTCCATAGGCTCAGGTGCCTTTTAGCTTCTTCGGTAGCTTTCTTCCTTTATAGGTTAGTGTGCGATGGGTCTTCCTTCCACTTCCTCTTCTTACCTTCTTCCTCCTCCTCCCCATCGATTTACAACCGTGTGCCGCTCTCCCCATCGTCTCCTCCTTCGGCCCTTCCTCGGATCTGCAGGCGTGCGCGTGATTAGAGGCCTTGATGTGGCGCCTGACCAAGACTCTATCTTGGGCGGCGCATGGTGGGGATTCTCGTGGCCTTCGGCATCCGGAGAGTTCAACCTCTGGCTGAAGCGGGACAGCGGGCTTTGACCCGGTTCCCAAGGGCTTTGCCTGTCGCGATGCCCTAGAGGCGGCTGCGCCTTCCTTCCACCCAATCGCCGTATCCTGCATCTCCACGTGGCGTATTTCGCCTTCCCGGATAACCCCCAACTCTTGGCGGTATTTGGTGGCTTTTACGAGAATGCCACTATGCCAACATCGCCCGACCACCAACCTTTTTCTCTCTGCTTAGCCTCTTCAAATTGGGGTTACTTCTGGCCGCCACGACCGGGGTTAGGGTTGGCGCCCCACCGATAACAAAGGTGGAAGGCGCTTCTTTTTGTCGATGCGGACGGTGGGGTTTGAGGTTCGGTGGTCGTCAAGGACCATCGATAACTGCCAGTGAGTGCCGAGGCGTGCTCACCTCGGCGGTGAGGTAATCCTCCCTTCCTCGCAAGCCATCCGCAACATGTCGAGCAGTTGGTCGGTGGAGGCCGGACCGAGTCCGCGCCTCGGGGTAGGCCGCCGTTGTCCCGCTTCCTTTTAGGTTGCCGCCATACTCTATCTTCTCTCGACATATCTGTTGCCTTCTTGCAGGGATGGTGAACCTGCGATCCTTCCACGACTCGGGTGCTCCGAGGGGACCATCTCCGCGCTCTCCGGCGGTTCCCAAGCGGGCGGGGGATGGCTCCCCGCGCACCGCCAATGAGGGGCGTCCCAAGAAGCGGGCGAAGGCCCAGGACGTGGTGGACCTGGAGACGCCAGTGGCCGTGCCGGCCGGGGCGACCGAACACCCGGGCGCCACCACTCCTGCCGAGAGTGCTGGTCCCAGCCAGGGGGCGACCGGGAAGGGCCAGCGTCCTCCAGCCATGCAGGACCTGTGCCGGGTCACGTCGGGGAAGGATCAGCCGTTCCTTTCCCGAATGATGGGGGAGGTCCCTTCGGGGCCGCGGAGCGACCCTCTCGTGGCCCGGTGGCACGGTCTGTCCCGGGGGGACAAGGTGTGGGTCGGGGGAGAGCCCTCGGCCCGCTACCTCCGGGGGGCGCTCCATCCCGACGTGGCTCGGGACCTATACCCGCCCCCCTCGGAAGCGCTGCCCGCCAAGTCCGCCAAGGCGGCGTTGTGGGTAAGCACCATTTTGCTTGAATCCTCTTGGTGAGCTTTGTTCATCACTTTCAGCGTCTTTTTCTTGTGCAAAATCTCCACTACACCACCGCCCTCCTCGACCGGTGCACGACTCCGGCCGCTGGTGCACGGCACAGGTGAGCGCAACGGAGTTGCGCCGCCACCGAGGAAGCCCAGCGGGTCGGGACCGAGGCGGTTCTGCCGCTGAGCAGCGGCGCGACATGGGCGCGGAGGTTGCGCGTCGACCGCCGAAGCTTCGAGGCCGCCTCGCGGCAGGCCGGCTGCGTGCTCCTCCGGACGTCGAAGCTGGAGAACCGCCTCCGGATGGAGGAGGCCTCGGGATTGGCTGCCAAGCTGACCTCGAGGGAGGCCGAGCTGCAGGCCGCCAGGGAAGCCCTTGCCGCGGTGGAAGGGAGTCGGCCAGAGAAGGACCGGGAGGCAGTCGACGCATACAAGAAGTCGGAGGGCTTCCTCCTCGGCCTGGACCGGACGGGCCGTGTATCGTACGAGTATGGGTACAAAGTTGCCCTGGCCCGGTTCCGAGCATGTCCTCCAGGCTCGATGGTCGAGGAGGATCCCTTCGTCTCATGCCCCGAGGATCAGGGGGTCGACATGCCTGGCGAGGTTCCCTTCGACGACAGCCTTCCTGAAGCTGCGGCCTGAAGACTTTTCTTCTTTTTGGAGGGCTTTCCCTTGCTTTTTGTAATGCTACTTCCCCACTTAGGGGCACATTTTGTAATCCAAAACTCTTTTGGTAATACAAATATGTTTTCTTCATACATCCTCCGACTTCCTTCGAATGTCCCGAGTTTGACATCGATTTACTTCAGTTTTGTCCTTAAACAAAATATTTCCTGAGGTTGTGGACGTTCCAAGTCCTCGGGAACTGCTGCCCAGTCATAGTCGCGAGCCGGAACGTTCCCGGTCGGACTACTTGGATTACTCGGTAGGGGCCTTCCCACTTAGGTGCAAGCTTGCCCCTTGAGTGAGCGGGGTCGCTTACTTCTGCCTTGCGTAGGACTAAGTCGCCCATCCCGAGGGGTCGAGGGCGCACCCTCTTGTTGTAACTCCTGGCTACACACTGTGCGCCGGCATTTTTACGCTTGCGTTGGCCTGCGTTCTTCTAGCAGGTCTAGGCCAGCCCGAACTCCACTGGGCGAGGTGGATTCTCATAGTTCTCCACCCGGAATGTTGGGATGACTAACTCGGCAGTAGGACCGCTTCCACGCCGAATGCAAGGCTGTAGGGGACTCGCCGGCCGTCTTGAGTAGTCCGCAGAGACCATAGGATGTTCGGGAGCTCGTCGACCCGGCTCGATCGGGCTTCAAAGTTCTTTTCCTAAGTCCATCCGGATAGATCGGTTGGTTACCTCGGCAAGCCCGTTGGTTCGGGTGGGCCACCGAGCTAAACCTCACCGATGTGATAGGTCGCATGTAACTCCGAGAACCGAGTGCCGGCGACCGAGTCCCGCTATCGCGATGATAACGTTGGGCGCATCGACCGGGTCACGATGTTCTTCCATACGAACTGCTCGACCCGCTGTAATGGTTGCCGGGCTCGGCCTCCACCCACTTGGTGAAGTAATCTATCCCCACAATAATATGTCTCACGCCGGACGCGGGGAACGCCCCAAGAGGTCCATTCCCCATTGAGCGAAGGGCCGCGCAATCCATGGAGGCGGGACGCGGGAGCTGCAGGCTCGGGCGTGGCAAGTACCGCACCGCCGCACGAAAGCCTTGGCATCTCGGTGCAGCGTAGGCCAGTAGTAGCCCTGGCGCAGTATTTTGAAGGCCAAAGTTCGGCCGCCCATGTGCTCCCCACAAATCCCGCCGTGGACCTCGGCGAGAATCGGCCCGCCTCTTCGGGATCTAAGCATCGTAGTAGGGGTGGGAGAAAGACCTTTGTAGAGTCGGTCGCCGATTTCACAGACCACGCTGAGTTCGAGCGCCTCATCGGTGGCAGATCCTCGCGTTTGTACTTCAAGATTTCACGGATCCACGCAGTTGGTGGGGTGGTCGGGACTCGGGATCCCGATCTCCATGACGGCCACCGACCGTGTGTCGTCGACCTCGGATGTCCCTCGATCGGCTCCCGAGGCCGCCGCAGCCGGGTCCGCCCCGCCTCGGGACTCGCACCCGGACAGTGAAGCGGGAAAGTTAGAGGTTTGGGCTTTTACCTCGGTCAGTATCCGGACATGGTCGAGTCCCGCGCCGACATTTCTCCACCAACTTGCTCGGCGACAAGTTGGGAATCCGAGAGAATGTGGATAGCTCCTAGTTGCATCTCCGCCGCCAAGCGGAGGCCTGCCAAAAGCGGCTCGTAGTCGGCCCCGCTGTTTGTGGCCGGAAGCCGGCGGAGGAACGCCGGCGTGTCCGTCGGGTCCTCCAAAATGAGTCCGCGCCGGCTCACGAGCTGGAAGACCCATCCACATGCAGCATCCAGTCTCGGTGGATTGGCTCAACGCCTTCTGCTTCCGGTGGTGTCAACTCCGAGATGAAATCGGCCAAGGCCTGGGCCTTGATGGCTGTCCTCGGCTTGTAGCAGAGGTCGAACTCGGATAGCTCCACCGACCACTTTAGGAGACGTCCTGCTACGTCAAACTTAGAAAGAACTTGACGCAGGGGTTGGTCGGTCAATACCTCAATCGTATGGGCTTGGAAGTAAGGGCGTAGCTTCCGAGCCGCTAGAATGAGTGCCAATGCCGACCTTTCAATGGGAGGATAGCGCCGCTCCGCCCACGGAGCACATGGTCGGTGTAGTAAATTGGGTGTTGCGTCGGAGGCTTCTTTCACAAGCACCGAGCTCATCGCATCTTTGGGAGGCTGCGGATAGAGGGTGAGTTTTTCGCGCAGACAGGAGGTAAGTCGGGTAGCTCGGATAGGTCTTTGCTTCAGGCGCGAAGGCTTCTTCGCACTCTCGCCATCCATTGGAAGTTCTTGGTCTTTGAGGACTCGGAAGAAAGGAGGCACTTATCTCCCGACCGGGACAGAAACCGGGATAGAGCCGCTATCCTTCCGTTAAGGCATTGAAGCTCCTTAACTGTGCTTGGAGATCTCATGTCGGTGAGAGCTCGGATCTTCTCGGGGTTGGCATCAATTCCTCTCTCGTGTATGATGAACCCGAGGAACTTGCCCGATGTCACGCCGAAGACGCACTTGGCCGGATTTAGGCGCATCCCATACCTTCTCGGTGTGGCGAAGGTTTCCGCAAGTCGTCAAGGTGTGCAGCCCACCACGATCATGTCGTCCACATAGACCTCCATATTTCGCCCTATTTGTTGGGCGAACACCTTATTCACCATCCTTTGGTAGGTGGCGCCTGCGTTCTTTAGCCCGAATGGCATAACTTTGTAGAAGTAGGCTCCTTGGGGTGTGTGGAAAGCTGTATGTCGCCCGATCCTCGGGGCCATTTGGATCCTGGTTGTAACCGAGTAGGCGTCCATGAAGGAGAAGCGGGCGTACCAGCGGTTGAGTCGACCGGTTGGTCGATCCTTGGTAGGGGAAGCAATCCGGGCAAGCCCGATTTAGATCGGTGTAGTCAACACACATCCTCCTTCCATTAGGCTTCTTGACGAGGACTACAGTGGACAGCCACTGTGAGAACCGGACCTCCTCAATGAAGACAGACGCCAAGAGCCTATCAACTTCCTTCTGCACACCTTGTTGGCGCTCGAGGGACTGAGGCCGAGGTCTCTGTCACACCGAGCGGGTCGGGGAGATGTGTAGGTGGTGTTGGGAGACCTCGGGGTCGATTCCCGGGAGGTCGGCAGTTGTCCAGGCAAAGACATCGGCGCTTTCCTGGAGGAGGCGATGGTGCGCCGCTCTTGATCACCCAGTCGGGCCAATCCCATCGTCCGATCGGACGATCATCTTGCGTGGAATATTAACCGCCGGGTTTGTTGGCTCGGGATGCTCGGTGGGCGCTGCGCCCGCGGGTCTTGATTCGGCCTTTTCCTCTTACCGGGAGTCGCCGTCAAGTAACACGCTGGACTCTTGAGGATCTCCCGCACCTCCCGACTCCGTGGTGGGAACTTCAGCGTCCGGTGGTATGTGGATAGAACGGCCCTTAGCCGGTTGAGGGTGGGTCGGCCCGGGATGGCGTTATGCGATGGGAGGTCGACCACCGTGAAAGTTACCGTGAGTTTTGGCCTTGAAGTCGCCGAGGGTCAATGGTAGGGTTATGCACCCGTGGCGAGATCGAGTCGCCGATGAAGCCATGGCGCCGAGTGCAAAGGCTTTAGGGCTTCCTTCGCAGCCCCAAAGGCCTCGAAGTAGAGGATGTCGGCGAGCTGCCGGTGTCGATCATAATCCGTCGAACACATGCGTTGGCAATTGGCCGACACCACCAGCGCATCGTCATGCTCTGTTGCTCCCTTATCCCCAGAATGTAATCTCGGCTCGGAGGAGGGTGATATTCCCGGTCGCGACGGCTCGGGCATAAGCCCTTGGCCCGGCGCTGTGTCCTCCCGGCGGGTCCCCGGTGATTACGTCGATATGTTGCTCGGCCGACGCCTTCGAGTGCGAGGATGGTGCCGCGGATGCTGGAGGTATTGATCGAGGTGACCTCTGCGGATCAGCACTTCCATTTGCCTCTTCAGCTCGTAGCATTGCCCCGTGTCATATCCGTTTTGCCGATGAATGCGGCGATCAGATCTTGTCGGCCGGTATCGCCGGCCCTTCATCTGTGGTGGCGGCAGGCATTCCCGCTCCTTGATGCGGAGGAATATTTGTGTCGAGGCGCCTTCAAGGGGAGGTGGCGGCTCGGCGGCGTATGGGTCGAGCGGCCCATGCGGCGCCCCTTGGTGCGGGGACTCCGCTGGGTGCCGGTCCGATCGGGATGGAGTAGGATGCCCCTGGGCCGTTCTTCCTCCCTCCCCGACATCCAGGCCTCGGCCCCCACGTACTGACTTGCTCGCTGGAACATTTCTGCGATGGACGTGGGGGGTCGCTCCACCAAGGACTAGCAGAACCTCGACGGTCGTAGCCCCATCATGAATGCCCGCACCAATAGCGACGGTGAGCATCCGAGCAACTCCCGCATTCTCCGTGGTGAACCTTCGCACGGCGGGAGAGGGTTCGCCCTCCTCTCGCTTCAAACCCGTGAGGAGTGCGACAGAGGGCTTTGGTCGCGCAAACGCCAAAAAGCGTGAGCTCAAGTCCTTGGCGAGCCGTTCAAGGATGTCACCGACCCGCTTTTCAAGGTACCGTACCACGACGCGATCCTTTCAACGCGGTGGGGAACGCCCGCACATCAAGGCGCCCGGTTCCATATAGGGCCATTTGAGCCGGAAGGCGGCGGCGTGATCGGCCGATCACCGACCCCCATCATAGAGGTCGATGGAGGGGAGACGGAAGTTCAGGGGGCACCGGGTATTCCCGCATGTCGGTGGCGACGGGGACTCCCGGGGACACTTCCTCTGTTCTTCTTGGACTTACGGACGCCCCTTTGCACCTCCTCCAAACGCTGCGGCGATGGACCTGATTCGAGCCAAATAGGTCCGTCGAAGTTCAAGACACCGCCGAAGTTCAAAGTGACGTCCAAGTTTTCAAGAGCCCGGGTTCCGTCTTTGGACCGGCGGGAGGCCGGAGAAGATGGTGCGGCATCGCTCGTGATGCCGGGGAGAGGTTCCGGCGTTTGGAGGGTCTCGCCGCCTCGAGCAAAGTAGCGAGGAGGACAATGACAAGATTCGCGCCGGTCCGGACTGCTGGGAGAGGTCTCGAAGGCCTCCACCGTGACTGGGGAAGCGGTGGAACCCGTCAAGGGGGGTAGAGCCCGGCGTCGCTAAATATGTTCCAATAGCGATCTATAGTTGCCGCGGTATCGTCCCTCCGGGGTTCGGAGGTCTGCGGGACCTCCGCCGAGGTGCCAGCCGGAAACGACCTTTCGTCCATGTGTCGTTTAGGGCGGAGCAGGTAGTTCTTCGACAGAGGCCCTCCTTCTAGCGCCAATCTGTTAGGGGAAACAACCTTTTACCGTGACCCCGGGGCGCGCGGCGCGAAATCCGAAAACCGGGGGGTCGTCTCGGTGTGGTTCGGGCCCGTCGATGGCTCCTGCTCGCACCCGTCCGAGCTCTCCGAAAGGCGGCTGCGCGCTCCTCGGCCGTCGGGGGACGAGTCTCGCAGCAAGGCGGGTCGGATGCTCGCCCACCCTCCGACGCCTGTTGTCGGCCACGGCGGAGTTCCTCGCGAGAGGGAATTGCGGGTGTCCGAGTCTACTCACCTCTCGGAGTGTTTAAGCCAGGAGGGGGTTCTGAGAGCAAGGATGAGAGAGATCCTGAGTCGGATCGCAGATCTCCCATCCTGTCCTACCTGTTCGGGTTAAATAGGTTGGACGGAGGGAGTGCTTCCGACTGTCTGCAAGTGGCGTACGGGTCTGACCACGCAGGTCGGTGCCGTGGTCAGCTGGGCGGGTAGTTGGGGCGATGCTGAGGAGAAGCGACGTGGGGCTGTCACATCGTGGGCGGTTGGAGCGCAGGAGGGACGATGACGTCAGCCAGTTGTACGACAGAAGACCAGGTGTCTCGTCATACTTAATATCCTTATCACCTGGTAAGGTTATATTTGTGAATACGATGTTGTTGTTTTGTTCTGCAATCAAAATTTTCATTTTTAAGATATCAACTAGCATAGTTCATAAAATTTCTATTAGTTCATTGCATTCCAAGGTTTTATATTTGAATTTTACATTTACCACTTATCCTTGCATATATTTTATTAAAAGTGGAGGAAGAAAAAAAAAAGAAGTGAAAGAAAGAGAGTGAAATTATTATTATTTTTTAAAAAGTGACTTCAATTAAGAAGGAAGAAATCTGAGTTGAAATGAAATTGCCATTATCGTTTTCTCTTCTTCTTTTTTTATTGTTTCCTATATATAGCATCATATTTCAAGATTTGATTAAGAGTTCAAAATCTAATCTTAAACTTTAAAACATAAGTAACTCTTATACCTAGAATATTAATTTCATCAAATATATAAATTTCTTTTCATCCAAAAAAATTAATCCGACGGTAATGAATCTAACACAACTATCTTACGCAAAGCTCGAAACCCATCTTAAGTTTAGTTTGACTAAGTCTTGACGGTCGGATGACGAAGGATGCAACTAATATATTATGACAATGGCGAGCGATAAAGACAACAATGCGAGTTTGTGCATGTCAGGAGACGACGAAACGATGGAGGGATGCATGTGCACCGGCCGATCCCGACTCAACGGGACGTACATTCTAGAGAGAGAGAGAGAGAGAGAGAGAGAGAGAGAGAGAGAGAGAGAGAGAGAGAGAGAGAGAGAGAGGGGTACCAACTACCACATGCACCGGCAACCCATCCCTCGTTAATTACATCCTTCTTTGATCTTAAATAAGTACGCGGTCGGTCCTAAAAACGACCATGGATTGATTTTTTTTCTTATCGATGTTTATTTAGTACATTTTAATTGGTTTTGGGATTTGGTTTAAATTGCGATCCTTTGATAGATTCAGACATCTTTTCTTTTCGATGTTTACGGATAATTGTCGGGCTGTTTATGTCGAACGAACATACACACACAAAAAATTCACCAATCTGTCAATTAATTCCCTCCCAACTCTTCGATTGCATGGCTTTTGATGCCTTTTGGCGTTGGGTTTATCGGTAGAGTCAAATAATATAAGATTTTTATCAAAAAAAAAAAATTGAACATCTAATTTTTTTTTTTTTAAGTTTTAAGAACCGTATAGTTATAATCTAATCGTTAAAGAAAATTTTCCAGACCGATAATAGCTTAACACATGATTGCATATATGACGATAAGGAGATAAGAACTGTTTATGATTACGAGATGTTCCATCCAACAACATTCTACGAAATATATATATTTTTTAACCTATTATAAAATCCTGTCTTCAAAATCAATGTCGTATATTATTTATTATATTTACTTTACTCTTATCAAAATTTACTTAGTATCAAAAAAATTAGATCAAAAAATTATTAACCATAATTGTTATGTAAATTAATCTCGGAATACAATCTCAAATCTACGTCAGTTCTCTAAAAAGTTTTTAGGTCCCCTTGATGATCTCCTCCGTCTTGTGCATATGGATCAGAATCACATCAGATTTAATCATCATTATCAATTTTTTCACATATTATATATATATATATATATATATATAGATGCGGAACTGAAGCCTCAAAAAGAGTTATCATTGTTTCAGTACCATAATTTTGTACGGTGCATCCATATTGCAAATTAATTGCACTGGATTATGGTATTGTAGAGAGTTCATAAAGTCAAACATAGGATGATTAAAAAAAGTGTTATCTCTACATTATTAATAATTCGTCAACTTTGACTACTGACCTACCAAATCCTTGATTCGTGCAACCGTGTCGAAAAGGAATCACTCCACCTCATAACTTTCATTTCACTTTTATCCAACCTGATGTTATCTTCTACTGTAACCAAATGAGACCATCCAAGAATTGAATGTTTGCTTGATCACTTCTGATGGTCTTCTTCTTATTATTCTTTCACTTGCTAATTCTTGGTGCCGTTGGGAGCATTTGTGGCAACAATGAAATATTAATCGTCAAATATTGACGGTTCCCAAAGTTAATATTATGAGCATAAACATACCTAACTAGCTTAGTTGGTCAAGTTCTTTTTCGGTCGTTATCTTTTAAAATATATATATATAAAGATGGAGTCTCTTATATCATTCTTTTGTTGAGTTATATTGATTTCATGATCATATCCAAGTTAGTAAAACTTCAACTTTAGTTTATCAGTCTATTATCCATTAAACATAAGGATTTTTTTTTGTGCATATATGTTCATGTAAGGTCCCATAAAATGGCATGTTTATCACATAATGAGTATTGAAGTGTATTAATGTCAAGTATTATTTTAACTATAATATATGTATATAGTGAATTTTTGAAAAAATTTAAATTTTTTTTATTGAGCACCATAACTTTGGAATTCTCATAGAATCGTTCTTTTTTCATAAATAAACATTTTATTTGAGTTGTTATCAGACTCATCGTTACCTTTGCCCTTTGTTATCTTTGTAGTGCTCATCTACAATTCTCGTGCTCTTCCTTTCTCATGCAAGGATTAAGGATAAATATCATAAACAAAATAAAAGAGGTGATAAAACTAGATTTATGATTGTAAACGATAATAACGAATCATCGTACGAGGTTACGAAGGACGAAGGTAGTAATGTGTTTGAAAGTGACAATAAGCGTAAAATGATCTTTTTATATAGTAAAAAAAATTTATGATATTTTTTAAAAATTAACATCATAAATTTTAAATTTCTCATATATATATATATATATATATATATATATATACGCGCCGGTGGTATATGGTGCCGCTGTCTCTTCCTCTTGGCGTACGACAAAAGGCTTTGTGATTTTGATGGCAGGCTTGACCCATATCCCAACATACCATCTTCCACCCCTCTCATCATTAGATTCCAAGGATTCCGTAACACCACCTACCGGCACCACCGTCTGCCCCTCCGAGTCCTCCCATCCCGGCCGCCCATCCCACTCCCCTGATCCCGAGGCAACTCTTGTACACGATAGAAACAGAAGCGAACAAAAAGAGAGAATTGCGGCCCAACCTCGCGGCTCCACCGTCTCCGTCCCTTGATTTATACTTGTTTATTTTTGGAAGGTGGCGACTTCTTCATCACAATGTACGGGAGCGGAGGGACTCGCAGTGTTGTCGACATCGGGAGTCGAAGCATGGAGGACGGGGTGGCGGAGGAGGGAGCGGTGTGCGCGAAGGTGATGACGGACGAGCAGATGGAGGCGCTGCGCAAGCAAATCGCCGCCTACGCTACCATCTGCGAACAGCTGGTGGAGATGCACAGGGCCATCGCGGCCCGGCAGGACTCGCTCTCAGGTTCTTCCTCTGTTCTGTCCCCTTCCCTCCTCGATTTGGTCGATTCTGGTACTTGTAGATTGCTGGATGTGAATAAAAATCGGATTTTTAAGGGAAGCAATCCAATCTTTGTTTTTCCGCTGCTGGGAAGTCCTTGGCATTCGATTCTTGGGGGTAGTGATGGGTTAATTGCTCTGTTCGCTCGATGTTTTCTTGCTTTCCATTGCGTCTTGTCCGTGTACCTCTTAAAATCTCACTGGTGATCCATCATCTGTGTCTTCGTGGCATGGTGTTCGGTGTTGTGGTAGATTTTGGATCTCTGTTAAGATCCTCATCCATTTTCCGTTTCAGATACATGCTCATACTCTCCGGATTTGGAACTCCCTTCTCTGTGCTGAAACAAAACATAAACATAAAGGATATTGTTCTTTTGCAATTCTTCATCCGGTATAACACAAAACCCTTTTGGAGGTGAAAGTGTTCGACATAATTCTCGGCATCCTAAGTAAAAACCATTGCGAAGATGTCATCTAATCACCGTAGAATTGCTGCTGCAATGCAGGGATGAGGCTTGGTAGTCTGTGCTCGGACCCCCTAATGGCACCAGGAGTCGCAAAACTCTCTTCACGGCAGCGGTGGACGCCAACCCCGACGCAGCTGCAGATTCTTGAGACCATATTCTACGAAGGCAACGGGACTCCAAGCAAGCAAAAGATCAAGGAGATCACCTCCGAGCTCTCGCAGCACGGCCAGATCTCGGAGACGAACGTCTACAACTGGTTCCAGAATCGGAGGGCGCGTTCGAAGAGGAAGAAGCAGCCAGCCGCAGGACCCAACGCTGCTGAATCGGAAGCCGAGGTTGAATCCCTGAACGAGAAGAAGGCCAAGGCGGAGCCGTTCGCGCATGGCAATCTGTCTCCTGCCGTCGATGATGGCGCGTTCCAGAGCCCAGACATGAGCTCCGAGTTGCGGTTTGCTGATCCAGAATCGAATGGGAGTCAGAGCATGTTTGCATTAGGTGACATATCCAAGTATGGTGATGCGTTTTAGTGTGGTGGAGTGTTGTATCATGCTGACAATTGAAGACTATTGTGAGGAACACGAATCTAGATGGTCGCTGTCCGGTTATCTTTGTAAAGCAGATTAGATTGTCATGCCAGGGTTGGCGGTTGGCAGCAAGTCAATTAATGTCAGACAAGGTCAAATAACATTATAGGAAACCTTCGGGCCATGTGATTGGCCAATAAAACAATTCGAATTATAAATATAAGTTTTTCACTAATAAAATATTTTAAAAAGGTTTATAGAAAAACTGTGTTGCAAAGAACATAGAATTATGATTAGAAATATACTTTTTATACACGTTCGCATAAATTAATAATCTAGTAAAAATCAAGATCAGGCGGCTCACACAAATATTTCACACAAACATCAAGAAAAGTAGTTTAGAGAGAGGTGTCGAATGGATAGTTTGTAGTAGGGAGAATATATAAATATAAATATAAATATAAATATATTGTATATTTATATTTATATTTGTAAAAATTAAATTACGAGGATGATAGTCGATTTTAGGATTTTACGATAAATTATCAAAAACTTCATCAGCTAAACTAGCTGGTATCTTGTTGGGAATACATTTCGGTACAATAAAAAGATAAAGTGATTATATGTGTTAGGGGTATTAAGTATGACATGACACCTGATCCTGGGTCGTACACCCGGATGACGTCATCGCCCCTCCTGCGCTCCATTACTCCTACGATTTGATCGTCCGACGTCGCTTCTCCTCTGCATCGCCCCAACTACCCGCCAAGTTGACCACGGCACCGCCGCGAGGTCGTGCCCAGACGCCACCCGCAGACGCACTGAAGCATGCCATCCGTCCGACCTATTTAAGCCGAATGGGTAAGACAGCAGTGAGAAAGGAACACTCCGAGAGGTGAGTAGACTCAACACTCGACACTTGGGAGCTCACGACGGGCGAGGGTCGACTTGAGCGCTGAGGGGTCGGGCGGAGCATCCGACCCGCCTTGCCGCAGTCTCGCTCCCACGACTTGGGCGTGGAGCCGCTTTCGAGGGGTCGAGGCGGAGCAGGAGCCATCGACGGCCCGAACCATACCGAGACGACCCTCCGCCCCGGATTCCACGCCGCACGCCCGGTCACGGTAAAAGTTGTTTCACAACAGATTGGCGCTAGAAGGAGGGCCTGCCTGCCGAGGGTCTACCTACTCCGCTTTAACGACACATGGACGAAAGATCGCCCGGGCCGGCACTCTACGGAGGTCCTGCACTCCGAACCCCGGAGGGACGATCCCGCCGCGACCGCAGATCGCCATCGGAGTTTATTTAGCGACGCCGACTCCACCCGCCGAGCGTTCCCCGCTTCTTCCCCGCCCGGCGGAGGCTTTTAGGACCTTTCCCAACAGTGTCCGAACCCCGCAAGTGCCGCCTGTGCCGCCCTCCCCGCCTACTTCAGAGGCGCAGAGCCGACTCTCCAAAGGCCGGAACCCTCCCCAAAGATCATGAGGCATTCCCACCGCACCATCTTCCCAGCCTCCCGCCGGGTTCGGATGGAACCCGGCTCAAAACTCGACGCCCCGCCCAACCCGAGGCGTGTCCTCGATTCGACAGATTTATTTCGGCTCAAACTGCTCCATCGCCCAAATACCGGATGAGGTGCAAAGGGACGTCCGTAAGTCCAAAGAAGAGCAAAGGGAAGCGCCCCATCGGGAGTCCCCGTCGCTAGCGACATACGGGAATACCTGCGTGCCCTTGAACTTCCGCCTCCATCAACCTTTATGATGGAGCCGATCCAAATGGATCACGCCGCCGCTTTCCGGCTCGATGGCCCTATTTGGAACCCTGACGCCTTGATGTGCCATGCGCTTCCCACCACGCTGAAAGGATCCGCCAGACGCGGTACAAAGACCTTAAAAAGCGGACGGTAATATCCTTTGAACAAATTTCGCCAAGGACTTCGAGCTACATTTTTGGCGCTTGCGCGACTCAAAGCCTTCGCCGACTCCTCCTGGGTTTGAAGCAAAAAGAGGACGAACCCTTCTCCCACTTTGTGCGGAGGTTTACCACGGAGGTATGAGAGTTATCTGATGCTCACCCATCGTTGTTGATGCAGGCGTTTATGATGGGGCTGCGACCGTCAAGGTTTTGCTGGTCCTTGGTGGAGCGACCCCTCGCGTCCATCGCGGAAATGTTTCACGGCAAGTCAATATGTGGCGGTCGAGTCCTCGGATGTCGGGAAGAAGGGAAGAACGACCGAGGGGCATTCTACTCCATCCCGATCGGAACGACAACTAGGCGGAGTCCCCGCACTGTGGACGCCGGATGGGGCACCCCGACCCATACGCGCCAAGCCGCCACCTCTCTGAACGCGCCTCTGACGCAAATATTCCTCCAGATAAAAGAGTGGGAATGCTCGCCGCCCGCCCGATGAAGGGCCGACGAGCCGCCGATCATACCGTATTGCCGCTTCCATCGCAAAACGGACATGACACGAGCAATGCCACGAGCCAAGCGCAAATTGAGGAGCCGATCCAAGAGGTCACTTAGATCGCACTTCCAAAGATCCACGGGAACCATCCCTGCATCCCGAAGGCCCTGTCGAGCAACACATCGACGTCATTACAGGGGGGCCCGCCGCTGGAGGGCATAGTGCTTCGGGTTGAAGAGCTTACGCCCGTGCCGTGGCGACCGGGGAATACCACCCACCCTCCGAGCCAGAGATCACATTCCCCACAGGGGACATGGGAGCAACGGAGCATGATGACGCGCTGGTGGTGTCGGCCCGAATAGCCAACGCGCAGTCCGAAGGATTATGGTCGACATCGGCAGCTACCGACATCCTTTATTTCGAGGCCTTTTGAAGTTAGGGTTGCCGGCGAAGCCTCAAGCCCTGCACTGCACTCACCGGCTTTATCGGCGACTCGATTTCATGGGCGCGTGACCCTACCGCTGACTCTCGGGATTCTCCAAGGCAAAACTCACTGGTGACTTTTCCGGTGGTCGACTCCCTACCGCTGCATAACGCCATCTCGGGCCGCCCACCTCAACAGCTAAGGGCGATTATATCCACATACCACCGACGCTGAAGTTTCCAACCTGGCCGGAATCGGGAGGTCCGGAGATCTCAGAGTCCAGACATTACTTGACAACGACCTCCCCGGTAAGAGAAAAGGCCGAGCAGCCCTCGAAGACCCACGCGACGCAACGCCGATCGAGCATCCCGAGCCGACAAACCCGCGGTTAATATTCCACGCAAGATGATCGCCCGGATCGGACGGTCGGAATCGACCCGGATCTGATGATCAAGAGCGGCACTTTATCGCCTCCTCCAGAAAACACCGATGTTCGCCGATACCGCCGACCTCCCGAATCGATCTCAAGGTTTCTCAACACCATCTCGCACATTTCCGACCGCCCGCCAGAAGATAGAGACCCCGCCTCGGGCCCCTCGAGCGCCAACAGTGGTAAATGGAAGTCGACAGTTCTTGGCGCCGACTTCATCGAGGAAGTCGGTATCCTCGGTCGCCCAATGTAGTCCTCGTCAAGAAGTCTAATGGAAGTTGGAGGATGTGTGTCGACTACACCGATCTAAATCGTGCTTGCCCGAAGGATTGCTTCCCCTTGCCTAGGATCGACCAATTGGTCGACTCAACCGCGGGGCACTCCCGCTTCTCCTTCATGGACGCCTACTCTGCATAATCGATTCGGATGGCCCCCGAGGATCGAACATACGGCCTTCCACACGCCCCAAGGAGCTTACTTCTACAAGGTCATGCCGCTCGGATTAAAGAACGCGCGCCACCTACCAAAGGATGGTAACAAGGTATTCGCCAAAGAAATAGGGCGAAATATGGAAGTATATGTTGACGACATGATCGTAAAGAGTCGCATGTGGGCTGCACACCTTGATGACTTGCGGAAACCTTCTACGCTAAGAAGATATGGGATGCGCCTTTAATCCAGCTATAAGTGCGCCTTCGGGCGTGACATCGTGAAGTTCCTCGATTCATCATACACGAGAGAGGAATTGATGCCAACCCCGAGAAGATCCGAGCTCTCACCGACATGAGATCTCCAGAACGAAAGGCGCTTCAATGCCTTAACGGAAGGATAGCGGCTCGTCTCCGATTTTTGTCCTTGGCCGGAGATAAGTGCCTTCCTTTCTTCGAGTCCTCAAAGATCCGAAGAACTTCCAATGGACGCAGAATGCGAGGAAGCTTTCACACGCTTGAAGCAAAGACTTATCCGAGCTCCTCGCTTTACCCTCGGTGTCTACACCGAGAAACTTAAACTCTACCGGGCGGCATCCCAAAGATGCAGAAGCTCAAGATCGAGAAGGAAGCTCCGACGCTCAACATCCGGTCTATTACACCAGCCACGTGTTGCGTGGGCCGGAGCAGCGCTATCCCCCCATCGAAAGGTTGGCATTAGCGCTTATCCTAACAGCTCGGAAGCTACGCACCTACTTCCAGGCCCATACAATTGAGGTAATGATCGACCAACCCCTGTGTCATGTTCTCTCTAAGTTCGACGTGGCAAGGCGCCTTCTAAAATGGCTCGGAGCTATCCGAAGTTCGACTGCATAAGCCGAGAACGCCATCAAAGCCTGTGCCTTGGCCGATTTCATCTCGGAGTTGACACAACCGAAACAGAGTGCGTTGAGCAAATCCACCGAGATCGACTCGCACGTGGATGGGTCTTCCAGCCTCCAGGTGCCGGCGCGACTCATTCTAGAGGACTCGACAGACACGCCGAGCTGCTCTCCGCTTCGGTTTCAAGGCCACGAACAATGAGGCGGAATACGAGGCGCTTTGGCAGCCTCCGCTTGGCAACCGAGATGCAGCTGAGAGCAGTCCATGTTCTCACGGATTCCCAACTCGTCGCCGAACAAGTTGGCGGAGAGTATCGGGCGCGGGATTCGACTATGTCCAAATATTTGACCAAGGTAAAAGCCCAAACCTCTAACTTTCCTCGTTTCACTCGCCGAGGTGCCTGTGTCCCAAAACGAGCGGACCAGCTCATAAATTAGCCTCGGAGCCGATCCGCAGGAACATCCCGAGGTCGAAGAGCTCACACACCGGCCGGTGGCCATCATGGAGATAGGGGACCCTGAGTCCCGACCTCTCCACCCACGTGGACTCGTGAAGTGTCAAGTATAAGCGCGATGAGATCCCGCCCGAGGATGAGGTCAAGGCACGCGGCTCCGCCAACCCAGCGCGTGGTATCTGCGAGATTGGCGACCGGCTCTACAAAAGGTCATTTTCTCATCCCCATCGCGATGTTTAGATCCCGATGAAGCGAAGTGATTCTCGCCGAGGTTCACGGCGAGACTTGTGGGGAGCACATGGGCGGCCGAACTTTGGCCTTCAAAATACTACGCAGGCTACATCGCCTACGTTGCACCGAGACGCGCGGCGACACTTGCCACAGCCCGCGCCCGCAGCCTCCTCGCGTCCCGCCACCTCCATGGATTGGCGCTGGCCCTTCGCCAATGGGGAATGGACCTTTGGGGCCGTTTCCTCGCCGCCGGCCAGCGGAGATATATCATCGTGGGGATAGATTATTTCACAAGTGGGTGGAAGCCGAGCCCTCGCAACCATTACGCCGAACGTCGAACAGTCAGATGGAAGAACATCGTGACCCGATTCGGTTCCGCCTAACATTATCATCACCGATAACGGAACCCGCCACAAAGACTGGTTTACGGAGATCTACACGACTTATCAAATCCAGTTGTGGTTTAGCTCGATGGCCCACCCCCAGACCAACGGGCACGCTGAGGTGAGCAATCGATCTATCCTAGATGGACTTAGGAAAAGGACTTTGAAGCCCGACGAGCTGGGTCGACGAGCTCCCGAACATCCTATGGTCTTTGCGGACTACCCCAAGACGGCTTCGAGTCCCCTACACCGGCATTCGGCGTGGAAGCGATCCTACCACCGAGTTGGTCATTCCAACATTCCGGTGGAGAACTATGAGGAATCCACCTCGACCCAGGAGTTCGGCTGGCCTAGACTCGCTAGAAGAACGCAGGCCGACGCCAAGACGTAAAGATGCCGCATAACTCGAGTGTTGCCGGTTATAACAAGAAGGTGCGCCTCGACCTTCTCGGATGGGAGATCTAGTATTACGCAAGGCGGAAGTAAGCGACCCCGCCAACACAAGGCAAGCTTGCACCTAAGTGGGAAGGCCCCTACAGAATCAAAGTTGTCCGACCAGAACGCTCCGACCGCGACTATGACCGGCAAAGAATTCCCGAGGACCTGGAACGTCCAGAACCTTAAGAAGTACTTTGTTTAAGGGCCAAACAGAAGCAGGTCAATATTTGACTCGGGCTATTGGGATGAAGTTGGAAATTGTATTGTCATAAAAAAGGAAATTGTATTACCAAAAGCTTTGGAGTACAAAACAAGCCCCTAGAGGGGAAAGAAGGATTACAAAGGCGAGGGAAGGCCCTCCAAAAAGAAGAAAAAAAGAAAAAAAAAACCCCTCAAGCCGCGGCGCCGGGCAGGTTATCGTCGAAGGGGACCTCGCCGGGCATATCCACACCTCGCCCCTGGGCGGAGACGAAGGATCCTCTCGACCGCCGAGCTCAAGGGCATGCTCGAATCGGCCAGGCCACCTTGTACCGCATCAGACGACACCCTCGCCTGTCCTGGCCGATCTCGAGGTGGAACCTCACTGATTTCTTGTAGGCCACAACTGCCACCCGGTCCCTCATCGGACGGCTGCCTTCCAGCGCGGCAAGAGCTTCCTGGGCGGCCTACACCTCGGCCTCTCGGTCGCTTGGCGGCCAACTCCGAGGCCTCCTTGGTGCGGAGGCGGTTCTCCAGCCTTCTCCGTCCGAGAAGCTTCGCAGTTTGGCCTTCGACGCCGAGGCGCCTCGAGCTCGGCGCGGCGCGTGACTTTCGCGCCATGTCGGCCGTGACGCCGCTCGGCAGCAGAATCGCCGTCCGTGCCCCGCTGGGCCTTCTGCCGGGCGACACAACTCGAGGTTGCGATCGCTTCATACGCCACCAACCGATCGGCGCTGCACCCGATAAGGGCCGTAGTGTAGTGGAGATTCTGCATAGAGAGGAAAGGGTGAAAATGGTGAACAGTGCTTAGCCAAGAGAGTACACGCAAGACGGTGCTTACCCACAACACCGACTTGGCCGACTTGGCGATGAGTGCTTCCGAAGGGAGCGTGTATAGGTCCCGAGCTATGTCGGGATGGAGCGCCCCCTGGAGGTAGCGGCCGAGGGCTCTCCCCGACTCCACACCTTGTCCCTGGGATGCACCATGCCACCGGGCCATTAGAGGGTCGCTCAGCGCCCCAGAAGGGACCTCGCCCATCACACGGGAAAGGAATGGCTGATCCTTCCCCGGCGTGACTCGGCATAAGTCCTTCATGGCCGGAGGACGCTGGCCCTTCCCGGTCGTCCCCTGGCTGGGCCCGGCGCTCTCGGCAGGAAGGGAAGCGCTCGGTCGGTCGGTCGTCCCGGCGGGTGGAGCCGCAGGCACCTCCAGGTCCACCACGTCCTTGGCCTTGGCCCTCTTCCTCGCGCCTCGCCGGAAGCGCTGGGACCCGCCCCGCCGCCGGAACGGTCCGGGAGTCCCAATCATGGAAGGACCGCATCAAGGTTCACCATCTCTACAAAAATTAAAAGACAAGTGTGGCAGAATATGACAAAGAATCTCAAGATGAGAGGTGACAATAGCCTACCCCGAGAGCCCGGACTAAGTCCCGCCTCCACAAGCCACTTCTCCGACATGTTGCGGATAGCTTGCGATGAAGGGAGGATGACCCTCAGCCACTCGAGGTGCCCAAGCTCCTCAGCATTGAGTTTCGGGGCAGTGTTATCAATGGTCCTTGACGACCACCGAACCCCGAAACCTCAGTCCTTCTGGCATTGGACGAAGAAGAAGCGCCTCTTCCACCCTTTGTTATTGGTGGGGGCGCCGCTAACCCAGAACCCTGTCCGGGCGGCAAGGAAGTATCCCCCCAACCCCTTGAAAAGGCGGAAATAGGAGAGAAAAAGATTGCGGGTCGGGGCGATGTTGGTGTAATGGCATTCCCCCAGGAAAGCCACCAGATACCGCCAAGAGTTTGGGGTTATTTGTGAAGGCGAGATCCGCCACAAGGATATGCAGGATACTATGATTGGGTGCAGGGGAAGACGCAGCCACTCTAAGGCATCGGCGTTAGGCAAAGCCCTTAGAACCGGTCGAAAGCCCGCTGCCCGCCGGGGCCGAAGGCTATATTCTTCCGGGATGCCAGAGCGCCACGGAGGATCCCTACCATGCGCTCATCCAGGTGGAATCCTGGTCGTGGCGCCACATTATGGCCTCTAGCGCACGCGCCGCCTGCACTCCGAGGAAGGGCTGAAGGAGGAGATGAGGGGAGAGTGGCGACACGGGTTGTGACAGAGGGGAGGAAGAGGAAGAAGTAGATGAGGAGGAGGTGGAAGGAAGAGCCATCATGCACTAACCTACAAAGTGGAAGGAATCGATCAAAGGGAGTCAAAGGACACCGAGCCAAGGGAGAAAACTCAAGGAAGACAACGGCAGGACTCGAGAGGGAAAACTCCGCCGATAAAAAGTGATAGAGTGTCGCGAGCTCGCTATTTATAGAAAGGGGGCTCGCCTTTCGCCTCCCGAGGCAGCGACAAGACGACGCCGCACATACCGCCCAATAGCATCTCATCGGGCGCGCCGGCGCCATATTAATGAAGAGGTGACGCGGTCCACCACCTGTAAGTAACTTACCCAAAGACGCCAACGACTGATTCCAAGAACTGCACTATCGCGAGCCGCTGGCGCACGGCGTGTTCGATTTTCCAGGTCTTGAGCGGCGGCTCGACCACTGGTTTTCTGGGTCCAGAGCGGCGGCTCGGCCCTATATCCCGAACGACGGTTCGGTTATTATGGTTTTCCAGGTCTTGTGCGGGCCTCGACCCCTTATTACCAAACGACGGATCGGCAACAGGGAGTTGAGCATCGCCTGCCCTTTACCCCGAACGGCGGTTCGGTTACATGGTCTCGAGGTTCCTCGACCATCGGTTTTCAGGGCCTTGCGCAGGTCTCGACCCCTGATTACCGGACGACGGATTGACAACGGGAGATTGAGCGTCGCCTCGATCCTTTATCCCGAATGGCGGTTCGGCGATATCGGTTTTCTGGGTCTTGAGGCTCCTCGACCCCCTTTATCCCGAACGGCGGTTCGGTCACATGGTCTCGAGCTTCCTCGACCATCGGTTTTCTGGGTCTTGAGGCTCCTCGACCCCCTTTATCCCGAACGCGGTTGGTCACATGGTCTCGAGCTTCCTCGATCATCGGTTTTTCGGGTCTTGAGCGCGCCGACCCTTATCCCGCATGTGGATTCGGCCAATTATGTCACGACACGGCAGTAACCTCCGCCCGAGATCTCGCCGGCAACCGGGTTTCTCGAGCACCACGCCAACCTCAAAGACCGCCCGCAGGAGTGGCTTTTGAGGGGGTAATGTTAGGGTATTAAGTATGACGTGACACTGGTCCCGGTCGCACACCGGATGACGCCATCGCCTCCCACGCTCCATTACTCTTACGATTTGATCGCCCGACGCCGCTTCTCCTCCTGACGCTCAACTACCCGCCTGTTGACCATGGCCTGCGAGGTCAGGCCCGTACGCCACCCGCAGACGCAGCCGGAAGCATGCCACCCGTCCGACCTATTTAAGCCGAATGGATAAGACAGGCAGGAGAAAGGAACACTCCGAGAGGTGAGTAGACTCGAACACCCTGACACATTTCTGGGGAGCTCGGCCGACGGGCGAGGGCTGACTTGAGCGTCGGAGGGGTCGGGCGGAGCATCTGACCCGCCTTGCTGCAGGTCTCGTTCCCGACGACTTGGGCGTGGAGCTGCCTTTCGGAGGGGTCGGGAGGCGGGAGCAGGAGCCATCGACGGGCCCGAACCATACCGAGACGACCCTCCGGCTCTCGGATTCCACGCCGCACGCCCCGGGGTCACGGTAAAAAGTTGTTTCCCACAACAATATGTATATGTAATCAATTGCTTATCTTATTAATCTATGACTAAAGTAGAAAAGATTGAGAAGGTTGACATAAGATCATTCAGTCTGGATCATCTTTTTATCTCTCTAATTGTTTTCTTTTATTTTTTTATAATATTAAACTGCATGCATGATGTCGTTATGTACCTTGGAAATGTGAAGAATTATGCAAGTATTTCATAAATACTTTAATGTTAATGCTATCATAAGATAGCATCAGTATTTGAGCACTTATAATACATCATCCAAATTAAATACGGTTTTAAAAAAAATTACTAAAAGTTTTGTATGGCTCAAATATATAATAAATAAAAATACAATCGTATAAATAAATTTAAAACTTAAAAAAAAATTATCTTGTCAAAAATATAAATAATATTGGTTTCTCACTAAATCATTTTGATAATTTTTAATTTTAGATGAAATCATAAGATATTTTTAAAATATAAAAAAAACTATATTAGCATCCCATAAATACTAAAATACTAATATTGCTCTAAGATAAAATCAACGCTTAAGCAATTTTAATATAACATTCAGATCAAGTATAATTTTAAAAAAATCATTACATATTAAATGTATATTAATTTTTAACAAATATTTTAAATATGTTCTCAAACAAACCCTTACCTTTAGAATGCCCACCGCCCACACGTTATGGTCTGGATCACACACACACACTCTCAGCATGATGCGGACCATCAACTAAATGACAAACCAATGTCAAACTGTTGCACGTCAATTTGAGCGACGACCAGGTCACGCGACGCCCCACCACGTTTGGAGAGACTTGGCCGGCGGATACTTTAGTGGATAATACGTGCATATCAGCTACTTCGACATCATGTCATGTGAGCGCAACCTGCTTCCTACTCGTCCCCCATTCCCCTTGCTTCTCGTGTCACGAGATGTGCTCCCAACTTATAAATGCCAAGTACCCACTTGTTTATGTTATCTTCGTGCATCAGGAACAAGTGCCGGATGTTAAGCGTGGCCAAAATAGTCCACCAAACACGCTGGCGTTTCTCGAGGGCAAGCTGTCCGTGGGACATTTGTGCAGAGGTCAATAAGTCGAACACAGGTGGACTGAGTTAGCGACCCATTGGAATTATGTCGACTCGTGAGGAAATAGGTTAATCTCTGGGTTGGAACGTACCTAATCTGAGATATCAATCTCCGTGCAAAGCAAGAGTAGCTGCATGAGAAGGAACGAAAGAGAGGCCACCAGCTCCAGCACCGACGCCCCCGAGCGTCCGTCCAAAAGGAAGCTCCCAAGGCCCGAAGCCACGGCCACAGGCAAAGAGATAAAAAACACGACGAGATGGAGGAGCAGCGGGTGGGCGGCTGGTCCTCTTTCGCCTGTCCTTTTTACGGCCTTTGCTCCCAAGCAAAGAGTGGCCTGGTCCCTTGCGTCCTCTCTCTCTCCTGCTTCTGGTATCCACTATGTATCTCGTCACATCACGGACGTCCGCTGATGGCCATCCAATCTCCGATCCCTCGGGATATTATAATGTTCTCCCTTCTAGAATGCTTTCCCCTCCCCATTTCCTACTGCTAGTTTCTGTGTCACGTGATTCCTGCGCATGTTCCGGTCGGGTGGAGCCACGGTGGGCCCCACGCCGCTTCTCTGCCACGTGAGAGGAAGAAAAGCGGTTGCGTCGCCCGGCGCCGACTCGGGATCGCGAGGGCGAGAGAGGGTCGGTCCGGACCGGTCTCCACATCCGTCCACCAACTGAGTCTCGGGTAGTGAAAACGGGTACAGATTGGCGGGACCTCACGGACCGTGAAAAACACAAAACAAAACAAAAGAAGAAGGAAAAAATCTGCGATCCCGACCCCACCTCACGCTCCCTCCCACTGCTGCTCTCCACAAAATATAAGATTCGATCATACTATTATTCTCCCACGGACACGACCCGCACCTACTCCCGACCGCAGGCTAGCGACGAGCATCGTCATCATCGTTGCCAGGATAAAAGGGTGCGTCGTTGGGTCAGTGAGTTTCTTGGTGAGAGGTTGAGTAGTTTGTTGGCACAGATCGGCGCCCAAATCCGGTCATACTATACATAGATTCGAAACGGAAACATTGCAACAATTATACGGTAATGTTGACCTGACACCACTAAAATGTTCCGGCGGTTTTCATACCGCATCGATCTCCGTCGATAAAGCCAACGTTAATCCACCTCGCTTCTCTCGAGTGCTTTGATATCTTCGTGTCTCTCGGCCTGTTCCCCGTTTCTTTCGAACTGAAGGAGAAACAAAGAGGGAGGAATAGTGCAGAGATACAGAAGGCTATGGAGGTAGCGACGGCGATGTGGACGGCGGTGTTGGTGGGGGCGGTTGCGGTGTACTGGTTCGTTTGGGTGATGGGTGCGGCGGAGGTGAAGGGGAAGCGGGCGGTGAGCCTGACGATGGGGTCGATCACAAGGGACAAGGTGCAGGACAAGTACAAGCAGTACTGGTCCTTCTTCCGCCGCCCCAAGGAGGACATCGTCGCCGCCTCCGACAACGATGATGTCCCCGCCTTCGTCGACACCTTCTACAACCTCGTCACCGATATCTACGAGTGGGGCTGGGGCCAGTCCTTCCACTTCTCCCCCTCCATTCCCGGCCGCTCTCACCGCGACGCCACCCGCCTCCACGAGGAGCGCGCCGCCGACCTCATCGCCGCCCGACCCGGCCGTCGCATCCTCGACGTTGGCTGCGGCGTCGGTGGGCCCATGCGCGCCATAGCCGCCCACTCCGGCGCCCACGTCGTCGGCATCACCATCAACGAGTACCAGGTGGCCCGCGCCCGCGCCCACAATCGCAAGGCCGGCCTGCACGAGCGCTGCGAGGTCGTCTGCGGCAACTTCCTCGAGATGCCCTTCGACGACGCCTCCTTCGACGGCGCCTACTCCATCGAGGCCACATGCCACGCCCCCCGTCTCGAGGACGTCTACCGCGAGGTCTTCCGAGTGCTCAAGCCGGGCGCCCTCTACGTCTCCTACGAGTGGGTCACTACCGCGCTGTACCGGGCCGACAACCCCGCCCACGTGGAGACCATCCGTGGGATCGAGCGGGGCGACGCCCTCCCGGGGCTCCGAGCGCACCACGAGATCGCGGAGGTGGCGCGGCAGGTGGGCTTCGAGGTGGTGGAGGAGCGGGACCAGGCGTTGCCCCCGGCGGAGCCCTGGTGGACGCGCCTCAAGATGGGGCGGATCGCCTACAGGCGGAACCACCTTGTCGTCTCCGCTCTCGCCGCCCTTCGGATCGCCCCAAAGGGCGTGGTGGATGTGCACGAGATGCTCTGCGAGACGGCACGACATCTCAGCGACGGCGGCGAGACCGGCATCTTCACCCCCATGCACATTATCCTCTGCCGGAAGCCTCTCGTTCCCGCCTCCTAATCAATTAATCTCCGAATAAAACGGACTCCTCCGGACTCCAGACACAGAACGAAAACGATGTTAAGAGGAGTTAGTCCAAGGTATCTCTTCTTCTCCTGTTCTTCTACTTCTACAGTTGTCATCACAGCGTCCCTCTGCCTTTTACTTCTTAACTTCATCTTCATCTCTCGGTGATGTGTTTCGATTCTTCCCATTTCTCGTTTGATGAAATCTTTGTGACTATTAATTTTTGGTTGAAATGCACGGCCTGCGTGCGGGGGTCAGTTGGAATGCACAACGCTGCTGCTGCAGCGCCGTGAGAGAGATGTCCTACGAGATCGGCAGGATCTCGATTTAGCATTCACATTGGCTTCTACTAACCTTAAAATATTGCCGGAATTGCTTCATAATTTTTACTATATATATATATATATCTCGACTTCTTCCCATTTTTCTGTTATGTTATTTGCACTAACTTCTATCAAAACAATGAACCTAAACGTCGCCTGTAAGAGCGCATTTCCGTCATGACAGAGAGAATCAAAAGCATCATATTTCAAGACTTTGCAAAAGAGAAAGGAAAAAGGTTCAAAGAAAAAAGTTTGGAATTGCTTTCCCATCAAGAATTAAGATCTGTATTCTGAAAGTGGTTGATATGGAACATCAAGCGAATGAAAGGAAATAGACGTCATCTTTGTGTTTTGGCTAATTCCTGGTTTGAAACCTCGTTCCTTAGACTTAAGCTAAAATGCTGTTCTTGTAATGCCAAGATTGGTGTTTTTCACATATGGTAACAATTAGATAATAATCTATACCAGCTGATAAGGATATTAAGTATGACGAGACACCCGGTCTTCGTCATAACCGGCCGACGCCATCGCCTCCGCGCTCCAACCGCCACGATGTGACGGCCGACGTCGTTTCTCCTCAAGACGCCCAACTACTCCGCCCGATTGACCACGGCACCGACTGCGTGGTCGCACCCGTCGCTACTTGCGGTGAGCACTCCCTCCGTCCAACCTATTTAACCCAAACAGGTAGGACAGGATGGGGGATCTGCGATCCGACTCATGATCTCTCTCATCCTTGCTCCCACAATCCCTTCCCGGCTTAAACGCTCCGAGAGGTGAGTAGACTCTGACACCCCGCGATTCCCTCTCTGAGGAACTCCGGCCGACAGGCCGACGGCGTCGGAGGGGTCGCGGAGCATCCGACCCGCTGCAGGACTCGTCCCCGACGGCCCGAGGAGCACGCGCCGCTTTTCGAGAGCACGACGGCGCGGCAGAGCCATCGACGGCCCGAACCACACCGAGACGACCCCGGTTTCGGATCTCGCGCGCGCGCCGGGTCACGGTAAAAATCATTTCCCCTAACGATTGGCGCTGAAGGAGGGCCTCTGCCGAAAAACTACCCGCTCGCGACACATGGACGAAAGGTCGTTTCCGGCTGGCACCTCGGCGGAGGTCCCGCAGACCTCCGAACCCCGGAGGGACGATACCGCGGCAACTATAGACCGCTATTGAAACATATTTAGCGACGCCGGGCTCTACCCGCCTAGTCGTGTTCCACCGCTTCCCCCCACCGTCACGGTGGAGGCCTTTCGAGACCTCTCCCAAGTGGGACCACCGCGAGCACGCCCAGCCGCCCTCCTCGCTGCTCAGAGGGCAGAGCGCCGACCCTTCAAACGGAACCTCTCCCCCGGCATCACGAGGCGATGCCGCCGCACCATCTTCTCCGACCTCCCGCCGAGTTCAAAGACGGAACCGTGCTCTTGAAAACTTGGACGCCCCGCCAACTCGAGGCGGTGTCTTGAGACGGACTGCTTCGAGCTCGAATCCGGATCCATCGCACGCTTGGAGGAGGTGCAAAGGACGCCCGCAAGTCCAAAGAAGAACAGAGGGAAGTGTCCACCGGGAGTCCCGTTCGCCACCGACATACGGAATACCCGGTGCCCCCGAACTTCCGTCTCTCCATCGACCTCTATGATGGGGCCGCTGATCCACCGATCACGCCGCCGCCTTCCGCCTCAAATGGCCCTATATGGAACTTCTGACGCCTTGATGTGCGGGCGTTCCCCACCACGTTGAAAGGATCCGCCCGTGATGCGGCGGTGACAAAGACTTGGTGCGCTTGGCGTTTGCGCGACCAAAGCCCTCCGTCGCACTCCTCCAGGTTTTGAAGCGAAGGAGGGCGAACCCCTCTCCGCCGTGCGAAGGTTCACCACGAGGTACGGAGTTGTCGGATGCTCACCCGTCGCTATTGGTGCGAGCATTCATGATGGGCTGCGGCCGTCGAGGTTCTCTTGGTCCTTGGTGGAGCGACCCCCATGTCCATCGCGGAAATGTTCCAATGAGCAAGTCAAGATGCGTGGCGGCCGAGTCACGGATGTCGGGAAGGAAGGAGGAACAACCGAGGGGGCATCCTACTCCATCCCGACGGACCGGCACCAAAGTGAGTCCCCGCACCAAGGCGCGCATGGGCCGCCCCGACCCATACGCAGTCGCCACCTCCCCCTTGGCGTCTCGGACACAAATATTCCTCCGGATCAAGGAGCGGGAATGCTGCCGCCACCACGGATGAAGGGCCGGCGACCGGCCGACACCCGTGCTGCGCTTTCATCGGCAAAACGGACATGACACGGAGCAATGCTACGAAATGAGCGGCAAATTGAAGAGCCGATCCGAAGAGGTCACCTCGATCAATACCTCCGGCATCCGCGGGCACCATCCTGCACCCGAAGGCGGTCGAGCAACATATCGACGTAATCACCGGGGACCCGCCACGAGGACACGGCGCCGGCGGGCTTATGCCCGAGCCGTCGCGGCAGAATATCACCCTCCTCCTCCGAGCCGGAATTACATTCCCTCGGGGATAAGGGAGCAACAGAGCATGACGATGCGGCTGGTGGTGTCGGCGAATTGCCAACGCAGGTTCGACGGATTATGATCGACATCGCGGCTCATGACATCCTCTACTTCGAGGCCTTTACGGCCGGGCTGAAGGAAGCCCTAAAGCCTTGCACTCGGCGCTCACTGGCTTCATGGCGACTCGATCTCGCCGCGGTGCGATAACCCTACCATTGACCCTCGGCGACTCCCGAAGGCCAAAACTCTGCTGGTAACTTTTCTCGTGGTCGACCTCCCCACTGCGTGCAACGCCATCCTGGGCGACCCACCCTCGGCCGGCTAAGGGCCGTTCTATCCACATACCACGGAAGTTCCCCACCGGTAGCCGGTCGGGAGGTGCGGGAGATCCTCAAGAGTCCAGCGGTGTTACTTGACGGCGACCTCCTCGGTAAGAGGAAAAGGCCGGAACCGCCCCTCGAAGACCAGCGGGCGCGCGCCCGACCGAGCATCCGAGCCAACAAACCCGGCGGTTAATATTCCGCAAGATGACCGTCCCGATCGGACGGTCGGGATTGGCCGGACTGGGTAATCAGAGCGGGCGCGGCTCATCGCCTCCTCCGAAAGCGCCGATGTCTTTGCTGGGCGGTGCCACCTCCGGGAATCGACCCCGAGGTCTCCCAACACCACCTACACATCTCCCCGACCGCCCGCTCGGTGAGACAGAGACCTCGGCCTCAGTCCCTCGAGCGCCAACAAGCTGTGCAGAAGGAAGTTGATAGGCTCTTGGCGTCAGACTTCATTGAGGAGGTCCGGTTCCCTCAGTGGCTGTCCAATGTAGTCCTCGTCAAAAAACCTAATGGAAGCTGGAGGATGTGCGTTGACTACACCGATCTAAATCGGGCTTGCCGGATTGCTTCCCCTACCAAGGATCGACCAGCGGTCGACTCAACCGGCGTGCGCGCTTCTCCTTCATGGGCGCCTACTCCGGTTACAACCGGATCCGAATGGCCCCAGGATCGCAACATCTGACCTTCCACACACCCCAAAGCCTACTTCTACAAAGTTATGCCATTCGGGCTAAAGAACGCGGCGCCACCTACCAAAGGATGGTGAACAAGGTGTTCGCCCAACAAATAGGCGAAATATGGAGGTCTATGTGGGCGACATGATCGTGAAAAGTCGCACAGCTGCACACCTTGGCGACTTGCGGGAAACCTTCGCCCTGCGAGAAGGTATGGGATGCGCTAAATCCGGCCAAGTGCGTCTTGCGTGACATCGGGCAAGTTCCTCGGGTTCATCATACGAGAGAGGAATTGATGCCAACCGAGAAGATCCGAGCTCTCACCGACATGAGATCTCAAGCAGTTAAGGAGCTTCAATGCCTTAACGGAAGGATAAGCGGCTCTATCCGGTTTACTGTCGATCGGAGATAAGTGCCTCCCTTTCTTCCGAGTCCTCAAAGACCGAAGAACTTCAATGGGCGAGTGCGAAGAAGCCTTCGCCACCACTGAGCGACACCTATCGAGCTACCCGACTTACCTCGGTGTCTGCGCGAGAAAAACTCACCCTCTATCTGGCGGCATCGGCATGCGGTGAGCTCGGTGCTTGTGAAAGAAGCCTCCGATCGCAACACCGATTTACTACACCATGTGCTCGTGGGCGGGCGGCGCTATCCTCCCATTGAAAGGCGGCATTGGCACTCATTCTAGCGGCTCGGAAGCTCGCCCTTGAAGCCCATACGATTGAGGTATTGACCGACCAACCCCTGCGTCAAGTTCTTTCTAAGTTTGGCGTGGCGTCTCCTAAAGTGGTCGGTGGAGCTATCGAGTTCGACCTGCTACAAGCCAGGGGCGACCATCAAGGCCGGGCCTTGGCGATTTCATCTCGGAGTTGACACCACCGAGGCGGCGTTGAGCCAATCCACCCAGGCGGATGCTGCGTGGATGGGTCTTCCGGCTCGAGGCGGCGCGGACTCATTTGGAGGACCCGGCGGACACGCTTTGGCGTTCCCTCGCCGGCTTCGGCCACAAACGCGAGGCGAATACGAGCGCTTTTGGCGAGCCTCGGCGGCGAGATGCAACTAGGAGCAATCCACATTCTCACGGATTCCCAACTTGTCGCGAGCAAGTTGGTGGAAATGTCGAGCGCGGGACTCGACCATGTCGATACGACCGAGGTAAAAGCCCAAACCTCTAACTTTCCCGCTTCACTCTGTCCGGTGCGGGTCCCGAGCAGGCGGACCAGCTCATGGCCCGGCCTCGGAGCCGATCGGAGGACACCCGAGGAGCGGCTGCCGGTCGGTGGCCATCATGGAGATCGGGGATCCGAGTCCCACCACCCTGGCGTGGATCCGAAATCTTGAAGTACAAGCGAGGATCTGCCGGTGATGAGAGGGCAAGGCACGGGCTCCGCGAACTCGAGCGTGGTCTTGTGAAATCGGCGGACTCTACAAAGGTCTTTCTCCCACCCCTACTCGATGCTTAGATCCGAGGCGGGTGATTCGAGGTCCACGGCGGGATTTGTGGGGAGCACATGGGCGGCGAACTTTGGCCTTCAAAATCTGCGCGTGTGCGGCCTCTGGCGCCAAGGCGCCAAGGCTTTCGTGCGGCGGTGCGATACTGCAGCGCCGGGCCGAGCGCGCTCCCGGTCCTCGCCTCCATGGATTGCGCTGGCCCTTCGCTCAATGGGAATGGACCTCTTGGGGCGTTCCCGGCGTCGGCCGGCGGAGACATATTTGTGGGATAGATTACTTCACCAAGTGGGTGGGCGAGCCCGCAGCCATTCTACGAGCGGGTGAGCAGTTCGTATGGAAGAACATCGTGACCCGGTCGGTCGCCCAGCGTTATCATCGCGATAAGCGGACTCGGTCGCCCGGCACTCGGTTCTCGGAGTTACGTGCGACCTATCCATCGGTGAGGTTTAGCTCGGTGGCCCACCCAAGCGGGCTTGCCGAGGTGACCAACCGATCTATACTGGATGGACTTAGGAAAAGAACTCTGGAAGCCCGACCGAGCTGGGACGACGAGCTTCCGAACATCCTATGGTCTCTGCGGACTACCGAAGGCGGCAGGCGAGTCCCCTACACCTTCGGCGTAGCGATCCTACTGCGAGTTAGTCATCCCAACATTCGGGTGGAGAACTATGAGAATCCACCTCGGCCCGGGAGTTCTGGCCTAGACACGCTAGAAGAACGAGCCAGCGCGCGCGTAAAAATCCGCGTGCGAAGTGTAGCCGGGAGTTACAACAGAGGGTGCGCCCTCGACCCCTCGGGATGGGCGACTTAGTCTCAGGCGATGGCGACCCCGCTCACTCAAGGCAAGCTTGCACCTAAGTGGGAAGGCCCCTCAGAGTAATCCAAGTAGTCCGGCCAGGAGCGTTAGGCTCGCGACTATGGTAGGCGGCGATTCGAGGACTTGGGCGTCCACAACCTCAGAAATATTTTGTTTAAGGACAAAGCGTAAATCGATGTCAAACTCGGACATTGAAGGAAGTCGGAGATGTATGAAGAAAACATATTTGTATTGCCAAAGAGTTTTGGATTACAAAATGTGCCCCTAAGTGGGAAAGCATTACAAAAAGCAAGGGAAAGCCCTCGAAAAAGAAGTCTTGTGACGCGGCCGGGAAAGGCTCGTCGAAGGAACCTCGCCGGGCATGTCGACCCACGATCCTCGGGGCATGAGGCGAAGGATCCTCCTCGACCATCGAGCACGGAGGACACGCTCGGAAGCGGGCGAGCAACTTTGTACCCATACTCGTAGGACACCACGGCCGTCCGGTCGAGGCGAAGCCCTCCGACTTCTTGTCGTCGGCGCCTCCGGTCCTTCTCGGCGACTCCCTTCCACCGCGGCAAGGGCTTCCTGGCGGCTGCGGCTCGGCCTCCTCGAGGTCAGCGCAACCGAGGCCTCCTCCATCGGGCGGTTCTCGGCCGTCGGGACGGCGGCCTGCATGCGGCGGCCTCGAGCTCGGCGGTCGGGCGCGACCTCGCGCCCATGTCCGCCGCCCGCTCGGCGGCAACCGCCTCGGGCCCCCGCTCGGGCTTCCTCGGTGCGGCGCAACTCAAGTTGCGCTCACCGAGCCGTCGGCGGGCCGTCGAGGAGGCGTGGTGTAGTGGAGATTCTGCACAGAAAAAAAAGGCTGAAAGTGATGAACAAAGCTCAGCCAAGAGGATTCAAGCAAAATGGTGCTTACCCACAACGCCGACTTGGCGGACTTGGCGGCGCTTAGAGGCGTGTATAGGTCCGCGCCATGTCGGGATGGGCGCCCGGAGTAGCGGCGAGGCTCTCCCGACCCACACCTTGTCCCCGGGGCGACCATGCCGGGCCACGAGAGGGTCGCTCGCGGCCCGAAGGACCTCCCCATCACTCGGGAAAGGAATGATCCTTCCCGGCGTGACCGGCACAGTCCTGCATGGATGGAGATGCTGGCCCTTCCGGTCGCCACCGGGGCGACCAGCTCTCGGCGAGTGGTGGCGCCGGTTGTTCGATCGCCGGCCCGCACGGCCAGCGTCTCGGTCCACCACCTCCTTGGCCTTCGCCCTCTTCTTGGGCGCCCCTCGCCGGCGGTGCGCGAGAGCCATCCCGCCGCTTGGAGACCGCCGGAGAGCGCGGAGATGGTCCCCTCGGGCACACCAGTCGTGGAAGGATCGCGAGTTCACCATCCGCAAAGACTACGGATATGTCGGAAGATAGAGTATGGCAGCAATCTAAAGGAGGCAAGACAACGGCGACCTACCGAGCGCGGACTTCAGGCCTCCACCGAGCTCGGACATGTTGCGGATGGCTTGCGAGGAAGGAGGATTACCCTCGGTGCTCGAGGTGAGCACGCTCCTCGGCACTCGGCAGGCGTTATCGATGGTCGCCAGCGACCACGAACCCGAAACGTCAGCGCTGGACAAAAAGCGCCTCTTCCACCCTTTGTTATTGGTGGGGCGCGCTAACCGGAACCCACAGCGTGCGGCGGAAGTAACCCCCTTGGCGGCGGGAGAGAAGAAGGTTGCGGGTCGGGCGATGTTGGCGTAGTGGCATTCCCAGAAAAACCACCGTACCGCCAAGAGTTGGGGTTATCGGGAAGGCGAAATCGCCACGGGGAGATCACGAGATCGATGATTGGAGTGCGGGAAGCGCGGGCCGGCCTCTAGGGCATCGGCGGACGAGGCAAAGCCCTTGGGCAGGTCAAAGCCCGCTTCGGCGGGGAGGTTGAACTCCTCGGGATGCCGTGCGCGCCGGAGAATCCCCACCATGCGCTCGTCCAAGATAGAGTCTTGGTCGTGCGGCCACATCAAGGCCTCTAACTCACGCGCGCTTCCGCATCGAGGAAGGGCTGGAAGGAGACGATGGGAGAGGGCGCACGGGTTGTATGGCGATGGGGAGGAGGAGGAAGAAGCGGAAGAAGAGGAAGTGGAAGGAAGACCCATCGCACTAACCTATAAGGAAGAAAGCGGTGGAAGAAGCTAAAAGGCACGAGCCTATGGAGAATACTTGAAGGAAGGCAGACGGCGGGGACAAAACTCCGATAAAGTGGTAGAGAGCGGGCTCCCTATTTATAGAAAAGGGAACCTCGACCTTTCGCCTCCGGCGGCGCGACACCGCCCCATCATCGCATCACATCAGGCGATCAGCCGGCGTCATATTGATGAAGCGGCGTGTACACCCCGGGTAAGAAACTTATCCGCCGCGCGTCACCGATTCGCGCACTATCGCGAGCCGTTTTGAGCGGCGCAGCGCGGCGGTTTTCTAGGTCTTGGCGGTTGCTCGACCCACTATTCAGGCCTTGGCGGAGCCTCGGCCCCATCGAGCGAGGTTGGCTATTCGGTTTTCTAGGTGCAGGCGGCGGCACGGCGCAGCATCTGGGCACAGGCGAGCCTCGGCCCCCATCCGAGCGGAGGTTCGGCTATTGCAGTCTCTAGGTTCTTGGCGGTTGCTCGACCACCGTGTCGGGCCTTGGCGGCGGCTCGGCCACTCACGAGCGAGGTTCGGCCATTATGGTTCCTCGGCGTGTCGTGACCTCGACCCTTGCACCAAAATGGCGGGTGCAGCGGGAGGACTGGCGTGTCTCAACTCGACTTCGGACGTCGGCAAGGAGAATCGTCTCTCGACCCCCCGAGCGCGGTTCGGCTGTATATTCTCGGGTCGTGTCGTGACCTCGACCCCTTGCAAAATGGCGGTCGGTGGCGGGAGGACTGGCGTGTCTTAACCGACTTCGGACGTCGGCAGCAGGAGAATCGGGCGTCTCCTCGACCCCCTTTATCGAGCGGCGGTTCGGCCACTATCTCGTCGTGTGCGTGACCTCGACCCCACCAAAATAGCGGGTCGGCAGCGAGGAAAGACGGCGTGTCTCAACCCCTGTCTTCGGGCGTCGGCAGCAGGAGAATCGGGCGTCTCCTCGACCCCCTTATCGAGCAGCGGTTCGGCTATCTACTTCCATAGGCCTGGCGGCGGCTCGGCCACACACCTTCGAGCGGCGGTTCGGCTATCGCGATTTTGGTAAGTGCGTGTGACCTCGACCCTAGTACCCAACGGCGGGTGTGCGAACAGACATCGCGCGCCTCGGCGGTTGCTCACGCAGTTCAAGCGGCCCACTCGCGAGTCTCAATCTCGATTCTGGACGTCGGCAGCGCGGAACTCGGGCGTCTCCTCGACCCCTTATCGAGCGGTAGTTGGTACGCGATCTTGGCGGCGGCTCGATCGCCGGCATCTTAGGCCTTGGCGGTGGCTCGGCACTATATCGAGCAGTTGGTGAACTACGGGTCTTGAGGTTCCTCGACCCATCGAGCGGTAGTTGGTGATCTTGGCGACGGCTCGATCATTGGCATCTTAAAGCCTTGGCGGTGGCTCGGCACTATCTCGCGAGGTTCGGTGATCGGTGTGGCGGCGCCTCGACCACTGCAAAGGACTTTGGTCAATCATGACACGGTAGAACTTCGCGAGATCTCGATCGGCAACGAGTTCTTAGCACCACCCCAAATTGTCCGCGAGTGGCTTTTGAGGTAGTGATAAGATATTAAGTGGAGACACGGTCAGCCGTACAAGCGGCGGCGTCATCGCCCCTCTGCGCTCCAACCGCCCACGATGTAGCGGCCGGCGTCGCTTCTCCCGGCCCGCCCCAACTACCCGCCCGGTGACCACGGCAGGCTGCGAGGTCGACGTCGCTACTTGCGAGCTCGGAAGCACTCCTCCGTCCAACCTATTTGCCAAGCGGTAGGGCGGGATGAGATCTGCGATCCGACTGGATCTCTCATCCTTGCTCCCCAACCCCTTCGGCCGCGCTCAGAGGTGAGTAGACTCGGACACCCGCAATTCCTCTCACGAACTCCGGACAGGCCGACGCAGGCGTTGGGGTGAGCGGGCATCAAACCCGCCTTCTGCGGGACTCGTCCGGCGGCCGAGGCGCGCCTTCGGGCCACGGCGAGCGCGGCGACCATCGCGAACGACCACAGGCGACCGTTTAGGATTCGCGCGCGCGCCGATCACGGTAAAATATTTCCCCTAGATTGGCGCTAGAAGGAGCCTCTGCCGAAAAACTACGCTCCGAACCGGTCTTGACATTGGCGGTGTCATCGCCCTCCTGCGCTCAACGCGATGTGATTGACGTCGCTTCTCCTCGGCATCGCCCCAACTACCCGCCTGGCACGCGACTGCGTGGTCGACCCGTCGCCGCCTTGCGGGCGGTCGAGCACTCCCTCGTCAACCTATTTAACCCACGGTAGGGCGGGATGGGATCTGCGATCCTGATCTCATCGCTACAACTTCGGCTTCGCTCGAGGTGGTAGACTGACACCACAATTCCTCTCGAGGAACTCGGACAGTGGAGGCGTCGGAGGGTGGGCGAACATCCAGCCTTCTGCAGACTCGTCGACGGCGAGAAGTCGCCTTCGGAGCACGATAGCGGCGACCATCGCGAACCACAGAACCCGGTTTCGGATCTCGTAGCGCCAGTCACGTAAAAATCTTTCCTAACACATAAGTTAGTCGGTACATTAATTTTTTTTTTTTACCACCAAATAACATCAATATTATGTATCTCAATGAGATTTGGGGTAGATCGGGGTATTAATTTGATCATGTACATGTTATAGAGATAGCAAGAATATAATAAAAATAGTTAATTGATCGATTAAGCCAGATTAAAGATCTCACTTTTAATTTTAAAAAATATTACATCAAATGACATGATATTTATACGTGCCTTCAAACTTGAGACCTATAATGTAATAATGTACTAACCACATAACCTAGTGTTAGGGGTATTAAATATATTGAGGTCACAGTATTGCAGGATGACGTCATCACCCCTCCGCTCCATTACTCCACGATTTGATCGCGACGTCGCTTCTCTCTGTTCGCCCCAACTACTCGTGAGTTGACCAGCACCAGTGGTCAGTCGTACCCCACCATGGGCGTGGCGGAAGCATGCCATCCGTCCACCTATTTAGTAGAATGGGTAAAAGGCAGGGAGGAGAGGAAAAAGGGAGGAACACGGTAAGGTGAGTAGACTCGAACACCCTGACGCCATTTTCTGGGGAGCTCGGCCGACGGACGAGGACTGAGGAGAAACACTCGAAGGGTGAGTAGACTCTGAACTATTCGGTTATTGTGGGGGATGAACCAGCACTCAGGAGGAGAAGAGGGAGAGGAAAAAAGGGACGAACACGGGGCCAGAAGGTGAGTAGACTCGAACACCCTGACACTAATTTCTGGGGAGCTCGGTGGGACGGGGGCGAGGAGAAACACTCGAAGGGTAGTAGACTCGAACTATTCGGTTATTGTGGGGATGAACCACACTCGGGAGGAGAAGAAGGAGAGAAGGAGGAGAAGAAGGAGAGAAGGAGGAGGAGGGAAGAAGACTCTTAGCCACTCTCCCCCTCTGCGCAGCAACCTTTGTTGCATCAGCGGCACCCGAGCTCCCATGTGCATGGCGGCCAGGCTCCCGCTGCATGGCAACAAGCTCCCTCGCTGCATGGCAGCACCGAGCTCTGCATGGCAGCACCGAGCTCCCATCGCTGCATGGCGTGGCCGAGCTCCCATCGCATGGCGGAATCGAGTTCATCGCGAGGTGCTGACCTCGAGACATCGGCGAGGATCTCTCTCTACTCTCTCTCTATGAAACACTCTACTCACTCCCTCGACCGACTTAAGCATCGGAGGGTCGGGATGAAACCCCAGGCGACTGTGTCACGAGCAGGGCATCGGTACGTGAAGGAACCAGCCTGGCCGAGCGGATGATCGGCTTCTCGACCTAACGTCGGCTTCGCCGGAGATCGATGAGGCGACTGCGCGTCGGACCGAACCGACGCGGCGGCCCGAGGGCCGCGGTAAAGTTGTTTCCCAGATTGGCGCTAGAAGGAGGGCGCGTTGTATCAGTCGGCCATCTAATCTCAAAGCGAGCTCGATTGCTCGGCAACCATGTTCAGCGCCGCTGCATGGTTCATCGTTGCCTGCGGCGGCTGACCGTGAGCTGCGTTGGCAAGCGCACGTCGCTGCCTCATCGGCGCGCTCGGCCAAATCTGAGCGCGCTGCGTGACCAGCTGCGATGCTCGGCGCTTCGTCGCACCCTCCGCGGCATTCGCCATCGACGTGCGCGCTCGAGCGTAATCGGCTCGATGCTCGGCAACCATGTCGGCCCGCCGGCTGCGTGGTTGCGTGCACTGCGTTGCTCGACATAAGCAGCTCGTTGCTCGGCAACAGCGCGTCGCTACCTCATGGCGCCAAATGAGCGAGTGTGCTGCTCGGCGGGAAGCTGCGATGCTCGAACAGCGCCGTGCGCGCCTCGCGACGCTCGGCCAAAATCGAGCCGAGTGTCTGCTCGGCGTGGCGAGCTCACGATTTCGGCACGTTCAGCATTTACTGCGTGGTTTGCAGCTGCTCGGCGGCGCGAGCTGCGATGCTCGGCAATCCTCACTGCGTCGCCGCTGCCTCATGCGGCTCGGCCAAAACTAAGCCGAGTGCGCTCGGCGGGCGAGCTTCGATGCTCGGCACCCGTTCAGCATTTGCTGCGTGGTTTGCAGCTGCACCGGCGTGGCGAGCTGCGATGCTCGGCAATCCTCGCTGCGTCGCCGCTGCCTCATGCGGCTTCGGCAAACTAAGCGAGTGCGTGCTCGGCGGTAGCGGCTTCTGATGCTCGGCACACGTTCAACATTTCAACTGCGTGGTTTGCACTGCAAGCAGCTCGGCGCGAGCCGAGCTCGATGCTCGGCCTCGCTGCGTGCGCTGCCTCATGCGGCGCTTGGCCAAATCTAAGCGAGTTGCGGCTCGGCGGTGAAGCCGAGCTTCGTTGGCTGCGTTCACATTTAGCTGCGTGGTTTGCAGCTGCCGGCAGCGGCCCGAGCTTCGATGCTCGGCAATCCTCGCTGCGTGCTGCGTCGCTGCCTCATCGGCTCGCCTCTAAGCCGTGCGCTTCGGCGGAAGCCGATCGATCTTTCGGCACCCACATTCAGCATTTGCTGCGTGGTTTGCGGCTGCCGGCAGCGAAAAGGCGAGCTGCGATGCTCGAAATCCTCGCTGCGTGCTGCTTGCTGCCTCATGCTGCTCGGCCGCTGAGTGCGCGCCGGCGGGCCAGCTTCGATGCTCGGCACGTTGCATTTATTTGCGTGGTTTGCGGTACCACCAATGCTCGGCAACAGAGCTCGATGCTCGGCAATCCTCGCTGCGTGCTGCCGCTGCCTCATCGGCGGCTCGGCCAAAAAGCGGTCTGCGCGGCCGGGCAGCTGATGCTCGGCAGTTCAGCATTTAGCTGCGTGGTTTGCGCTTCTCGGTAGCTGGTGCGGCAATCCTCGCTGCGTCGTGTATGTGGCGCGCTCCAAATCTAAGCCGAATGCGGGCTCGGCGGCCGAGCTGTTGGTGCTCGGACACACGTTCACGCCTGCGTGGTTTTGCTACACCAGCGGCTACTCGGCCCGGCGCGCTCTGATGCTCGGCCACCATGCTCAACCAACTGCTGCGTGGTTTGCTCGCAACTGCTCAGCCGCTGCGGTCGGCCCGGCTAATGCCTGCGCCGGCAATCGTGGTGTATGTTCTGCGCAAACAGCTGTGGCCAAAGCTGGCTGTGGCGGCGCCTCACGTTCGGCCACTCGCGTTCGGCAATCCTTGCTGCAGCATTGCTGCACCAAGCGGCTTTACTTACGAGCCATGCTCTCGGCCATGCGATGCTCGTTATGTTACTTCTTTGCAATATCTTCGACTTCCGATTGGGCGACCATGCAACTTAATCTCATGGACCTCTCGAGCAGCACTTCAGGAAAATGTCGCACAGATCGCAGCAATGTGGCTGTGGGCACTCAGCGGTTGTCGGCGGATGCCACCATCATGATTTCACGGTGACTGTGAGCGTGCGCTCATTGGAAAGCTCCCGCGGTGACCCCTCACATAAGCCATTGCTGCAACAAGTGTGCGGTGTATGCAAAAAATTCTCACAACAGAGGATGATCTTATATGCTACGGATGCGTATTTAGAGCGAGAAGCTTAAGTCTTAGGTCTTGAGCTCGGTTCATCGAGCGTTCGGATGATATGTTCTCCGGTCTTGTGCGAACCTCGACCCTTATTGCAAGCAGCGAATGGCGGCGAGAGTTGAAGCCGCTGCCTATCCCGAGCGGCGGTTGATTTACATATCGGTTCCTAACCATTGGTTTTGGGGCCTTGCGGCGTCTCGACTCGATTACGAGCTGGATTGCAGCGAGATTGGCGTCGCCTCTATATCGAGCGGTTGGCGTATCGATTTCAGTCTTGGCTCGACCCAGTTTTCTAGGCCTTGGCCAGCGGCTCGGCCTATACGAGCGGTTCGATTATATTTCGGTGTATGGACCTCGACTATTACCAAAGCGGATCGGCGGCGAGTGACATCGCTGCCCTTTAGACGGCGGTTCGGTTATGGTCTGAGTTCCTCAACCATTGGTTTCGGGGGCGCGGTCGACTCGATTACGACGTCGGATTGGCAGCGATTGGCGTCGCCTCGATCCTATATCGAGCGGCGGTTCGATGCTCATTTTCAGTCTTGGCGGCTCGAGGTCTTCTAGGCCTTGGCGGCGGCCGGCCCTATATCGAGCGGTTGGCGATATCGGTTTTCAGTCTTGGCGGCTCGACCAGTTTCTAGGCCTTGGCGGCTCGGTACGAGCGGTGGTTGGTTATTATAATTTTCGGTCTTGTGCGGACCTCGAATTATTACCAAAAGGATCGGCGGCGAGTTGAACATGCCCTTTACCGACGGCGGTTGGTTTTCTGAGTTCCTCAACCATTGGTTTCGGGCCTTGCGGGTCTCGACTCACGATTCGTCCATTGGCAGATTGGCGTCGCCTCGATCCTATGTCGCAGGTTGGCGATATCGGTTTTCTAGGTCTTGAGCGGCGGCTCACCCACTGGCCTTCTAGGCCTTGAGCGGCGGCCCGGCCTATATCGACGGCGGTTGATGGCTATGGTTTAGGGTCTTGAGGCTCTCGATTTATCGAGCGGTTGATTTATTAGTCTCGAGCTTCCTCGATCATATTTCCGGGTCTTGGCGGCGCCTCGATTATCCTGAGTTGGTCAATTATGTCACGGCCACGAACCTCCGCGAGATCTCGGTCGGTGTTAGGGGTATTAAAATGGCGTGACACGGTCTTGGTCGTACTCGGATGGCGTCATTGCCCTCCTGCGCTCCATTAATCCACGATTTGATCGCTCGGCGTCGCCTCTCTCATCGCCCCAACTACCCACCAAGTTGACCGGCACCCTGCGAGTCGGGCTCGCCACCGCGAGCCGTGGGCACGCCACCATGACGGGAAGCATGCCTCGTCAGGCCTATTTAAGCGACAGTAAGGCGGAAGGGGACTCGATTGATTGAACACTCAGAGGTGAGTGAGAACACCCGCAATTCTCTGCGGGAACTCGGTGCGGGCGATCGCTTAGGCGTCGGAGGGTGGCGAGCATCACCCCTGCTGCGAGTCGTTCGGCGTCCGGGCCGGCGCCTTCGGGCGGTCGGCGGCGGCGGGAGCCATCAGCGGGCGAACCGTGCAGAGCGACCCGGTTTTTAGTTCGCGCCGTGCGCCCGAGTCACGGTAAAGTTGTTTCCCCTAACAGTTGGCGCTAGAAGGAGGGCCTCTCCGGTCTCCTGCTCCGAACGACACATGGGCGAAGGTCGTTTCGGTGGCACCTCGGCGGAGTCCGCGACCTCGAACCACGGAGGGCGATCCGCGCGGCCGCGGTCGCTATTGGGTATATTTAGCGGCCGGACTCCATCGCCGAGTCGGGTTCCGCTTCCCCACCGTCACGGTGGAGGCTTTCGAGACCTCTCCCAGCAGTCGGACCACGCATCTTGTCGAGCCGTCCTCCCCGCCTACGCCGGAGCGTGCGACCCTCCCAAGGCGGAACCTCTTCCCGGCATCGGAGGCATTCCACCATCTTCCCGCCTCGCGGGTTGAGGCGGAACCGGGCTTTGGCTGGGCGTCGCGAACCGGCGGTGTCCTCGGTCGCGGACTTATTGGGCTCAAATCCGTTCCATCGCACGGCGTCGGGCGAGTGCAAAGGGCGTCCGTAAGTCAAAGAGAGGAGGAAGTGTCCCGCGAGTCCCGTTCGCCACCCAGGCATGCGGGAATACCCGGTGCCCTTGAACCGTCTCCCCTCCAGATCTTTATGATGGAGTCGGTGACCCGGATCACATCGCGCTTCCGGGCTCGAATGGCTATATGGAACCTCGGGCGCCTTGATGTGCGGGCGTTCCCCACCACGCTGAAAGGATCCGCCCGCGCGTGATACGGCACCTTGAAAAGCGGGACGGTGACATCCTTTGAACAGCTCGCCAAGGACTTCGAGCTGCGTTTTCTGGCGTTTGCACGACCAAAACCTTCTGTTGCGCTCCTCCTGGGTTTGAAGCAAAAGGAGGACGAACCCCTCTCCGACTTCGTTCGAAGGTTCACCACGGAGGTACGGGAGTTATCGGACGCTCACCCATCGTTGTTGATGCAGGCGTTTATGATGGGGCTGCGGCCGTCGAGGTTTTGCTGGTCCTTGGTGGAAGCGACCCCGCATCCATCGCGGAGATGTTTCAGCGGGCAAGTCAATATGTGGCGGCCGAGGCACGGATGTCGGGAAGAAAGGAAGAGCAGCCGAGGGCATTCTATTCCATCCCGGTCGGGGTCGACGACTAAGCGAGAGTCCCCACACCAGGGACGCCGGGAGGGGCACCTCGACCCATATGCTCCCGCGCCGCCACCTCCCCCCTTGAACGCGTCTCGGTCGCAAATATTCCTTCAGATTAAGGGCGAGGCATGCTCGGGCCGCCCGCGATGAAGGGCCACGAGCTGGCCGATCATACGCTATTGCGCTTCCACGGCAAAATGGACATGATACGGAGCGGTGCCACGGTGAGCGGCAAATCGGGAGCGATCCGAAGAGGCCACCTACATCAATACCTCCAGCGACCACGGGAACCATCCCTGCATCCCGAAGGCCCCATCGAGCAACACATCGACGTAATCACGGGGCCCTGGAGGGCATAGCGCTTCGGGTCGAAAGGCTTACGCCCGAGCCGTTGACACCAGAGAATACCACCCTCCCTCCGAGCCAGTCATCACATTCCCCTCGGGGGATATGGGAGTAGAGCATGATGATCTTGGTGGTGTCGGCCCGAATAATAGCCAACGCGGTCCGAAGGATTATGGTGCGACAACTGGCGGCTCGGCGACATCCTCTGCCGAGGCCTTTACGAAGTTGGGGTTGCGAAGGAAGCCACGAAGCCCTTGCACTCGGCGCTCACCGGCTTTACGGCGACTCGATTTCGCCGCGCGCGGTGACCCTACCGTTGACTCTCGGGGATTCGCGAAGGCAAAACTTTGACTTTTACGGTGGTGACCTCCCCGCTGCGTACAAGCCGTGCAGGCCGACCCACCCTCCCGGCTAAGGGCCATCATATCCACATACCATCGGACGTTGAAGTTCCGGTTAATATTCCTCGAAGCGGCGACCTCCTGGATCAGAAAAAGGCGACGGCCCCTCGAAGAATCGGCCGGCGCCCTAGATGATCGAGCCAACAAACCGGCGGTTAATATTCGCTGCAAGATGGCCGTCCGATCGGACGATCGGAATCGGCCGGACCTAGATGATCAGGGCGCGGCTCATCGCCTCCTCGGAAAGATGTCTTAACCTCCGGGAATTGATTAGGGTTTCTCAACACCATTGCACATTTCCCCGACCGCGCTCGGTAAGGCGAGAACCGGCCTCGGTCCTCGGCGCCAACAAGCGTGCAAATGGAAGTCGCGAGCTCTTGGCGTCGACTTCATTGAAGAGGTCCAATATCCTCGATGGTTGTCAATGTAGTCCTCGTCGAAGCCTAATGGAAGTGGAGGATGTGTGTCAACTGATCTAAATCGTGCTTGCAGAAGGATTGCTTCCCCTTGCCTAGGATCGACCAGCTGGTGCGACTCAGCCGAGAATGCGCCCACTTCTCCTTCATGGGCGCCTACTCGGTTACAACCGGATCCGGATGGCACCCAGGATCGACAACATCTGACCTTCCATCGCCCCAAGGGCTTACTTTTACAAAGTCATGCCGTTCGGACTAAGAACGGGCGCCACCTACCAAAGGATGGTGAACAAGGTGTTCGCCCGGCAAATAGAGGCGAAACATGGAGGTATCGTTGGCGATATGATCGTAAAAAAGTCGCCGAGGGCTGCGCACCTTGGCGACTTGCGGGAAACCGCTCTGGCGAGAAGATATGGGATGCGCCTCAATCCGGCCAAGTGCGTCTTGGCGTGACATCAGGAAAGTTCCTCGGGTTCATCATACGAGAGAGGAATTGATGCCAACCCAGAAGATCAGAGCTCTCACCGACATGAGATCTCCAAGAAACGATGAAGGAGCTTCAATGCCTTAATGGAAGGATAAGCGGCTCTGTCGGTTTACTGTCCGATCGGAGATAAGTGCCTTCCTTTCTTAGGGTCCTCAAAGATCCAAAGAACTTCCAATGGGCGGCGAGAATGCGAAGAAGCTTTCGCGAGCACGAAGCGGCCTTATCCGAGCTCCCCGCCTTATCTCGGAGTCTGCGCCGGAAAAACTTACCCTCTACCTGGCGGCATCTCGGCATGCGTGTGAGCTCGGTGCTTGTGAAAGAAGCCCCGATCGCAACATCCGGTTTACTACACACGACCACGTCTTTGCGTGGGCCGGAGCTGCGCTATCCTCCCATTGAAAGGTTGGCATTGGCACTTGTCCTAGCGGCTCGGAAGCTACGCCCCTACTTCCAAGCCCATACGTTGAGGTAATGACCGACCAACCCCTGCGTCAAGTTCTTTCTAAGTTTGACGTAGCAGAGCGTCTTCTAAAGTGGTCGGTGGCGCTATCCGAGGTCCTTCTCTGCTACAAGCCAAGAACGGCCATCAAGGCCCGGGCCTTGGCGATTTCATCTCGGAGTTGACGCGGCGAAGCGAGTGCGTCGAGCAAATCCACGCAGAGGCCCGCTGCGTGGATGGGTCTTCGGCTCGAGGCCGTGGCGGACTCATTACGGAGGACCCCGACGGACACGCTTTCGGCGTTCCCTCCGCCGGTTTCAAGGCCACAAACAATGAGGCGAATACGGCGGTTGGCAGGCCTCCATTTGGCAGCCGAGATGCAACTAGGAGCAATCCACGTTCTCACGGATTCCCAACTTGTGGCCGAACAAGTTGGCGGGGAGTATCGGGCGCGGGACTCGACCATGTCCAAATACCTGACCAAGGTAAAAGCCCAAACCTCTAACTTTCCTCGTTTCACTCTGTCCAGGGTCCCCAGGTCCCAAAACGAGCGGGCGGACCAGCTCGCGAAATTAGCCTCGGGAGCCGATCGGAGGAACATCCGAGTCGAAGAGTGACCACGGTCGGTGGCCATCATGGAGATAGGAGACCCGGTCGACCACCCCACCTCGTGGATTGAAATCTTGAAGTATAAGCGCGATGGGATCCTGCACTGCGGATGAGGTCGAGGCAGCGGCTCGCCGAACCGAGCGTGGTGCTGCGAGATTGGCGACCGGCTCTACAAAGGTCGTTCTCCCACCCCTACTCGATGCTTAGATCCGATGGCGGAAAGTGATTCTCGCGAGGTCCGCACGGCGGGACTTGTGGGGAGCACATGGCGGCGAACTTTGGCCTTCAAAATCTGCGCGGGGCTGTGCGGCCTCGTTGCCGAGGCGCCAAGGCTTTCGTGCGGCGGTGCGACACTGCAGCGCCGGGCCGCGCTCGCGGCTCCTGCGGTCCCGCCTCCATGGATTGCGCTGGCCCTTCGCTCAATGGGAATGGACCTCTTGGGGCCGTTCCCGGCGTCCGACAGCGGAGACATATCATCGTGGGGATAGATTATTTCACTAAGTGGGTGGAAGCGAGCCCACGGCAACCATTACGGCCCGAGCGGGTCAAGCGATTCGTATGGAAGAACATCGTGACCGATTCGATGTGCCCAGCGTTATCATCGCGATAGCGGAACCCGGTTCGCCCGGCTTTCGGTTCTCGGAGTTACGCGCGACTTATCACATCGATTGAGGTTTAGCTCGGTGGCCCACCCGGACCAACGGGCTCGCTGAGGTGACCAACCGATCTATCACTGGATGGACTTAGGAAAGGACTTTGGAAGCGATCGGTGGGTCGGCGAGCTCCCGAACATCCTATGGTCTTCACGGACTACCCGAAGGCGGCAGGCGAGTCCCTCTGACTGGCATTCGGCGTGGAAGCGATCCTGCCCGGCCGAGTTGGTCATCCCAACATTCGGGTGGAGAACTATGAGGAATCCACCTCGGCCCGGGGAGTTCGGGCTGGCCTAGACCTGCTAGAAGCGCGGGCCAGCAGCGCGCGTAAAGATCTTTGGCGTGCAACGAGTGTAGCCGGAAGTTATAACAAAAGGTGCGCCCTCGACCCTCGGGATGGGAGATCTAGTACTACGCGCAGGCGGATGGCGACCGCCCACTCGAGGGCAAGCTTGCACCTAAGTGGGAAGGCCCCTACCGAGTAATCAAAGTAGTCCGGCCAGGAGCGTTAGGCTCGCGACTATGACCGAACAGCGATTCGAGGACTTGGAAGCGTCGAGAACCTTAAGAAGTATTTTGTTTGAGGACAAAACGGAAGTAAGTCAATATAAGACTCAGTCTATTGGAAAGAAGTCGGAGATTGTATTAAGAAGGCAAATTTGTATTACCAAAAGGTTTGGATTACAAAAATGGGCCCCTAGTGGGAAAGAAGTATTACAAAAGCAAGGAAGACCCTCCAAAAAGAAGAAAAGAAGTCTTGAGCGCGGCTTGGAAGGCTGTCGTCGAAGGAACCTCGCCGGGCATGTCGACCCCACGATCCTCGGGGCATGAGATGAAGGATCCTCCTCGACCATCGAGCACGGAGGCATGCTCGGAGGCAGGGCGAGCAACCTTGTACCCATATTAAATGCGATGCGGCCCGTCGGTCGAGGCGAGAGAAGCCCTCCGACTTCTTATGCGCCTCGGCGCCTCCGGTCCCTTTCGGCCGGCGCCTTCCGCGCGGCAAGGGCTTCCCTGGCGGCCTTCACCTCGGCCTCCCTCGGAGTCAGCTTGGCGGCCAACTCGAGGCCTCCGGCGGGCGGTTCTCCGGCTTCTCCGTCGGGAGAAACCTGCGATCCGGCCTCGTCGCCGGCGCCTCGAGCTCAGCGGTCAGACGCGCGACTTCCGTGCCCATGTCCGCCGCCCGTTGCTCGGCAGCAGCAACCGTCTCGGGTCCCGACCCCGCTCGGGCCTCCTCAAGCTGGTGGCGCAACTCCAAGTTGCGCTTGCCCAGACCGTCCTGTCGGCCGGTCGTGCACCCGGTCGATGAGGGCGTGGTGTAGTGGAGATTACTGCACAAAGAAAGAAGGCTGAAAGTAATGAGCGTGCTCGGCTAAGAAGATACACGCCAAGGCGGTGCTTACCCACAACACCGACTTGGCGGACTTGGCGATGGCGCTTAGAGGCGTGTATAGGTCGGCGGCGTCGGGATGGGCGCCCGGAGGTAGCTGGCGAGGGCTCTCCCGACCCACACTTTGTCCCCTCGGGGCCAGACCATGCCTGCCGGGCCCACGAGAGGGTCGCTCGGCGGCGAAGGACCTCCCCATCACTCGGGAAAGGCGGTGATCCTTCCCGGCGTGACTCGGCCAGTCCTTCATGGCTGGAGGGCTGGCCCTTCGGTCGTCCCAGGCTGGGACCCGGCACTCTCGGCGGTGGGCGCCGTCGTTCGGTCGCCCGGCGAGGCGGAGCCACGGCGTCTCGAGTCCATCACGTCCTTGGCCTTGGCCTCTTCTTTGGCGCCCCTCCTCGATGGTGCGCGAGCCACCCCGCCCGCTTGGAGGCCGCGGAGCGCGGAGCGGTCCTCGGGCACCGAGTCATGGAAGGACCTCGGGTTCACCATCCTGCGAGAGAACAAGGATGTGTTAGAAGCTAGAATCACGGCAAGCCTAAAGAGCGAGACAACAACGGCCTACCCGTGAGCACGGACTTAGTCCGGCCTCCACGAGCCACTTCTCCGACATGTTGCGGATGGCTTGCGAGGAAGGAGGATTACCCTCAACGCTCGAGATGAGCGCTCCTCGGCATTGAGTTTGAGCGATGTTATCGATGGTTCTAGGCGACCACGAACCCCAAAACCCAGTCCATTTGGCCTGGACAAAAAAGCGCCTCTTCCACCCTTTGTTATTGGTGGGGCGCGCTAACCGGAACCACTGGTCGTGCGGCGGAAGTATCCCGACCCCTTGAAGAGGCGGGCGAGAGGAAGAGGTTGCGGGTCGGGGCGATGTTAGCGTAATGGCATTCCCCGGAAAGCCACCAAATACCGCCGAGGAGTTTGGAGTTATCTGTGGCGAGATCCGCCACGAGAGATATACAAGACACTATGGTTGAATGCGAGGGAGACAGTAGGCCGGCCTCTAGGGCATCGGCGGTCGGGGCAAAGCCCTTGAGCCGGTCGAAAGCCCGTCCCGCCGAGGGCGAGGAGGTTGTATTCCTCGGGATGCCGTAGCGCCCGCGGAGAATCCCCACCATGCGCTCGTCAAGGTGGAGTCTTGGTCGTGCGGCCACATTATGGCCTCTAACGCCTGCCGCTTCAGCATCGAGGAAGGGCTGGAAGGAAGGAGATGAAGGGAGGCGGCGGCGCGGGTTGTAGCGATGGGGAGGAGGAGGAAGAAGCGGAGGAAGAGGAAGTGGAAGGAAGACCCATCGCGCACTAACCTATAATGGAAGAAATGGTGGAAGAAGTTAAAAGGCACCGGAGCCAAGGAGAAAACTCGAAGGAAGGCAGCGGCGAGGACAAGAGAGGAAAACTCGATAAAGTGATAGAGTGTCGCGGGCTCGCTATTTATAGAAAGGGGCCTCGACCTTTCGCCTCCCGAGGCGGCGCGACATGACACGCCACACCGCCCAATAGCATCACATCGGGCGATCGAGCGCGGCGTCATATTAATGAAGAGGTGGCGTGTCCACGCGAGTAAAGACTTACCCGCCGCGGCGGTATCCTCGATTCCAACAATCGCTTTCTCGCGAGCCACCGTTTTTACCGGCGGCAGGCGGCTCGACCCAGCGTTCGGTTTTCTAGGTCTTGGCGGCTCGACCAGCGTACAGGCCTCGGCTGGCGGCTCGGCCCCATATCCCGAGCAGGTTGGGTTCGGTTATTCCTGGTTTTCAGTGCGTGTGCGTGACCTCGACCCCATATTACCAAGCGCCGATGCGAGGAGTTGGGCGTACGCACGCCCTTAACGCAGCGGTTGGTGATCTGAGCACCTCAACCATTGGTTTCACGGGCCTTGCGGGTCGAGCCCTGATTCGAGCGTCGGATTGCCTTGAGGTGGCGTCTCCTCGACCCTTTATCGAGCAGCGGTTCGGTTATTGCAGTTTTCCGGTCTTGGCGGCGGCTGCGACGCAGCTGTCTTACGGCCTCGGCGGCTCGGCCCCATATCGACGGCGTTCGGTTATCATGGCTTTCAAAGTCTTGTGCGTGACCTCGACCCCTTATACCAAGCGGCGGGTCGGAGGAGTTGGGCGTCGCGCCCTTAACCCGAGCGGCGGTTGGTACATGGTCTGAGTACCTCAACCATTGGTTTCACGGGCCTAGCGCGGGTCTCGACCCACGATTACGGGCGTCGGCAACAACGAGATCGGGCGTCTCCTCGACCCCTATATCCCGAACGGTGGTTCGGTTACATGGTCTTTTGCGACGGCTCGACCATCGGCTTCCTAGGCCTTGAGCGGCGGCTCGGCCCTATATCCCGGACGACGGTTCGGTGATTATGGTTTTCTGGGTCTTGAGGTTCCTCGACCCCCTTTATCCCGAACGGCGGTTCGGTTACATGATCTCGAGCTTCCTCGATCATCGGTTTTCCGGGTCTTGGCGGCTCGACCCCTTACTACGCATAGATTCCACCAATTATGTCATGACGCGGCAGAACCTCCGCCCGAGATCTCAGTCGGCAACCAGGTTTTCGGAGCACCACCCCCCAACCCTCAAAGACCGTCCCGCAGGAGTGGCTTTTTGAGGGTATGTTAGGGTATTAAAAATGACGTGACACACGGTCTTGGTCGTACTCGGATGCGTCATTGCCCCTCTGCGCTCCATTAATCCACGATTTGATCGCCCGACGTCGCCTCTCCTTTGCATCGCCCCAACTACCCACCAAGTTGACCACGGCACCCCACCTGCGAGTCGGGCCCGTCACGCCACCCGACGCCGAGGCACGCCACCCATGAAGCATGCCCTCCGTCAGGACCTATTTAAGCGAGCAGTAAGATCGAAGGGGACTCGATTGATTCCAAGAACACTCCGAGAGGTGAGTAGACTCGAACAGCCGGAAGCATGCTCCTCGGCCGTCGGGGACGAGTCCTGCAGCAAGGCGGGTCGGATGCTCCGCCCGACCCCTCCGACGCCCAAGTCAGTGTCGGCCTGTCGGCCGGAGTTCCTCAGAGAGGGAATTGCGGGGTGTCCGAGTCTACTCCCCTCTCGGAGTGTTTAAGCCCGGAAGGGGTTACGAGCAAGGATGAGAGAGATCTGAGTCGGATCGCGAATCCTCCATCTGTCCTACTGGGTTAAATAGGTTGGGCGGAGGTGTGCTTCCGACCGCAAGTAGCGTGACGGAGTCGACCACGCAGTCGGTGCCGTGGTCACCGGGCGGGTAGTTGGGGCGTCTTGAGGAGAAGCGACGTCGGCCGTCACATCGTGGGCGGTTGGAGCGCGGGAGGCGATGGCGTCGGCCGGTTGTCTGACGAAGACCAGTGTCTCGCATACTTAATATCCTTATCACTACCCCCTCAAAAGCCACTCTTGCGGGACAATTTGGGGGTGGTGCACGAAGAACCGATTGCCGGCGAGATCTCGGCGAAGTTCTACCGTGTTGTGTCATGATTGACCAAAGTCCTTTGCGGGTGCGAGTCGGCGCGCTCAAGACCCGAGTTATAGTCGCCATAATGCGTCGTTGGGATATAGTGCCGAGCCACCGCTCAAGGCTTAAGATGCCGGCGATCGAGCCGTCGCTCAAGATCATGTACCGAACTGCCGTTCGGGATAAAGGGGGTCGAGGAACCTCAAGACCCAGAAAGCCGTTGTCACCGAACCGTCGCTCGGGATATAGTGCCGAGCCACTGCTCAAGGCCTAGGATGCCAATGATCGAGCCGTCGCTCAAGATCATGTACCGAACTACCGTTCGGGATAGTGGGGTCGAGAGCGCCAGTTCCGTTTGCCCGACGTCCGTGTCGAGATTGAGACTCGCGAGTGGGCGATTGAACGATGGGTGAGCAGCTCGAGTAAGGGCAGCGATGTCCAAGTCTCATTACCGACCCGTCGTTGGGTACTAGGGGTCGAGTCACGCACACGACTTGCAAAATCGTGATAGCCGAAGCCGTTCGGAAGGTGTGGCCAGCCGCTCAAGGCCCGGAAGTCGAGTAGCCGAACTGCGTTCGGGATGTGTGTGGGCCGCTCGCCGGGGGCCTATGGAACGAGAATAGCGAGCTGCCGGGATAAGAGGGTCGAGAGACGCGGATTCTCCTTGCCAAGCCGGCGTCGGAAGGACAGGAGTTGAAACGCGTCGAGTCTTTCACCTTGCCGACCCGTCATTTTGGTACAAGGGGTCGAGGTCACGCTACACGACACGAGGAGTATAGTGGCGAACCGTCGTTCGGGATAAGGGTCGAGGACGCCCGATTCTCCTTGCCAAGCCGACGTCCAGGAAGTCGAGGGGTTGAGACACGCGTCAGTCCTTCACGCTTGCCGGCCGTCATTTTGGTACAAGGAGTCGAGGTCACGCACGACACGAGGAGCATAGTGGCGAACCGTGCGTTCGGGATAAGGGGGTCGAGAGGCGCCGATTCTCCTTGCCAAGCCGGCGTTCGGAAGAGCGGGGTTGAGACACGTCGAGTCCTCCACCTTCGACCCGTCATTTTGGTACAAGGGGTCGAGGTCACGCACACGACCCGAGGAACCATAATGGCCGAACCTCCGTTCGGGGTGCGTGGCCGAGCTGCTGCTCAAGGCCCAGAATACCAGTGGTCGAGCAACCGCTCAAGACCTAGAAGACCAGAATAGCCGAACCGTTCGATGATGGCCGGGCTCTGCTCGGGCCAGTATGCCGATGGTCGAGCCGCTCTCCGAACCTAGAAAACGAATAGCCGAACCTCCGTTCGGGATGGGGGGCCGAGGCTCTGCTCAAGGCCTAGAATACCGGTGGTCGAGCAACGCTCAAGACCTAGAAAACCGAACGCCAGTGTGCGCTTCAAAACGGCTCGCGATAGTGCGGTTCTTTGGAATCGAGCGGCGTGCGGGATAAGTTTTTACCGAGGGTGTACACGTCGCTCTTCATCAATATGATGCCGGCGCTTGATGCTATTGGGCGATGTGGCGGTGTCGTCTTTATGCTTTGCCTCGGGAGGCGAAGGTCGAGGTTCCCCTTTTTCTATAAGTAGGGAGCCCCACGTCTCTCTACCACTTTATCAGCGGAGTTTTCATCTCTTGTCCTGCCGTCGTCTTCTTTCAAGTATTCTCCATAGGCTCCGGTGCCTTTTAGCTTCTTCCAGCCGCTTTCTTCCTTTATAGGTTAGTGTGCGATGGGTCTTCCTTCCACTTCCTCTTCTTGCTTCTTCCTCCTCCTCCCCATCGATTTACCACCCGTGTCGCCGCTCTCCCATCGTCTCCTCCTTCCAACCCTTCCTCGGATCACGGGCGGCGCGTGAGTTAGAGGCCTTGATGTGGCCGCCTGACCAAGACTCTATCTTGGGCGGCGCATGAGTGGGGATTCTCCGTGGCGCTACGGCATCCGGAGGAGTTCAACCTCTGGCCGCTGAGCGGGACAGCGGGCTTTGACCCGGTTCCCAAGGGCTTTGCCACGTCGCCGATGCCCTAGAGGCGGCTGCGCCTTCCCCGCACCCAATCATCATATCCTGCATCTCCTGTGGCGTATTTCGCCTTCCCAGATAACCCCAACTCTGGCGGTATTTGGTGGCTTTTACGGGAATGCCACTATGCCAACATCGCCCGACCCATAACCTTTTCTCTCCTGCTTAGCCTCTTCAAGGGTCGGGGTTACTTCTGGCCGCGACCGAGGGTTAGGCGCCCCACCAATAACAAAGGGTGGAAGAGGCGCTTCTTTTTGTCGATGCGGACGGTGGGGTTTGAGGTTCGGTGGTCGTCAAGGACCATCGATAACCTGCCCGGCTGAGTGCCGAGGCGTGCTCACCTCGGCGGTGAGGTAATCCTCCCTTCCTCGCAAGCCATCCGCAACATGTCGGGCGGTTGGGTGGAGGCGGGCCCGAGTCCGCGCTCGAGTAGGTGTCGTTGTCCCGCTTCCTTTTAGATTGCTGCCATACTCTATCTTCGACATATCTGTCGCCTTTTTGCGAGGATGGTGAACTGCGATCCTTCCACGACTCGGGTGCTCAGGGGACCATCTCCGCTCTCGGCGGTCTCCAGCGGGCGGGGTGGCTCCCCGCGCACCGCCGATGAGGCGTCCCAAGAAGAGGCGAAGGCCAAGGAGGTGGTGGACACAGAGCGCCGATGCGCGCCGGCGGGCGACGAACAGCCGGGCACCACCACTCCTGCCGAGAGTCTTTGGTCCCAGCCGAGGCGGCCGGGAAGGGCCAGCGTCCTCCATCCATGCAGGACACTGTGCCGGGTCACGTCGGGAAGGATCGGTAGTTCCTTTCCCGAGTGATGGGGAGGTCCCGGGGCGCGAGCGACCCTCGTGGCCCGGTGGCATGATGCATCGGGGACAAGGTGTGGGTCGGGAGAGCCCTCGGCCCGCTACCTCGGCGCTCCATCCCGGCGTGGCTCGGGACCTATACACGCTCCTCGGAGCGGCCTGCCAAGTCGGCGTTGTGGGTAACACCATTTTGCTTGAATCCTCTTGGTGAGCTTTGTTCGTCACTTTCGTCTTTTTCTTGTGCGAATCTCCACTACACCACCGCCCTCCTCGGCCAAGGGTGCACGACTCCGTCGCTTGCAGGCAGGTGAGCGCAACTTGGAGTTGCGCCGCTCGAGGAAGCCAGCGGGGTCGGGACCGAGGCGATTCTTCGCCGTGAGCGTGCGGACATGGGCGCGGAGGTTGCGCGTCGACCCGCGAGCTCGAGGCCGCCTCGGCGGCAGGCCGGGCTGCGAAGCTCCTCCGGACGGCCGGCTGGAGAACCGCCTCCGGATGGAGGAGGCCTCGAGGTTAGTGCCAAGCGACCTCGAGGAGGCCGAGCTGCGAGCCGCCGAAGCCCTTGCCGCGGTGGAAGAGTCGGCAGAAGGACCGGAGGCGGTCGCGCATATAAGAAGTCGGAGGGCTTCCTCCTCGGCTGGGCCAGGACCGGACGGGCGTGTGTCCCTGAGTATGGGTACAAAGTTGCCTGGCCCGGATTCGGCGTGTCCTCCGGGCTCGATGGTCGAGAGGATCCCGCCGTCTTATGCCCCAGGATCGAAGTCGACATGCTGGCGAGGTTCCCTTCGACGCAGCCTTCTGAAGCTGCGGCACGAAGACTTTTCTTCTTTTTGGAGGCTTTCCCTTGCTTTTTGTAATGCTACTTCCCCACTTAGGGGCACATTTTGTAATCAAAACTCTTTTGGTAATACAAATATGTTTTCTTCATACATCCTCCGACTTCCTTGAATGTCACGAGTTTGACATCGATTTACTTCCGTTTGTCCTTAAACAAAATATTTCACGAGGTTGTGGACGTTCCAAGTCCTCGGGAGCTGCTGATCATAGTCGCGGCGGAGCGTTCGGTCGGACTACTTGGATTACTCGGTGAGGGCCTTCCCACTTAGGTGCAAGCTTGCCCTTGAGTGGCGGGGTCGCTTATACGCTGCGTGGGACTAAGTCGCCCATCCAGAAATTCGAGGCGCACCCTCTTGTTGTAACTCCGGCTACATACATTTATGCGCCGGCATTTTTACGTCTTGCGTTGGCCTGCGTTCTTCTAGCAGGTCTAGGCCACCGAACTCCACAGGCGAGTGGATTCCTCATAGTTCTCCACCGGAATGTTGGGATGACTAACTTTCGGCGGTAGGGGGTGCTTCCACGTCGAATGCAAAGGTAGGGGACTACGCGGCGCCGTCTTCGGGGTAGTCGCGAGACCATAGGATGTTCGGAGCTCGTCGACCCGGCTCGATCGGGCTTCAAAGTTCTTTTCCTAAGTCCATCCGGGATAGATCGGTTGGTTACCTCGGCAAGCCCGTTGGTGCGGGGTGGGCCACCGAGCTAAACCTCGGTGGATGTGATAGGTCGCCAGAACTCCGAGAACCGAGTCTTTGTGGCGAGGTCCGTTATCGATGATGATAACGTTGGGCGACCGAATCGGGTCACGATGTTCTTCCATCTGAACTGTTCGACCCGTTCGGTTTGTAATGGTGCAGGGCTCGGCCTCCACCCACTTGGTGAAGTAATCTATCCCCACAATAATATGTCTCCATTGGCCGGCAGAAACGGCCCCAAGAGGTCCATTCCCCATTGAGCGAAGGGCGGCGCGATCCATGGAGGCGGCGGGACGCGGGAGGCTGCGGGGCTCGGGCTGGCGGCGCAATGTCGCACCGCCGCACGAAAGCCTTGGCGTCTCGGTGCAGCGTAGGCGATAATAGCCACAGCGCATATTTTGAAGGCCAAAGTTCGGCGCCCATGTGCTCCCCACAAATCCGCCGTGGACCTCGGCGAGAATCGGTCCGCCTCTTCGGGATCTAAGCATCGTAGTAGGGGTGGGAGAAAGACCTTTTGTAGAGTCGGTCGCCCGATTTCACGATGCCACGCTTTGAGTTGGCGGAACGCCGTGCCTTGCCCTCATCGGTGGCGAGATCCTCGCGTTTGTACTTGATGCTTCACGGATCCACGTTGGTGGGGTGGTGGGACTCGGGATCCCCGATCTCCATGACGGCCACCGGCCGGTGTGTCGACTCCTCGACCTCGGGATGTCCCTGGATCGGCTCGAGGCGGTTCATGAGCTGAGTGCGCGCTCGTTGGACTGGGCACCCTGGACAAAGTGAAGCGGGGAAAGTTAGAGGTTTGGGCTTTTACCTCGGTCAGGTATCTGGACATGGTCGAGTCCCGCGCCCGATACTCTCCACCAACTTGCTCGGCGACAAGTTGGGAATCCGTGAGAATGTGGATTGCTCCTAGTTGCATCTCGGCGCAAGCGGAGGCACCAGCGCCTCGTATTCGGCCTCGTTGTTTGTGGCGAAGCCGAGCGGAGGAGCGGCTCGAAAGCGTGTCGTCGGGGTCCTCGAAAATGAGTCGTGGCCGGCTCCTGGGCTGGAAGACCCATCCACGTCGTCGACATCCGGTCTCGGTGGATTGGCTCAACGCATTCGCTTCGGTGGTGTCAACTCCGAGATAAAATCGGCCAAGGCACAGGCCTTGATGGCTGTCCTCGGCTTGTGGCGGTCGAACTCGGATAGCTCCACCGACCACTTTAGGAGGCATACCTGCTCGTCAAACTTAGAAAGAACTTGGCGAGGTTGGTCGGTCAATACCTCAATCGTATGGGCTTGGAAGTAGGCGTAGCCAGGGCCGCTAGAATGAGTGCCAATGCCGACCTTTCAATGGGAGGATAGCGCTGCTCCGGCCCACGAGCACATGGCTGATGTAAGTAAATCGGGTGTTGCGCATCGGAGGCTTCTTTCACAAGCACCGAGCTCACTGCATCTTTGGGATGCCGCCCGGATAGAGGTGAGTTTTTACGCGCGGAACAGGAGTAAGTCGGGTAGCTCGGATAGTGCTGTCTTGAGCGTGAAGGCTTCTTCGCACTCTGCCGTCCATTGGAAGTTCTTGGTCTTTGAGGACTCGGAAGAAAGGAGGCACTTATCTCGGCCGGACAGAAACCGGGATAGAGCCGCTATCCTTCCGTTAAGGCATTGAAGCTCCTTAAGCGTGCAGATCTCATGTCGGTGAGCTCGGATCTTCTCGGGGTTGGCATCAATTCCTCTCGTGTATGATGAACCCGAGGAACTTGCCCGATGTCACGCCGAAGACGCACTTGGCCGGATTCAGGCGCATCCCATACCTTCTCAGTGTGGCGAAGGTTTCCCGCAAGTCGTCCAGGTGTGCCGCCCCTGTGCGACTTTTCACGATCATGTCGTCCACATAGACCTCCATATTTCGCCCTATTTGTTGGGCGAACACCTTGTTCACCATCCTTTGGTAGGTGGCGCCCGCGTTCTTTAGCCCGAATGGCATAACTTTGTAGACGTAGGCTCCTTGGGGTGTGTGGAAGGCTGTATGTTGCCGATCCTCGGGGGCCATTCGGATCTGGTTGTAACCGGAGTAGGCGTCCATGAAGGAGGAGCGGGCATACCAGGTTGAGTCGACCGGTTGGTCGATCCTTGGTAGGGGAAGCAATCGCCGGGCAAGCCCGATTTAGATCGGTGTAGTCAACACATCCTCCGGCTTCCATTAGGCTTCTTGACGAGGACTACATTGGACAGCCAGCGAGGAACCGGACCTCCTCAATGAAGTCGACGCCAAGAGCCTATCAACTTCCATACGCACGGCTTGTTGGCGCTCGAGGCGAGGCCGAGGTCTCTGTCTCACCGGCGGTGATCGAGAGATGTGTAGGTGGTGTTGGGAGACCTCGGGTCGATTCGGAGGTCGGCGGTATCGAGCAAAGACATCGGCGCTTTCTGGAGGAGGCGATGGCTGCGCCGCTCTTGATCACCGAGTCGGGCCAATCCCATTGTCCGATCGGGGCGGTCATCTTGCAGCCGGAATATTAACCGCCGGGTTTGTTGGCTCGGGATGCTCGGTCGGGCGCTGCGCCGCGTCTTCGGCGAGGGGCGTTCCTCTTACCGAAGTCGCCGTCAAGTAACACCGCTGGACTCTTGAGGATCTCCCCGCACCTCCCCGACTCCGGCGCTGGTGGGGAACTCCAGCGTCCGGTGGTATGGGGTTAGAACGGCCCTTAGCCGGTTGAGGTGGAGTCGGCCCGGATGGCGTTGCTGTGATGGGAGGTCGACCACGGAAAAAGTTACGTGAGTTTTGGCCTTGAGAGTCGTCGGTCAATGGTAGGAATTCTTGCACCCGCGGCGAGATCGAGTCGCGATGAAGCGATGGCGCGAGTGCAAAGGCTTTAGGGCTTCCTTGGCACCCGGCTTGAAAGGCCTCGAAGTAGAGGATATCGGCCGAGCTGCCTGTGTCGATCATAATCCGTCGAACCTGTGCGTTGGCAATTCGGGCCGACACCACCAGCGCATCGTCATGCTCTGTTGCTCCCTTATCCCCTGAGGGGAATGTAATCTCCGGCTCGGAGGGAGGGTGATATTCCCCGGTCGCGACGGCACGGGCATAAGCCCTTCGGCCCGGGCGTGTCCTCCGTGGCGGGTCCCCGGTGATTACGTCGATATGTTGCTCGGCCGGACGCCGAGTGCGAGGATGGTGCCGCGGATCTTTGGAGGTATTGATCGAGTGACCTCTTGGATCAGCTCTTCAATTTGCCGCTTGTTCGTAGCATTGCTCAGTGTCATGTCCGTTTGCGATGAAAGCGGCGATCACGGAGCTTGTCGGCGGTATCGCCGACCCTTCATCCGTGGTGGCGGCAGGCATTCCCGCTCCTTGATGCGGAGGAATATTTGTGTCGAGGCGCCTTCAAGGGGAGGTGGCGGCTCGGCGGCGTATGGGTCGGGCGGCCCATGCGGCGCCCAGTGCGAGGACTCCGCTGGAGTGCGGTCCGTCGGGATGGAGTAGGATGCCCCTCGGTCGTTCTTCCTTCCTTCCCGACATCCGGGACTCGCCGCCACGTCTTGACTTGCTCGGCTCTGGAACATTTCTGCGATGGGCGTGAAATTCGCTCCACCAAGGACCAGAGAACCTCGGCGGTGCGACCCCATCATGAATGCACTGCACCAATAGCGGCGGGTGAGCATCCGATAACTCCGTACCTCCGTGGTGAACCTTCGCGAAGTGGGAGAGGGTTCGTCCTCATACGCTTCAAACCCGGGAGGAGTGCGGCGGAGGGCTTTGGTCGCGCAAGCGCCAAAAAGCGTGGCTCGAAGTCCTTGGCGAGCTGTTCGAAGGATGTCACCGACCCGCTTTTCAGAGTCTTGTACCACGTGCAGGCGGATCCTTTCAGCGTGGTGGGGAACGCCCGCACATCAAGGCGTCAGAAGTTCCATATAGGGCCATTTGAGCCGGAAGGCGGCGACGTGATCGGGTGGATCACGACTCCATCATAGAGGTCGATGGAGGGAGCGGAAGTTCGTGGGCACCGGGTATTCCGTATGCCGGTGGCGACGGGGACTCCCGGTGGGACACTTCCCTCTGTTCTTCTTTGGACTTGCGGGCGTCCTTTGCACCTCCTCCAAGCGCATGCGATGGACCGGATCGAGCCCGAAATAGGTCCGTCGAGTGCAAGACACCGCCTCGAGTTCAGCGAGGCGTCCAAGTTTCAAGAGCACAGGTTCCGTCTTTGGACCCGGCGGGAGGCTGGAGAAGATGGTGCCGGCGGCATCGCCTCGTGGTGCTGGGGGAGAGGTTCCGGCGTTTGGAGGGTCGGCTGCGCCTCTGTAGTGACGAGGAGGACGGCTGAGCGATGCTCGCCCGAGTCGGATGCGAGAGAGGTCTGAAAGGCCTCCACCGTGACGGTGAGGGAAGCGGAACCCGACTAGGCGGGTAGAGCCCGGCGTCGCTAAATATGTTCCAATAGCGATCTATAGTTGCGCGCAGTATCGTCCCTCCGGGGTTCGAGTCGGCGGGACCTCGCCGAGGTGCCGGCCGGAAGCGACCTTTTAGTCCATGTGTCGTTTACGGCGGGCCAGGTAGTTCTTCGACAGAGAGGCCCTCCTTCTAGCGCCAATCTGTTAGGGGAAACAACCTTTTACCGTGACCCCGGGGCGCACGGCGCGAAATCCGGAAACCGGGGGGTCGTCTCGGTGTGGTTCGGGCCCGTCGATGGCTCCTGCTCGCGCCCGTCGAGCTCTCCGAAAGGCGGCTGCGCGCTCCTCGGCCTCGGGACGAGTCCTGCAGCAAGGCGGGTCGGATGCTCCGCCCGACCCCTCCGACGCCCAAGTCAGTGTCGGCCTGTCGGCCGGAGTTCCTCAGAGAGGGAATTGCGGGTGTCAAGTCTACTCACCTGTGGGAGTGTTTAAGCCAGGAAAGGGTTCTGAGAGCAAGGATCAGAGAGACCCTGAGTCGGATCGCGGATCCTCCATCTGTCCTACCGTTCGGGTTAAATAGGTTGGGACGGAGGGTGTGCTTGCCCATGCGCAAGTAGCGTGCGTCTGGTCGACCACGCAGTCGGTGCCGTGGTCGGTGGCGGGTAGTTGGGCGTCTTGAGAGAAGCGGCGTCGTCACATCGTGGCGGTTGGAGCGCGGGAGGCGATGGCGTCAGCGGTTATGCACGAAGACCGGTGTCTCGTCGCCATACTTAATATCCTTATCACCACCTGCTGCGGTCTCGTTCGGCGTCCGAGCGCGGCCGCCTTCGGGCGGTCGGCGGCGGGAGCGAGAGCCATCGACGGGCGAACCGCATGCGAGAGCGACCCTCCGGTTTCCGGATTCCGCGCGTCGCGCCGAGTCCGCGGTAAAAAGTTGTTTCCCCTAACAGTCGGCAACCAGGTTTTTCCGAGCACCACCCCCCAATCCTCAAGATCGTCCCGCAGGAGTGGCTTTTTGAGGGGGGGTATGTTAGGGGTATTAAATATGATGTGACACCTGGTCCTGGTCGTACACTCGGATGATGTCATCGCCCCTCCTGCGCTCCATTACTCCCACGATTTGATCGCCCGACGTCGCTTCTCCTCTGCTACGCCCCAACTACTCGCCAAGTTGACCACGACACCGACTGCGGGTCAGTCCGTCACCCGTAGACGTGACCGGAAGCATGCCATCCGTCCGACCTATTTAGGCCGAATGGGTAAGACAGGCAAGGGGGAGGGAGAGGAAAAAAGGGAGGAACACGGGGCCGGAAGGTGAGTAGACTCGAACACCCTGACACTAATTTCTGGGGAGCTCGGTCGAGGGACGAGGACTGAGGAGAAACACTCGAAGGGTGAGTAGACTCTGAACTATTCGGTTATTGTGGGGGATGAACCAGCACTCAGGAGGAGAAGAAGGGAGAGAAGGAGGAGAAGAAGGAGGAGAAGGAGGAGGAGGGGAAGAAGACTCTCTTAGCCACTCTCCCCTCATTTGCATAGCGACCACCTTCCCCTCGCATGGCAAAGACTAGAGCTCCCACGCATGGCAGCTGAGCTCCCTCTCTGCATGGCAATACACAGGCTCCCATTCTTTGCATGACAGAGCTCCCTCATTGCATGGCGACTGAGCTCCCATTCTTTGCATGGCAAGCTCCCATCGGCGCATGGCGACCGAGCTCCCATCATTGCATGGCGGCGTGAGCTCCCATCGCCGCATGGCGAACCGAGTTCCCATCGCAGAGGTGCGGCATTGACCTCGAGACATCGGCGGCCAAAGGATCTCTCTCTCTACCTCTCTCTCTCTGAAACACTCTACTCACTCCTCCTCGACTTAAGCATCGGAGGGGGTCGGGATGGGAAACCCCGACCGACGTGTGCAGGAACCGAGGGGCATGCAGCGAGCTGGCCACCAGACGAAGGAACCAGCCCTGGCCGAGCGGATGATCAGCTTCTCCCGACCCAACGTCGGCTTCCTGCCCGGAGATCGATGAGGCGACCCCTGCGCATTCGGACCCGAACCCAACCGCGACGGCCCCGAGGCCACGGTAAAAAGTTGTTTCCCCTAACACCTAGTAATAATGTTATAGGTCTATCGAATTAATATCAATTCCACACTTATTATTTCTTGGAATATATAATTGCGCTAATCACTTATAAAGTAACTATGGCAATCGTTCACCTATCTATGATTCCACTTTGAGGAATCCTCATTTTAGGATCTTTTGAGTATGAACCCTCATAAAATGATGGATTTTATGATGATCTATCAAACTTTTTAGCAACTATGCTACCTAGCCTCTATTAAAATATATTAGATCAAGTTTTGAATCCTCATCTTTACTAAATTAGTCTTAAAATTATTTATAATTATTAATAAATATAAACTAAAAATAAAATCATCAATCTTAACTGTTTAAGGTTGTTATATTGATCTTTTATCGTCATTTAGATTTTATTAACATTTAATATCTTAACCAAACGAGATAATATTTGTTGACGAAAAAGAAATAAAAAAATTTAATTTTACGATAATTTAATCATCAACAAAGAATGCACAAATGAGTATTAATCGAAACAAAAATTTACTGATAAGCGTATAACATAAGCATCTTTGCGAATACGTAAACGAGCTTATTCACAAATATATGCAAACAAATGAACTAATTGGTGAGTCTAAACGAATCGAGTTTGGATATACTCCAATCTACTCATTTAAAAATAAGACTTCAACAATCGTCTTCAACCTTTCCTACCTTAACTGTACTCGGAGCCAGCTTTTAGGTTATCTGGGTCCCACATGATATTTACCCAATCACAATTGCGGTATGTCGGAGTGTTGGAGATTAAAAGCATACGGTTCCGGACGAAAACTAAAACCCTTTCGACTTCTTCCGCTCCCTTCCTCGCAGCGTCGTCGACCGACCTACCACCTCCGTTTTCTTCTACGAGAAGCAAACGAAAGCAAAGCTTCCAAACCGCGTAGCCCTAACCTTCTTCGATCCCCAGACGCCCAAATCCGATTCCCTTCCGAGATTGATCATGGCCACCGTCTACCGGTAGAAGAACTTATACCCTATCTGCCTAATTGATCTCTATCCATGGATCTTTGAGTCGATCTTGTGTTGTTTGACTTTGTAATCGACGTTAATGGCAGGTGCGCGGGGTGCGGGGCGGACCTGAACCTGAGCGCGGCGCACCTGTATCCGGCGGATGCCTACTTCGAGGCCGGCAATAAGGGCACCCTCTCCTTCTCCTGGGTCGACGACGCCAGGTTCCGCTTCGCCAAGGAAGACCGGATCATGCCCTTCTTCGAGACGGTCAACTACTGGGGCATCCAGCGCAGGCGCACCCGCATCCTCTGCGACGCCTGCGGCCGCCTCCTTGGCCACATCTACGACGATGGCCCCCCCATGATGCGCGGCCACGGCCAGTTCGGCTTTGGCCCCAGCCAGGCCATTCCTCGCGCCCCCAGGTACCGCTTCAAGATCAAGGCCATCAACATCTCCTCCTTCTGATCCTGATCCGTTACATGTTGTTGTTATTGATGATGATGATGATGCATGATCATGGTGATGGATGCTTTATTATGGTTAGTGTTTTTGGGTTCTCGGGCAAGTTCCATTCTCGATGCTCATCTGATTGCTCCTTCGAATGGTTTCTTGCTCGTCCTGTTAAATGTTTCCCGTTGAAGCGGGTACAAGAATTGCATTCGACATTTGCTATGATCACGTTTTACGCGTAGCTGGTGATACATCAATCTTCCACTGGTGTAGCCTATGCTTGTTTCTCGGTCACTTTATCTAGTGATCCTGGACCATATAACCTTGTATTTACATCACTGTAATCTTTACATGTCACAACTGAGGCGTAATTGTAAGATTTTGTTTTTGGTATCAGAAGCCCTGATCTGAATTCATTCATCCTTCTCCTTTTTTTTTTTTTTGGTTTTTGTTTCCTCGCCATTGTTGTTCCTAAGAACTTGATGTGAAATGCAAAATGAGTACTGTTTGATAACATCGGATGAGGCTCAGGAGCCGCTGTGTACGGTCTGTGTTCTTCCTAATGGTGGACGGGAAGTTATATCCACTATGAAGGATTATGTTCTCAAGCTTGGTACCAGATTCTCTCTGAGACACATTGAAGATTAAATGAATTAATTACACTATAATAGACAGCTATAAATTCATAGACGTACTGGATTTAGATAAACCGATGACTAAATCGTAAAGTGATCAAAGCAGGGAGTTCTCGATGATTTTTATTAGATCATCCCTAAACTGTTATAGTAGTATTGGAATAACATTTGCAAAGCTCTCGGTCAGATGTTATTCGGAAAGCATTTTTGATCGAAATAGAGTTGTGTTGTGCCTTCACGTATTGTTGATGGACTAATTATATATTTTCTCTTGAAGTTAGTTCTCTTTAACATCCTGATTTTTATATTTTTAATATTACTTTGATATTTTTATATTTATAAAAATAAAATATTTAATTTAATTTTTATTTTTATTTTACTTTTGCTACATGTTATCATAGGCAGAAAATGATATTAATTTTTTTTAAAAAAAAAGTAATTTTGCAATGTTATTTTTATTAATATTATTTTTTCCTTATGTAATTTCTGTAAAAGCGATTTCTTTATGCGGATTCAGTATCCTCTCAAACTGTCTTTCGGAAGAAGAAAATTTTGATTAAATTTCAAAAGCTTTTGCGTCGCTCTGAGCTTGGACTTGACTATCGTTCAATAGTTGGTTCTTATGTTTTCTAAAAAAAAAAAATTATTTTTTTCTTTTGAACAATACAAATAATATTATAATATTATTTTTAAATTTTGTTCAAATGTTATTTTTCATACATGATAATATGTGCAGTATTTTTATCAGTAAAATTGATGATGTATGAAAAAATAAATTTTAATATTTTATTTTTATAAATATAAAAATTTTAATATAATTTTTAAAAATATAGGGTAAGAAGTGTAATAGTAGTTAATTAGTCCGATTTTAAAGAATTCGGAAATGTTGCTTTGATTGGCCTCCTTGCTCAACCCAATTGGCTTTGCGTGTCACGCTTAGTTAAAATGTTCAGGATCCAATACCCCTTCTTTCTCCACCAATCTCAAAAATGGCAGGGAGCATGGCTTTCACTTTCCTCGTATGGTGTAGATTTTGGTTGATGCTCCCATACCTTCAGGGCTTGACACCATCAAGGAGCTCCTCGACCATCACCTCGTCAAGAAAGAGCCCCAGGGGTGACGATGAGGACGAGCTTATCGCCCAACGACGACTCACGAGCACGTGGAAGGAGGCGCTATCCCTCTACTGCAACATCCTATGGGCCTCATGCTTCTTCACTCGGCCAGGCACCCACGGTGTGCCCTAGCGTGTAGTGCTTCGCGAGAACGCCCGTCGCGAGTTTGAGGAGGCGTGCTTCGAGCGACCTTTGGAGGTCGTCATTCGCTTGCTCATTGATGGTTGCAATGCAGCCCAAAAGACCCTCGATAAACTTATTGAGGCTAGCAAGCAAAGTAGTATCAATTGGCAACTACATTGGCACTGTCGCAGATGCAGAGTGGTATTGCTCTGCATTGACGTAGATGTAGAGCGATGTAACTCAATATCTATATCAATGTTGATGCAGATATTGAACGATCTTTTCACCGCTCGATAATTGCATTGATGTGGTGGTAGTCATCGCGACATCAATGGCAAAGATAATGACCATCTCGCCATTGACCCATTGGGCGGGTCGCTCGACTTAAAGTTATGATTTTTGGAGCTCTTATCACTCCCCTAGTTGTCGTGTTAGTTCTGGCATGAGCATGAAAAAAAGGGAAGATTGAGAGCTTGTTGGAAGAGAAGTTGTTAGTTATAGGTGTCCTACAAGCCAATCACATAAGTGATTATAGTTGTAACACGTTGCGTCAATCTATTTGCTTATGATTATTGGTATTATCTCACATTATCTAGATGTATATTATGATATCCTTGGATCTGTGCAATGGGAATCGGATCGTGATGTGATCACGATAATGAGACCGATTCACCTTTAAACATAAACCCTAAATTATCCTGATCACAGGTTACTCGAGAAGGACATCGAGATAACCGGATAAACTAGCGTGCTGTATACCCGTCCATATGTTGGAGGTGGCTGGTCTCATAGTTACTCGTGTGGGGACACTAAGGGTACAGTGCAGGTGCTCATTGGGGAATGAGTTCACTGATTGATCCGCCTACGGAATGTTGGATGGTTATTGATACCTCATATCAGACAATGATTCTATAGTCCCAGTAGTGTATTTGGTCCTTAGACTTGAGACATCAAGGATGTCCTATATGAGTACTCCACTCTTTGATACAGGACTTACAGGTTTGGAAAGTTTCAGATCTAGTACAACCGATTATTGAGAGTGGTAGCCAATCGTACGAGGGCTATTGAGTGTCAATAGAGGATCATCCGCTCTCGGCATCATGAGAGAAATATCCCATGTATTCTTACTCGAACAAATTCTTGGCCAAGGTTATTCGGATTAAGAGAGAGAGTTCTCCGGGAGAATCCGACAAGAGCAAAACTCGAGGAGAGACCGTATGGGCCTAACAGTATCATGCCCGATATAGGGTCTCTGGGATATTAGATGGATGAGAGACGACATCGTCGTAGTCCATGTCGTGTGGATATCGTTAGAGAGGAGGGTGCTTGACCTCCTTCATCCTCTCCTATAGATCTGCAGGGATTCAGGGATATACGATCTCCCTAGGTATTTTCTTTTACACATGCAGTTTTCACGGATTTGTTTTGACGCACCGATCTTCGCACAATGACGAAACCTTTTTACGAGAAATCTAGGGTGTTTTGTTTTTTGTTCTTCCGCTGCGCATGAGATGTCGCTCCCCAGAAGGATTTCCCAACAGAAGTTTTATTCGTTGTTGTCAATTAGGAAGGGAAGCTCTGAAAGGCTGGTAGGCGAGCAATTGTTGAGCTCTCGCTGAATATATCCGAGGACAATAGAAAAATATGAGTCTTGAAATTCGACACTAAGTATGTTGTTGTACCAATCGTTGATACAGTTATCGATGACTTTCATTTCTCGCTACCATTCTCCTCATCTACAACATTCACTCATGGCCTCTTGTGATGTCATCGTCCGTCACCATCGACGTCATTGACCATCATTAATTGAAATATTAAAATTATTTATTTATTATTTTTATATCTTACTAAAAGCAAATCAAACTCTAATGGCTAAACTTAAAATATATTAATTTCTTCGATGCAGCTCTATCTAACAAAAGTTAATGCTCTTTCCCGCTCTAGTATTCTGGATCAGATAACTGCTCTAAAAAAATATGAACAACATAAAATTAGGAAAAGCTAAGAGTTACCTCTAATACATCATCTCAAAACATATGAAAATTGGCACAATAGATACATAACAAATAAATTAGAATAAGCCATAGATCATACCATCACAATTCTTGAAAATCAGATTTGGGAGCACAAATTAGAACAAGGATAACTCGTAATAGATGACCTAGGTCAGACACTCGATAGGGTGTACTCTCAACAATGGATAGAGATGCTAAATCCCTCGATATGAATTTTCTCCTAGAGCAGACGAAGTGAATATATGTTGCATGCCCGATAGTAGATGGAGCGATATCCATCACCTGTCAAAGTACAGATACATTCCTCCCACTAACATATGAAGAAACTATCAAGCTGTCTAATAGCTTACTAATCTCTAAAGGAAATCGTCATCTAATATACTAGTCCTCCTGCAATTGACATGGATAGCATAGGTCCTTTTATCATATCAGCTATATAACTCATATCAGTCTAAAAACCTATGCTATCATATGCACACATTGACCTAGAAATCATTAAAGAACATCAATATCATGAATCATACCCTAATTAACTCTTAATTGACATGAACCCCCATTGAATTGGACCACTTGACTCGAGTCAAACTCAATTCAAAATAAACCTAACTGAATAAACTCATAATCCTCGTAAGACTAGATTGGAATTATCCTAAACTGATGTAATTTAACTTGATTAGACCCAATTTAGGTCAAAACAGCTTGGACCAACCTAAATTGATTTGGAATCATCATAAACTGATCAAGATCAGTCGAAGCAGTTGAATGCTGATTCAATTTAAGTGCCAACTGGGCTCAAATTCACAAAACAATCATATACCGGGCGACTGGGCCAACCCAGGCCCGTGCGTGCCACGTGCAGTGGACAAGGGGCGGGCTTCTGGCTAGGCTGCAGGCAGTGGGCTACACATAGCTGGGCTGCAAGAAGTGGGCTTTCAAGCCCATTGTCGGGCCGGACAGAGCCTATTAATTTGACGTGATTCAGATCTATACGCATAGAATTATTGGAGATGAAAAAATCAAAATCTCTGTGTCATCTGTCTAAAGATCGAGGTCAAGATAGGTTTTATCCAGTTTCTCAAATTAGTAATTCAAGAAATATAAGTATGATAGTCAAAAAAAAAAAAAAATTTATCGTAAAAAAATAAAAATAATTAAAGCAATCCCATACTCACATGAGCAGACGATGGAGATCGATATTCGTCTTTTCTTTCACCCTAAACATCAGGTGATGTCAATGATGACTAAGTGATGTTATACTTGCTATCATCTTCGTATCACAATTTTTAATATGATATCTAAATCTATTTATTCCAATCTGGATTAATTTGACTTATTATCGTAATATTTAATAATAGAATTACAGTAGGTAAGATACTCATATCTCATCGAGGTTTTTTGTATGGATAAAGAATGATATCTTATCTCTTAGTCTAAATTATGGAGGAACGAGAACAACGAGGAGATTATTTGCAGGGGATTGGGGATGGTCGGAGCAGAACGCCTCTTTCATCACGTCTGGTTTACCATTGTTCTCTCAGAAACACTGTATCGAACCAAATTACTGTAGTTGGAGTCGGCGTTTTCGTCGCCTCCCGTCGTCAGGCCTGAGAACTCTTTCCATCACCCCTAACATCCGTACGTCACAGTAATGGCGGCTTTTGCTCAGCAGCGTCCATGGGGCCCCTTCCTTTATTACTACTGTCATCGCATCACCCCGCTTGCTTCGGTGCACGTTTTGCTAGCTCCTAATACACCGAGGAGGCTGCTTGCTCGCCTTCTGCACCGGGATCACTTGCTAAGAAAACAAACGTAAAGATGATGTTCTTCTGCCTTCCAAGAGCTGCTGCCGCTGCACTTTTCATCTTCCTCCATCGTTGTCTACTTTTCCCGGCCCCTGTGCTATCCCTCAACCAGACCGCCGCCCTGGTGCCGGCCGTGATCGTGTTCGGCGACTCCATCGTCGACCCGGGTAACAACAATGTGATGAGGACCATCGTCAAGAGCAACTTCCCACCCTACGGCAAGGACTTCATCGGCCACTCGCCCACAGGAAGGTTCTGCAATGGGAAGATCCCCACTGACTTCATAGGTATATCTACTCATTTCCACATCATTCAATCTTTCATCTGCACCAATCCAATCAATGAAAAGTTCAATGTATAAACGAAGCCTAAGTGAGCCAACGTGGGCGAAAAAGGACTTGTGTGCATGGATAATGACCCAAGACAAGCATTCACTTCTCGGCGTGTTATCTTGTTTTGATTAGCTTCAACCCTGGGAGTGAAGGAGCTTTTGCCGGCTTATCTCGGAACTACGTTGGGACCTGAGGATCTACTAACCGGCGTGAGTTTTGCCTCGAGTGGGTCGGGGTTCGACCCTTTAACCCCTACAATAATGGTACTTATCTTATCCCTGAAACCACTTTAGGGTTCTCGAGCGTTCATTGGCACGTACTTGTTAATGTCTATCCTTGTTTATTGATCATCTTTGGTGGGCCAACCACAGTCGGTGCTGTCGCTGCCGGATCAACTGGAACTGTTCAAGGAGTACAAGAAGAAGGTGATAGGCATTGCAGGCAAAAAGGGAACCAACAACATCATATCTGCAAGTTTATACGTCGTATGTGCAGGGAGCGACGATATAGCCAACAACTACTTTCTTCCCGCATCCTTAAGGCAGCATTCTTACGACTTTTCTTCCTATGCCAAATTCCTGGTACACAAAGCTTCGGGTTTTGTTGAGGTAAGGCCTTCTAATTGCTTGTGCTCCATTAGTTTTGGCTGTCACGTCTCCAAATCTTATGCTCGATGCAGATCGTTAACTAGTATTTATTATCTTATCTGCTGTTTTGCTTCATTAAAAATGCATCATTGCAACATAAATATGCTCTCCTACCACATTCTGTGATAATGGCATTATCGAGACCTACGTTGGGCCTGCGAGAAATTATATGAAATGCTCTCCGTGGAGTTCTACAGATTTTTTTCTTTTAATAAAATAAAAAAAATAACTACATCTATATTTCATATTAAAAATTACAAAGGATGTTATGGATGCCGCTGTCATGACTTTGGAGATGACGAAACTCGAAGCTTTCCATGGACAATCTAGTGGTTACTATGACACAGATCACGGCTTTAAGTTTGATACGGATACCAAACTAACAGTGTAGATCAAACATCTGCTCCAAGAGCTCAGGAAAACACAGGTCAAGGAAGAGTTTCTCAAGCCTTCCTTTCGCTAAACTCCTGTCACACTAGCTAGCAAATTCGAGGGCCACATGTATCTGCACTAGTTTCACTCAGATAAGAAGAATAGTATTCTTCGTTTAGGCCAAGACAATGGCTTGTTTGCCAGTTGAAGAAGCAGAAAAGATAGAAAATACACAAAAGAGTCAAGTATATGACTTCAGAATAGTAGTTAGAGTTTATGAGAAGGAGTGAGTGGTCCGTCACAATGTAATGCTTCTCTTCTAGTTTCTGAACTGATGGATTCAAATCTTCTACTGTAACTCTTAAAAACGCCAGCTCGAGTTTGTCCTCTTAGTTAATTGAAGTAGCATGTGGAGTATGTTCCGAAGTAAATGTAACACTGTTCAGAAACAGTACGAGAATGCATTTACGACGGTCGGATTCTCATCTCTCTTCTCCTTGCTGCTCTGGATCACCATGCGACTGGTTTTAGCTCCGGTGAACAAAGTAGACTCGGGATCTGTTGACTGAAACCACCACAAGCAAAATCTCAGTTGCATGGATTACCTGAAGCTCGGAACAAAGCGCTTCGTTTGGCACTTAAAGCGTCCTGTGGGTTTCACCTTTCTCGTTCCTATAGTAAGTCAAATCTTACTGCAACAGTAGTAGCTATTATCTCTTCTGTGCTTCCCTTTTTCTTTTTGTCAGCTGCCTGCGTATCCAAGATGGGAAAGAGAAGATCCTGTGCGTGTCATAAAGGAGACGTGTCCCATCGTAGCACCTGTCGTCGCTGTTGGACGGTTGGCGGCGTGGTTGGGGCGTAAATGTGTCATAGCCCGCCTTCCCCACGTCACTTAGGGATGCAGTACTGTCTGAAGCATTGTCCGCTGGCGACCAGTCTTGACGAGACGTGGCCTACCTATTGAGTCATAAGAAGCCGTACGAGCTTGACTTAAAATAAGATATCCCATCGTATATTTATTATGAATCCCATTGAAGATATCCTTCGACTTCAATATCAAATAAAAAGCTTCATCTCCTTTGATAGAAAATTGTCCCACCAGAAGATACCGGATCAGTGAGGATCGAGATAAGATCATCTGAGTTGTAGTGACACAGGACTCGCCATCAATGTAGATTCCTTCGGGACCGGAACTCATCTCGTTCATCACTGACTTGTACAAGTTGTTTTCATCTGAGTTGATTATTAATATGGTAGCTCATATCACCTTAAGAAATAGGAACAAGTTCTTAAAGGCTTTGATTGTAAGGACAGTTTTGCCATGAACTCGACTACCTACACTTGGATATTTCAAGACACTTCAATCCGCTGATCAAGTTCTTGGAGCGACAAGTATGGATGTTACAATTTCGTCAGTCCAGGATTCTATGTTATCCTCATAATTATCAGTGAAACACATTTTAATCTTTCCTACTCTGCGTTGACCGCACAACCCTTTTCGGCATTGAGGATTAGGTGAAGAGCTTCGTCATGATCGAACATCTCTCACTGCTAACTCTTTCGGCCTGCAGGATCTGGTCAGTCTCGGAGCGCGGAGGGTGGCTGTAGTGGGGATTCCTCCGATCGGATGTGTGCCATCTCAAAGAACGTTAGGAGGAGGGATCATGAGGTCTTGTGCTTCCGGTCATAACCAGATAGCCCAGCTGTACAACTCAGGGTTGAAGGAGGAGTTGCAGAGACTCAAGACCAAGCATCAAGGAACGAAGTTGGTCTACGTCGACATCTACACGGTCTTACTCGACATGATGCTGCATCCCAATGCTTACGGTGAGTCATGACACATCACATCTCATTTCACTTGAATTTTCGTGAGTGATCGAGATGCTTCGTGTAGGGTTCGAGGTTTCAGCCCAGGGATGCTGCGGCACAGGAGACCTTGAAGTCTCAGTGTTGTGTAATGGATTGACAACAGTCACTTGTGCAGATGCATCCAAGTACGTCTTCTGGGACAGCTTCCATCCCACAGAGAGAGCCTACGAGATACTGGTGGACTGGGTTCTCAAGACGTATCTTCCCTACTTGCTTTAGAGAGAGTGTGTGTTGTGCATGGTGCCATTTCCATTTCCATTTCCATTTCCTGCTCTGTTTTCACTATCTACATGTCCTTTGTATCTGTCTGGTACGAGCTACTTAAGTCGCCATTGATGTCTAATATTACCTCGCTTGTTCCTCCACCTATCTCTTATTTCTCCCCGTGCAATTGTTTCTCAAAAGCAATATCCAAAACTAAGAAAGTAGACAATCTCAGAAACAAGGAACATTTTACTCGGTACTCCTAACCCCCTTCAATCATTAGGGTGCCAAATAATATAATGGATATATAGTGTGGAACAACCGCTCTAAACGTAGAGATAAGGCCAATTGCATCAATCTATATTGGCAGGAGGCCTACTTCACCCTTTGTATAATGTTAAGCCCCGTGTTTGGGCCCTAACTAAAATCCAAATCAAACAATACATTTTGTCCGTTGTATTTATTTGCCTATTAACTCTATAAATTTAGTTTCTAGTTGATGCATCAATAAGTTCTATCATCAGCTAAAATTGTCTTCGTATCATGATAGGAATTAGTTTACCAATTTAGTATGATTTCAATAAGAAAGAAAATTTGTTTGATGAACTCCAAGACATGCGATTGAAAAAATGATGGTCGAACTTAATTAAAATACGTAATGATAACTATACAAAATCAATTAGTAGAGCTAAATTCGATGATCAAATTGAATTTTGTGTCAGAATTTATGAACAAATCATATAATTTTACATTTTTAAATGTTAGGGAATCCTTAATATATATTTAATTATATTTATATAATCATATGCTTCGTCGTATTGAAACAATAAAAATTAAAATGTGCACTAAATTGGTATGATTAAATGATGTGCAAAAATGAAATTGTCTTCTTTGGTAATTTTGACTTGGGTAAAATAAAGAAAAAAAAAGATTTGAGATAGGCAACTTATAATGAAATTTATATAGTGAAATCAGGTAAAACAATTAATATTCTATTGAAAATTTTATCTGTTGACTACATTTATTTCAGGATTATATGACTGGATTAATATTTTGAGTCATCGGTAAATTAATAAAAGATAAGTTATTTATATTATAAACAATATGTATTTATTTATTTTCGTTATTGGCCCCAAGTAATTGAGATATTAGAGCTTTTCGTCATTGGCAATCAATAATCATTCGATGTAATAACATTGAAAGACTAGAAAGCTTGAACATTAAAACCTTAAGAGAGAGAGAGAGAGAGAGAGAGAGAGAGAGAGAGAGAGAGAGAGAGAGAGGAGGGGGGTTGATACGTGGCATGGACCACCACCGTCACAGGAGCTGAGCAGCTCTTGCTTTCTCCCTCACATGGAAAAACTACGTTGCAGAAGACAGAGGGAAGACATTGGAGTGACCTCATAAATGCCCAATCTTGATCCCACCACAAACCAAAGGTACTTTCTGATCTACGGTTCACGCCAATCCATGTTGTTACTGCTAGGAAAGTGCAAAGCAATTAGTCGTGTCAGAGGCAGCCAGATCTCATGTCCCATTTAACACGGACTTTTGGACCAGAAGCTGGGATATATGCATTCCAGTGTAAGTAGACAGAGAAAAGAAGAAGAAGAAGAAGAAGAAGGATATGTAGTCAGTGTGCGACACATGACATAAAGTTAGATGTTTCATGATGTGATCGGTGTCAGGGACTTGTCATCTCTTCATCCACTTAAGGGGAACAATTGGATCAAGACATGGCTGACATAATTACCTTAAGATTTATGAGGTTTCCAACGATATATTGGTACAGTATTTCTTCATCAGTCTCTCCTAAGGATCATCGAAAACTTTAATGCCGGATTATATGCGCGGAACTGATTCGCCCACTGAACAGACAATATAATGAGCAACTTAGTGCATACAGCGAGCAACACACAGAAGCAGATGCATATCGTTTTCGAGTCCTAATTGGCCGAAAGGAACATTAGGCATATTTGGAGCCGAAAGAGTGGATAGAACGATGCGTAATAGGCCGACGAACCAGTGAATCACATCAGTAATAGGAGACTCGCTAACCTAAACACCACACCAACATAACATGATGATTGTGATGCTTAAAGGCTTTTCGATTTCATTTAGCACTAATGAAATAGAAACTTGAGTTCGATGTGAGTGTCTCACCATCAAAAATCAAATCAAGTAGCTTTTTTGCCACCTCTCCGAAAACATCTTCCAAGTTCAACATAAACATGGAGAATAAATAGCTTCATATTTCAGCAAGAAGCCATAAGTTTACGTAGAAACTTATCATGCAGAAGCCTGAATGGGTTACTGGAGTAAGTTGCTTTGGGCATGCAATAGAAGAATTAATTAGACCTATATAAGCATACTAATAAATGAGATCATTGATATCACTCAAGACGTCTTCTTCATTAATAATGTCGTGCCGAAATCTTAAATCGGGGTGCCAAACCATCATCAGAGTTGATGTCAAATTATACCTGTAGCTCATATAGTAAATCCCTATATTCTCTAGCAACCTATCTACAATTCTAACCAAATCCAACATGTAGCTCCAAGAGGCCACAAATGTTGGCTACTTGGTTGTAGCTTAAGAAGAGTAATGCTTGTGCATACAGTGAACATGTTTCCGAATGTTGAATTATCGATAAAACAGCTTTCATCCCTCCATTTTTGTAGCTGTAATCCGATACTGAATGCTTTACTATCATCTACCAAGCATGCACAAGAGTAAACTTTTCTTAGAAATCTTATTAAGACCATGATGATTGATCAATTATCACGTTGTGATGAATTCTTGGAGGAGAGAAGATGAAGTGATGCCTTGGAAGTTTAAATCGAGCAAAAAGCAGGTGGCAAATGTGACGCATATCCACCGAATGAATGCTCTTCTTTAATGCAACGACATGTAAGGTAGACTTACGGTCCATGTCGTAGAAGTTCCATCGTGACTAAATTATTCATTGATAGTAAGTAATACCATATCTGATTCTGTCATCTAGAGGTACTTTGTGTGCCATGTTTATGTGCCCCAAAGATTTAATTAACCCTGGTGAAGATGAGGTCAAACATTGAGGTCGGTTGTAAACAAATGCTGGGTTACTCTCCTTTCACTTCTTCCTCTTTTCCTCACTCCATTTCTTATACTTATTTTGCCTCATACATTCTATAAGCCATCAATATCAAACCAACTTATTACAAGTTGAGAGAGTGAGACCTCGTTCATAAATATTACACTTCAAATATTAGTTTAATGATGATATACCAGACCCACTTGTTAGGGGTTTAGATCCAATATATTTTGAAGATAGTAAATAGCTTAATTAGTAATAATTTTCTTAAATCATCGTAAGGTCTTAAGATTAAGACATGGCTTCACAATCTATCCTTGAAAAAATATTTTAGTTTGATTTCCGATGTCATCTTTCCAGCAACAAATTGAACAACGTCATCATCAGTGATCTTGTTTCAAATGGGCAAAGATTAATTACCTTTCCCGGTCCTTTTTCCTTTTTAAGAAGACAACATCTACGACCCACTCACCTTTCTCTTAAATTTAACTAAAACTTAGAGTTAAATGAAGGAATTTTCATACAATTACAATAGTGTTTTCTTTTTTTTTATTCTCAGTTAGTGTATGTGCTACCCAAAGATAAGAGGAATATTTATAGACCTCAAATGGATTCAAATTTAGAGCCAGAAAGGTCTCATCCCGAGTCTTCTAGTATTGACAGTACCACCGCCTACAGCATTGACACTAGACAGTACCATCGCCCAATCTAACGGTACCATCATCTGACATAATCTGAGAGACTATGTTTAGGTGGTACCACTACCCAGACAACCTAGAAGGCCGAGCTTTCAAGTAGTTCCATGACCAACCCTAGTGGTGCCACCGGTTGATGTAGCTCCAAGTCACTGTTTGGGCTTTTCATCTGGTCTAACACAATCTTAATTCGGGTCCAGTTGGCAGCTAATTGAGTTGGCTTAATTCTAACCCAATTACAACTTAATACTATTTCGATCTAGATAATTATTATAAAGCTTGAATCATTTATTATCCAGCATGTCATTGGTTCATCGACGCTCGTGCAATCCTTCAGTGCCTTAACCTCTTTTGTGGCCTATTACCTAATCGACATGTTGACCTTGCAACTCCGATCTTTTTAATATAATTTTTACTTTTCTTGGCCTGATGTCCGAACCGATAGAATGAAGTCTTTTGTCAATACATCGATCGATCCTCCGGCTCAATGTCCAATCTACTAACATGTTCCATACCGATCCAACTTCTAATTCCTCCTACTTTAATTGTCTCTCCATGATCGAAACTAGTCTTGCGTCACTCAAAATATAGATTAGATCATAAATCCTATCAATTGGTTTTATTATCAAAATTTAAGATTAAATAATAAGGTCTCTTTCTAATTTAATTAAACAATAAGATCTCTTTCTAATTTAATTTTGAATAAAAGTTTCATGTTAAATACATACCATTCCTTAGAAGATATATTTTGAATAAAAGGCCTATATCACTTTTGCCACGATGATTATTTATTACCATGATTAATTGGACCATTATTTTTTTTCCCATTTTTAGGGTGGTAATTAGAAAGGGTCCAATTTCCCCTTCAATGTAAATTATTAATGCATGAGTAGTAAAATAGGATTGTCAAAACTGGTAGGGCATCTATTAAACTACATTACATTTTAGCAGGATGAAATAATTAGTTCGAAAGATATTTTTCGGAGATAAAAAACTATTACATCAAATAATATATATGGCGCTCTTAATATTTATCTCGTATAATATTTTACTAATCAATTCGGACATCTCAACTGAGACAATAAATATGGATTAATTCGACTTCTAGGCTCATAAAGAAAATAGAGAATGACTTGCATCATTATGCGAATTAATTTGGAGATGTTACAGTACTTTAAGTCCAAAAGTTCCTCACTCTACTGGTTTTTAGAAATCAGTGACATCTTATTTCCTTAATTACTTCTCTAAATTCATCATTAATCTTTCTAGTTACTACAATTATTATTCTAAATTCGAGCTTACATAAGTCAAAGTGCCCACTTTTTCTTAGTTCCGAGTGAACCACAAGTGAGTTTGCCGCTGACCAAATATGCTACAACAGAGAACAACTGCAGCTTCTTCTTCCTCCTCGCGCTCTCCTCAGAGGAGGAAATGGAGGGAAATTTGTTGGAATGTCATGATCGGATCGGACGTTCGCGCCATGTGATGCGTCCCCCACCTTTAAGTGGTAGAGAACACGTCATGTGTCCCACCACAACCACCTCATTTGATGCACTGCCCCCGCAGCAATCCAATACAATCCCTTTAATACCGGTAGGAAAAATTAGATGGGCCACTTTGATGCTGCGTCCTTGTTGTTATCTCACTCACTAATCACCACTCGTTCGATTCCGGGAGCTGTGTGTGTTGGGTGACAGATCGAACACAGATCGAAAGCCTGGTGCGCACAGTGCTCCTTCACAGGACCATCCATCAGCTGTCCTCTATAAGAAGGAGCTGCCCCGTGGAGGAAGCTGCAGCTGGGGACGAAACCATGGGGTTGAGAACGAAAATGGTGTCTCACAGTGCACCAGCGCTCTTCACCTCGCTGCTGCTGCTGCTGCTGCTGCAGCTGTTTGGTCGAGCGCATGGATACTCCTCGAATCGAACGACGGGGCCGATGGTGCCGGCGGTCATCGCGTTCGGCGACTCCATCATCGACCCGGGCAACAATGACGTGCTTCTGACCTCCATCAGGTGCGACTTCCCTCCCTACGGCCAAGATTTCATCGATCACCAGGCCACGGGAAGGTTCTCCAATGGACTGATCCCCACAGACCTTATAGGTAAGTTTATATACGTGTATACATACACATCTTCCTCCTCCTCCTTGGCATTGCATGATCATTTAGATATACGGCATACTGAGTATATATGCATGGAGGAAGACTTTCACTACTGAGGTGTTACACTTCCTTGAGCTGTCTCATCCAGCATTGCCCATGCAGAGCTAAAGAAAATAAATGGCTTTCAACGTCTCATTTATTAGCTTTCCCGTCGATGTAGCAAAAATGGTCTTCAAACATTAACCACTTGAAAAAGATGCCTCAGTTCATATGTCAGCAAAATAAGCTTCCTCTGTTCATCATGTCAGGCCATTTCTGCCGCCACTGCTGACTTTTCCAAAACAGGCGACAACTTGCTCGTCACTTAATGTTCAACTTGGCGTTAAAATGTGTCCAACCAACTTCTGTATCGACCTCTCTCTTTTTGTTCCATTATCGAGTTAACACACATCAAAAACTGCGGAATAAATGATAATATATATATTTATCATCTTACAAAACCTATCTGTTTATGTAAAAGATAATCTTCGTGTAACATACCGCCTCGAGGAAATTGGAATAGTGATGTATAGAACTGCATTTGTTTGGAGTTACTGAATCAGATTGCTATGGATCAACAACTTGCAGCTTCAGGGTTAGGTGTGAAGGAATTGCTTCCGCCATACCTTGGCGTCGACCTCTCACCAGAAGACATTCTAACTGGTGTCAGCTTCGCCTCCGGTGCAACCGGATTTGACCCTCTCACCCCCGAGATAGTGGTATCTATCAGATCTGTCGTTGAGGACGACCTTGTCGAACCATGAACACTAACTGGGTACTGTTTCAGAGTGTTTTCTCCATGACCGACGAGCTTAAGCTCTTTGCGGAGTACAAAGAAAAGCTGAACGCCATTGCGGGCGAGGCGCGAGGCGCAGAGATCGTTTCCAAAGCTCTCTACGTGGTTTGTGCCGGAACCGACGACATCGCCAACACTTACTACGCCACCCCGTTCAGGAGACCACACTACGACATCCATTCCTATGTGGATTTGTTGATCGCTGGGGCTTCCGACTTCATCAAGGTGCGTGAACTCCAGCGGGATATTGGATATATATCCTTTAAGACTTGCACTTACTTCGATGCTATCATCATTGGGTTCAGCAATTACACGGCATGGGAGCAAGAAAGATCGGCTTCGTGGGTCTTCCACCCATCGGATGCGTACCATCGCAAAGAACTGTGGGCGGAGGGATTCTGAGAAAGTGCGAGGAGACTCGCAACCAAGCCGCACAACTCTACAACTCCAAGATCGAACAGGAGATCCAAAGGCTTTCCGGAGAATTCGGTGACGGCACAAAGCTCGTCTACATCGACATATACGACATCTTGCTCGATCTCATTCGGCGACCCGGCTACTACGGTAACCCATCCGTCTTTGCGTTCCCACTCACATCCATCCTTCAGCTTTGCACACGGGTTGCTCTTTGGATTACCGTCTCCTGCGTGTGTGTAGGATTCAAGGTGTCGACGAAGGGATGCTGTGGCACCGGAACAATAGAGGTGACGCTCCTGTGCAACAGCAAGACGGCCACCGTGTGCAGTGACGTGACGGAGTATGTGTTCTGGGACAGCTACCACCCGACCGAGAAGGCCTACAAAATCATAGTCGGCAGCATTTTTGATAATTACATTCAATTCTTGCTTTAATGTGATTCTATGTTGCTTTAACCATATTTCTTGTGCCGACAAGAGGGAGAAAAGAACCCAATATTTCTTGTGCTTGGCTTGTCTGCAAGCCTCCTTAAGATGTTGTTTTCGCATTGTGAAATAAGGCCGTGGAATCAAACGTGTATGGGCTGCACTGCCACTATTACCAATGATGTAACAAGGTTCTTCGGCCAGTTAGAGTGAAGTGTTCGGGGTAATGCTGGTACCATTTGATGAATTCATGTTTTTGATTGATCCCACGCGCCCGGAGGAGCAAACTCTAAAGTTCGATGATCATCTATCGGCCAAAGTATAACTTTGTCCTTCGTTTCTTTGGCAAATTATTGTTAAAGGCTCTTCTTATGGTCAATTTTGATCAGCTTGATCTAAGTAATATTGTGATGTCTCAAAGAGGGAAAGAATTTTATTCGGTTGAAAAAAATTTCACTTGAGGATAAAACATATTTTTATCTCATATTCTATTTTAACTTGATCTTATAAAATATTACAATGACGGTGCATCCGCAAGATCTCTCTACCAGCAAATTAGTTTTCACTCATTGCGGATGCGGATGAAAAAAGTCTATGTCTAATTAAAGTTCTATTATATCCGAGTAGCCTCCACGTAGTCTTGATCGATCTAAACTACTAATTATAAGATTCTAGGCTTGAATCTCACTTTCGTTATTTACCCTTTGCAAAAAAAACATCAAAAACAAATTAATTAACTCGAGTTTTATTGATAGAATAATACAGTTTTGTATTGTGCATATATTTTGGCATCTAAACACACATTATATGTAGAATTAGTCATTACATTTTGATCTAATTATCATGATTTCATCACAAAAGGTACAGTAACTAAATCTTCTCCTATTTATGTGGCTTTAGTAAATAATCTAACGTAAGCAAGGCAGCTTGTCGTTTTGGGCTGTTCTTCTAAGACACTAGGTACAGGTTGGATGAGCTCAGCCCAATTGGAGACATCGTCCATCCTATTCCAATATCTCAGCATCATTCGTTATTTAGTGATATAAATAAGTATGATTAGTTGCTGGCTTATTGGAATGAATCAAATTACATTGATGTAATCTCACCAATGCTTATCATATTTTGAACTTTCAATAGAATTGATTGCACGTAACCTTTTTGAGTACATTATCAAAAAAGGTTCTTATGTGCTATGCATCTCAGAAATTTCACATATATTTATTGGGGGAGGATTAAGAGAGAGAGAGAGAGAGAGAGAGAGTTGGGGAAGCCATCGATTCTCTAATGCTCCTTTTCCGAACTGGGCGGAGATGTTTGCATTCCAAGCAGGCTGAGTCCATGGTGACTCTCTTTACCTCGATATTTTCGGATGCAGCTTTCTTCAGAAGCAGCAGGAGGACCACTCGAAGGCAAACATGAGCTGTACAGAAATCATTGGGAACTTTGGCATAATGTTGTCTCCAAGGAAGAGTAGACTGATCCAAGCCTTAGCTGGTCTTATCATCCTCTACCTCACTGTCTGCTTGGCCTCTGGGTCTTCAGTTGTGATGCATGATCGTTGCTTCTTTGTTCTTCACATCTACTTTTAATTTTTTCTACCTATAAGTTTTTGTTGATATCTTTCAATCACTTACCTTTATATATCGTTGTAATCTTAGATGTTTACACATCTATCCGCACCTAAAAGCAGATTTCGTGTCATTATTTGAATTCATATTCACCATTGCCTGATCCAAATCTTATGAGCTGGTTGAGAAAGACAACTGCAAAGAAGATCTTTGCTCGGCTTCCCATCTGCGACTTGTGATCACATGAGAGTGTTTGTTGGTCTACGGAAATCAGCATGGAGATGGAATAAACAGACGAGGCGCAGTAATCTGAGTGTAACGAATTCTTGTCCTTTAGTTTCAGCAGCAAAAGTGGTGTGTGACCAGTAGCTTTTGGTTCCCATCCCGGCCAAGAAATAATGTCACATCATGATGTCACCTCGACTGGCAGTCTTCAACCACTCTTCAACTTGGAGATGGTGCTGCTGGTCATATGAAAGAGCTGTTCAGTTTCTGCACATGTTACAGTCATCCTGTCTGTATCTTGATAAGCTCCTACCATGGATTACTATTTGGAAAGCACAGCTCACTGATGCACCTGATCGGTGAGAAGGATAGCTTGGTGGAGAATTATGCCCCATGTTAACAATAATAATCATACTTAAAGCAAGTTGTATGCATTATGTTTAGTTTAGTTGGTTGATGTGCTTGTCTTCATCAAAAGAGTTGGATTTCCAAGCCCCCAAAGGGGTACTACTCTTTATTTTATTGTAAAGATATTGTGATGAGTGCAGGGAAAAAGGACCTTTGTTGTGCCAAATCTTGATGATATCACACACCAAAATAGGGCTGTTGTTAGAAAATGGGCAAGAAGATAAGGTTGGTAGTTCGTCTAAATTGTTGAGATCCATGTATGGGTCCCTACAATCTTTCACCGCAGATGATATTTAATATTCAATTAATTCATCAAAAGAATAGTAATAATCTATGGTAAATAATGATGATCCGTAAACCAGAAGTTTTCTGATATGAGCTGTTGAACCGAACTGCAGCATGTGGATTCGAGCTCCGTGTCGCCAAGATGCTGGTGCAGGAGAAGACAAGAACATTATATTTATGCTTACGCTGGATATTGAGCATGTCTTCGGGCGGCGACGGCGGCATTGGCGTAGGCGTCGGCACGTGGTTGTGGTTGCGGTAAATGCATGAGATGAGGGGAGGGGCTGGGCGTTTCCAAGAGCTCGCGCACCGTCGGCCATGGTGCGGTCAAGGCGAAGGGCGACGATGAAGCCGCCGCACCGCAACTGGGTTGCCTGCGTCGACAGCAGCAAGGCGCAGAGGAGGCGGCCACCGGATTTTGGGACGTCGAAGAGGAGCTCACCGAGGAACTGGGCGATGGGGATGTGGGAAAGCAGGCCGTCGTTGCCGTCGATGCGTGTCGGCATCGCAGTGGAAGGGGTACGGTGTCGGCAATGTCGGTGCATCGCATCCAACCTGAGATTGCCCCGACCCGTTTTAGATCCGATATGGGCCAATCCTTATGATCCACGACAGACAGCTTAGGTTCGGATCGGACCCGTGTCGATTAAGTCCGACAACACAGTCCATCAGTTAGTCAAGATTTGTTGATTCGAGGCAAAATTAGTTCTCATAAGTATCTCGAATTAAATTGATTCATTAAATCAGTTAGCTGGACATTCCATGTTTGTATATTAACATATTTATTGGATATATATTAATAGATTCATCTGACGAAATTAAAGTACTTATATAGTTTTCTGAATATATATATATATATGCGATTTTTTTAGAAAATATTCATATTTTGAGTATTTTTCAAAAAGTACCCTTCTTTTTTTTTCCTTGAAAAATATCTAAAATATCCTCTCAGAAGTTTTCATATCAAAAAAATTTCGCTCTTTTTTATTTGTTTTTAATTAGAACATTGTTTTCATTTAGTTCATTTATAATAATTTTTAATAACATTTAGAGTGCTTTATTCATGTATTAAAAATACTATAAATATTATTGAAAAATATTATAAATCATATCATTTTATATCTTTTTAGTTTCATTATTTTATAGATTATTATAAATCATATATAGTGTCGCCAATTTGATGCTTTTGACCGTCTCGGTGAATGAATCGATGAGCATAGAGATCTAATTTTATTAGTGGATTTGGTCATCTTTGCCCATTTTGGATCCACTTCTTATTGCGGGTTCGAACAGGACAAACGTTCGCCTGGTCAGGGCATGTGGCACGTGGCTCGAGAAAACAACAAAAGTGATCCTGTTGGTGACCCAAACGTGTCCCCTCTCTTTGGCCTTTTTATTTTGTTGGACATGGCATTTCCCTGTTTTGTCCATACGCTCTCCTCACCTCCTTTCCTCGTTTACTTTCTCTTTTGCTTTCCGTAGTTCATCCTCACGTTGCGTTTAAAAGCTTTTGAAACGATTGTACTGCATTGCCTCCCCTCCATTTTATCTATAAAATAACAATAGCATTTGATATCTTCCCACATATCAAATGATCACATAAAAAATTAAATTAAATTAAATCATCAATTGTTTTTTTTTTTATAATCAAAATAGGTTGTCTTTGATCGAGCGATAGAAAGACACGTGGATTTGCTATTAGGAAAGTGTTCTCCATGGTCACACGATGTTGCTTGGCGCGGACGTCACCGTCGCTGGCAGCTGCATCAACCGTTATCACGCATCTCCAAACCCCAGATGTGTGGCCGGGATCTGGTTGTTGACTCTATCACAACGGGAGTAGGAATCGGAGGACACGTTCGACCCGATTTGACCCCGAAACCTCCGTCCACCACCTGACTACCACCCAAAACACCGCCGTCCATCTTTCCCCATCCACCGTCGATCGAGCTCCGAGTGCGGAGCGGCACGCGATTTCCCCGCGGCACCCAACCGAAGTAACTGTTCATCGGACGGTATCGCCCCTCTCTCTCTCCCTCTCCCTCTCCCTCTCGTCTCTTCTGACAGTAAAATAATGCATAATGTTAGCAGATGAGCAAACGGATGGGGATGTGCGAGAGAGAAGAAAAGGAGTGTGTGGCTGTGAGTGTCACAGGCGAGAGCTTTCAAAGCCCATGCAGCAGCGCGTTACCGACAGTCCCCAGGGGCAGGGGCCGGGGCGCGCGCTCACACTCTGGCGCTCCCAACTTTTATGGCTGCCATTAAATCCCGTTCTTAAGAGGACAGCCTAATAAATCCACCGATGGAAACGTAGATCTTTTCGGATCCCCTTTCTCGCGGCTCCCAGCTCTTCCCACTTTGCGGCCTTCCCTTTCTTGATCCGGTTGGGATGAGGAGGAAGCTAGCTTAGGTGATCCGGGCATCGGACCGCGGAAAGGTGGGGTTTTGTGCGTCTTCTTCCTTTCCCTGTGTTCCTGGATCTGAAGAGACCATCCGACATGGGTTTCTTGAGCTCCCTGGTGGGTTTCCTGGGGTTCGGAACCGGAATCGGCGTCGGGCTGCTCATCGGCTACTACTTCTTCATCTACTTCCAGCCCACGGATGTTAAGGTAGGATTCTTGATCCCTTTCTCCACCTCTTCCTTGATGGCCTTTTTTTGGGGGATCTTTTGGCGTTTCTCGACCTTCTTGGCTTTCTTTCTTGAGGGTTTTGTGTTGCCTTATCAGATTCAGATTGCTGACCCTTTGCAGCAGAGAAAAGAAGTTCCCGTTGGAATGTTCCGTCTTTCTTTCTCTGATGCTTTTTCATCACCTCTAAGGTTTGCATCATCAGGTTGTAGAAATCCATCGGCGTAGTTTGGATTCATGAGATGTTCCTTTCCGTTCTTGTGGTTCATCAGGTGAAAATTGCTACTCTAGCAGGCTGTGTCATTGGGGAAATATCCAACGGCCCCTTTGGGGAATCTTGCTCGATGTCTGCATGAGCACTGTAGGGGACGATTTGGAGAAATGGGGCATGTTTTGCCAATATATAGACACTCTATGCCTACTACCTAATTCCACCTCTAGTATTGAGAATTTTAGAACTGCAGAATGAGGTACATGTATATTTGTTGCCAAGAAAATAAATCACTCAAATTGTAGTTAAAGAACTTGACCTATGAGAAAAGATTGATGGCTAATTTGTGGTTAGGTGGGATAATAGTCTGCCAACTCGAACAATATGTCAAAGGATAGCTGTTGGCATGTTCCTTTTATGTGTGCATTTCAGCTCTGCTGATCGATGTCATGTCCTTGTTATTTTTCCAGTATGCAAGTTGAGATACAAATATACTGAATTGCTGATTGTGAAACGAATATACTCAGGATCCTGAAATTAGGCCGCTTGTTGAACTTGATTCAAAGTCACTGGAGCAGATGTTTCCTGAAATTCCTCAATGGGTGAAAAATCCAGACTTCGATCGAGTAAGAAATGGCATTCCTCTCTATTTCCAGTTCATATTTATGTCCTGTAGCCCGTTGATTATTTCAGAAACTAAGCTTCTTGTGGTTTTGTCCTTGAAGATTGACTGGCTAAACAAGTTTCTTGAACTTTTGTGGCCATATCTTGATAAGGTGACTACTCTTGAAATTTTAGCAAATTCTTTGAGTGTTTACAAGATCTGATGACAGTTTTTGTCATGTTTACTTTTCTTTTTTGGCTTCTTTCTTATCTAAATATTGCATTGTAGGCAATCTGCAAAACTGCAAAGGAGATAGCAAAACCAATTATTGCTGAGAATACTGCTAAGTACAAAATTGACTCGGTTGAATTTGAAACTCTCACTTTAGGTTCTCTTCCACCAACTTTGCAAGGTCAGTGTTACTCTCATGGTTACTTGGCTTTTTACATTAGATTATATGCTAACCTTAATCTCACATTCTCTCTCTAGATATCACCAGGAAATCTTCCATATAATTTGGACAAAATAATAGTGAATTTCTGCTTTTTGTGGCACTTAGTTTTTAGCCTTTGGACTCTAATTTCAAATCATCCGATATAAATATATCTTTGATTTCTTAAAAGCATAAGAATCCTTGTAGATATCAGTTCAGATTGTTTACATATTTTTCATTTAGTTGGCTTGAGAAACTTCGATACCAACTCCAGATCTGCACCGAAATCCTTTTTACACATTGCTCCTTTCTGATCTGATCTATTTTTCTTCAGTGTTCATATTCTACTCTGTGTTGCATTCAATTGACATATGCGGTTCATAGATATTTATCATAGTTTCATAAGTCTAAGTACCTTTACTAAATTTTACATTATATTTCAGGAATGAAAGTGTACATTACAGATGAAAAAGAACTAATTATGGAACCATCACTTAAATGGGCTGGAAATCCTAATGTCACTGTTGTGGTTAAGGCATTCGGACTAAAAGCAACTGCACAGGTTTTTCTTTTTTTCTTTACATTCATTTTGTGAAAGTAAATTAAATTTGACTTTTTGCTTAAGCTCATGTATTTTTGTAACCGATGATAGTCATCCCTAACATTTTCCCAATTCTCAACTCTTTTAGGTAATAGACTTGCAAGTATTTGCTACACCACGTATTACATTAAAGCCACTTGTCCCCAGCTTCCCCTGTTTCGCAAAGATCCTTGTATCACTCATGGAAAAGGTGAATGAGAAACAGAGCTCATCTTTGATACTTATTGTTCTAATTATTTTCCTATTTTTTGACCAGTCTTATAATATTTTCACCTCTTGTACTCTGTTGTAGCCACATGTTGATTTTGGACTAAAGCTTCTTGGAGCTGATGTGATGTCAGTGCCTGGTCTTTACAGATTCGTTCAGGTGTTTCACTTGTTTTGAAAAGTTGATCTTCATATCAGCCTTTAAATTGTAATTTTCTGCATGTAATGAGCTACATGTTACTTCTGCAGCTGTCTTTTCTGCTTCAGTTATTTGCACAGTTCTAGACTGAGATTTTCACTGGAAAACTGAGCAAGAATTATGATGCTCAAAGTTGTTCAGATTCAGGATTATTAGGATCTTAAAGTAAACGACAACAACTTATGTTGAATGTTCACACTTCCAAACGTGTAGAGAAGCTATACCTGTTCTAGACTTGCTTGTGTTTATTCTGCATCCTTTTAGAATGTAGCTACGAGCATCAGCTGTAACCCAGAACATCACAGCCCACTAGTGACATTTATACAGCATTGGCCTACGTATCATCATTGAAGAGATGTGTATATTAAGTTTGCTGTTTGTGCCTTTGTTTTATTTTCTATGTTCCTGATGTACATTCTTTTTCTCTACATTCATCTACAGGAGACGATCAAGAAGCAGGTTGCCAACATGTATCTTTGGCCTAAAACGCTGGAAGTGCCAATAATGGACCCTTCAAAGTAGGTTTACCAGATTCTTCTTATTATATCTTCACCTCTAACTGACTTCCTATGTTAAGCATCTCTTATGTGCTTCTTGCAGAGCTATGAAGAAGCCCACTGGTATCCTAAATGTGGTTGTTGTCCGGGCATATAAATTGAAGAAAAAAGATCTTTTGGGCAAGTCCGATCCATACATAAAGCTAAAGCTCACAGATGACACTCTTCCATCAAAGAAAACAACAGTCAAGCGTAGCAACCTTAACCCTGAGTGGAATGAGGAATTCAAGATGGTTGTTAAGGATCCAGAATCTCAAGCTCTAGAGTTGAGTGTCTACGATTGGGAACAGGTATGCCTTTGTTCTATATCTCTTTGGTCGGTCATCTACTGTCTTGTCTCATAATGTGCTGTTTTGTCCATATATTTCTTCCTCTAGGTTGGAAAACATGAGAAAATGGGCATGAATGCTATCCCATTGAAAGATCTCATCCCTGACGAGACAAAATCTCTAACCCTTGACCTGCTCAAGAACATGGACCCTGGTGATCCTCAGAACGAAAAGTCACGTGGACAGATTGTTCTTGAGGTCACTTACAAGCCATTTAAGGAAGGGGAAGTTGCAAACAACATCAGTGATGGTGAAAACGATGTAGAAAAGGCTCCTGAAGGCACTCCAGTGGGTGGCGGCTTGCTTGTGGTCATCGTACATGAAGCTCAAGATCTTGAGGGGAAGCACCACACAAATCCATATGTTAGAATCCTTTTCAGAGGAGAAGAGAAGAAGACCAAGGTAGAAATTTGTGCAGTTGCCTGGCTGCATTCTCAGTTCCAATCAGCATTGCACAAGGTATCTTATTTTGTTGTAATTGTATGCAGTACATCAAGAAAAACAGGGACCCGCGTTGGGAAGAGGAGTTCCAGTTCATGTGTGAGGAACCACCCACAAATGATAAAATGCATGTAGAGGTTCTCAGTAGGCCACCAAGTATTGGAATCCACTCGAAGGTATGACCAATATCTTTCGCATTAGAGAATTTTGTTACTTTGGCTCTTCTGTGTAGTTTCTAGCTTTATTTGAGGGGAAGCACCACACAAATCCATATGTTAGAATCCTTTTCAGAGGAGAAGAGAAGAAGACCATATTTTGTGTAGTTTCTAGCTTTATTTGCTGGATCATCGTTTTGCAGCGAAATGGATCCAAGTCTAATGCATGCTTATCCTGATTATCTTTTCTTTTTTTTTTTTTCTTTCAGTTTACCTTCACTGCAACTAATTGATTATGTTACATAAAATGACATGCAAAACCTCTTTTGTCCGATTAAGAGAGCCCCCGAAGAGGCTATATACAGACATCCAGGCCAGCAACATTGTGGAGGCACAAGGTTGTTGCCAAAACTCATAATAAACCCGACAAACCTGTTTGTGTCGGTGTTACGAGTTATTTATGTTTTATATCATGTTGACAAATGAAGTAAGATTAGTCGTTATATCCTAAAACTGCCATGACGGGGGACCCTGCTGCCTTTGAATGAGTGGTTGTGGTCAGGCAATATAGGAGTTTGGGGAATCAATGTATGCAGTTTATCACTACAAGGTGCAAAAATGTTTTTGCCACTGGAATGCTGATGGCAAAGGAGCAACTTATGCTGGCACCAAATCTAGCCCTCTAAAACCTACCAATGCACAGTTTTCTTTTCCTTTTTATTTTTTATTTCCAACGATGGCCTGTCTATATGTAGGATTTTGGATTGCCTGCCAATTGTCATATGCTGTTCATCAATAGTACTTGTACGATAGACACTAATCTGGTGCTTATAAATGTTTATTTTGAAATTATTTGTCAGGAAATTCTGGGGCACGTTGTCATCAGCCTTGCAGATGTTGTCAACAATAAGAGAATCAACGAGAAATATCATCTAATCGACTCCAAAAACGGTCGCATACAAGTTGAGCTGCAGTGGAGGGCATCATAGTTGAGCCACACCATGTACTATCTCTAGAAGGAAATATTTATTGAGAACTTGTGGCGCACCGCATGCTGAATAATTGGAGAATAAACTTTTCTGTATATATCTGAATCAGAGCTGCTCATCCTCAGAATTTCTGTTTTCGTAGCTTCATAGAACTTTGTGTTTGAGATTTTCGTAAATTCTTTTGAGTGGTGTAAGCATGTTGTCGACGATGGTTTGTCAGAAAGGAGGGGTGTGTGTACTGTGAATTTATCAGATTTCCCAATTCCTTTTCTTTGTGTGTGTAGTGAGTGTGGGTTCCTGCATCCGTCTGTTGAGATAGGTATGCATGCAGTCATGGAGATTATTCATTTGGGATTTCCTCCTTCCACGAATAGATTGCATTATTTATGATACAACGTAAAGACGACAAAGAGCATTTTGTACGAGTAACATCCGCAAATAGTAGAAACCAAGTGGCCTAAACAGCCAACTCGACTTGGGTAAGATTTCACATGCATACAAATTTTAGGTGGTGGCAATTTTGTTATTCTGGCTCTTCTGTGTGTATAAATACAGTATCATTTTTGCTATGTGCACATATACATCCATACACCCATAAATGATCGATTGACCCTACCATGGGGCCAAAGCTTGGATTTAGGTAATAAATCACAACCAACCAAGTTAAGAAAACGCAACTTTACCCTTGGAACTTGAAAGAGAACATACTAAAATCTTTCAAGTATATCAACAGACATGTTCCTTGTCATGAAAGGAGATCTGTAATAGAACACCCAGAGAAACCTTAGGCAGTGTCGTTTGCCAGAGATGATGCTGAGTTGGAAGAGTATCAGATACAAGTAGCATAAAAAGAAACATCCCTGAAAATAAATGTTTGATAGTCCACAGGCCATATAGATGTCACAGTGTACAACTTCGAGCTCCAAAGAAAAGGCAGGCCATCGGTCCACCGCGAAAGATAATTGTTCTGCAAGTAAAACAAAGTTAACACGGGTTGTAGCAGTTTAGTTTCTAAGGATGAACTTTGAGATTACTGAAAATGATTAGGGAGATGATGGTGACATATAGCATGCTGGTAAGCAGAAAAGAGTTCAGCAAAGCATCAAGTATGAAGGAATGTGCAAGGTTTACAACTCAGTGCAATGTCAAGAAGATACATAAACATCAGCACATTATCTCTCAGCCGATGTTGGACAATGTTCATGATATTTTTGTTTTTCCAAAGTCCTCATTACAGAATTTTTTTTTTAAAAAAAGGAAGCAACTAGAGATATTCAAACATGTTAAATCCACTTACAACTCCTTTTTAAGGTATATAAGAATATGCCGCTAGAAAGGAAACAAAATCCTTATGAAGGTTCAGGTGACTTCAAAAAAACCAGAAGTAGTTTTGAGATGAGGTCTAAACATCAATTATTACCTCAGATAACAAGGCATAAGCAGCCTAAACTAATCCTTTATTTATCACCGCCTTTTTCTGACTCGTCTTCCTTTTGCTTCTGCTGGGTCTGAAAACACAACACCAAGTTCAGCATCAGAGCTCCACATGTTAGAAACACATGCGATTGCAAATAAAAAGCACAGGAATAACAACCAAAGCAGCTTAGCAGGAAAAAAAAGGTCATGTACTGAGAACATTCATGGGTACATCACTTACTAGGTACTTTAAACGCAAATGTACTTTGTGCAACTAATTGGAATATCGAAGCCACCTAATTTCGAAGAGGGACAAAATCTTGAACAAAATTCCAGAAAAAAAATTCATAAAAATCCCCATACCAAATTATGGTCTAAGAGAAGGCATCTATATTATTTCTTACAATTTTATTTTAGAAACTATGTATCAAACATTATATCTTTCAATTTAGTTTTAGAAACTAGAAATCATGTACAGTTAATGAATGTGTATGATATATTCATGAACAGCTTAGTTCATTGAGAACTCAAGGGGGCCATCCTATTCTTATATATCACCTCCAAACAAGTCAGCTTAAGCTTCTTATCTCTCTATTAAAATTTCTATCCTAAATTTATTTACTGCTTCTTATTGGTGGATTAAAAAGATTCAACACAACCAAGGAAAAACCTCCAAACTACCACTAAAAATCATTATTATTATAATTGAATTAATTTACAACGTTAGCATCCATCTCAACATCCTCACATCCCTAATAACAACTTTTGGATATCTTGTTTCTTAATATATTAACACTGTGATGCATAATGAATAATAGGTCATATAACAATTTTATATAATTGTTCTTCTAATCGGAGGATTACAACAATCACAAAACACGGCAAATTCAAGTCTTCACTTTAACTATCATTCTTTTATTTAGTAAACGATATAATAAATGATGCAATATGCAAAAACTTTCTTTTTCTTTTTCTTAACTTGATCAACTGTTGAGCAATGCCATTGTTTTCCTTTGTTTATAATTACATTCTCATATATTCTATCTTAATCCCACTTTTGAACTATGTTTTCTGAAGCTTAGTTCCAGAACTCTAAACAAGGTTTGCCCCTGGTTCACTGAAATCAATAGACAAAATCCATAGGAAATACTCGATGCCATGTAATTCCATCCTAAATATGCCATGCATCATTAGTAAAAATCAGTTAAGACTTTGAGCTGACTTTCATTATAGATATATTATGATTGCCTGTGGTTTTTGTCCACATTGTTTTCATGGCAATAAGCATCTTTACTTAAAATGTTCCACCACCGATCAAGTAAATATATTCTCCAGTTGATCTTCTGGTTACTTATTGTTCATATTAATTCTGGTTCAAAAGTTCTCAAGAGTTTCAGTCTGACTTAAGTTCATAATAATTTACTAACTTCAATAATACCTTTTTTTATACCTCCTTCATACAACCATGAAAAGAGTGGGTCACATAACCTACCAAGCTTTCATTTTTTGAAGAGCACCCTCAACTTACCCTAATTTTTCTTCCATCCAAATAGCTTTTAGTACTATCCCTACTCTCAAGCAATTTCTAAAGAGATGTCACAGTACGCAGGTGGTCAAGTACAACACTATATATGTGGTATGCAGGTTCATAAGACAGCACATGCATTTCATATTTAAATATAAAAATTGTATGAAAAATAAACAAGTATAAAAATAAAAAAAGACAGATAAATGCTACAACTAAATTAAAAACTCGTGGACTGATATTCTTACTCTTCAGGAAGTTAATTGTATTGACTAAGTTATACATCATCAATCAAGTTTAAAGTATCAAAATACATGTACCATATATGTGATCATATTTTCATGCTCATGCATTGGTATATGTGGTTGTATATGTATCTGCAGGCCACATAGTCAAGAGTAGTAAGTTGGTAAAGTATCGTAACCATCTTTCTATTTTGGCCTAATTTTTACTTGTTAGACTCCCTTCAATCTTAATTATTCATGCACCAAATAATAACCTGAATTTTGTTCATCTTTTCTCTCACTTCAGCAAGTGAGCAAATACTATATGTACCATCTTTAGAACCTAATTTCTTGTAAAATTTTATCATTTACATCAAACTAAAAAAAGGGGATATTTAACAAGAACAATACAATAATCAATATACTTATAAACAATAAAAGGTTTCGGAGTTTCAGTACAAAACAAACCTCTGATTGGCCTTGTAAAGATGCCAGAAAATCTTTCAGTGAAGGATCATTGGGGTCAACACCAGGAAGCTGTGGGAAGAAGCTATTAATATATAGCAGGAACAATGACTTCAAAGTTACAATAACTTCAGCAAAATCAATATTACCGAGTTTAGGATAGATGAAACAAATGATTGGTCCTCAAGCACCTTGCTCATCTCTGACTGGGATGACGAGTCTCTCACAGTTTCTTGAACAGACATTTGAAGGGCTGCATGCAATAGGGTAAAACTTTGTAAATCTGCATAAGCAGTTATTGAAACAAAATGCACAGAATTGCAAATGTGTTTCTAGAGGATATTGCAAGGTAATGCAGCCAAAGTAGTAAAAGTTGTGAAACCGAATGGGAAATAGCAAATAATCTTTTGGAGAAGATATTAGATTAGTTTGGCTCAAATACCGAAGCCCCCCCTTTACCTGTCCCTTGTTCTTTGCTTTTTTATTATTGTCTAGAAATCATCAAAAGAGCAGTTGGACATAAAATTTAATCATACATTTTCAGGTATTATCAATTTACCAAGTTTGTTACGTAGAGTTCACCCAATATATATTCAACTCTCTAACAGTTTATATCTTTCTGAAAGTATTTCCCAAACTGCAATATAGAAAAGAACATGACATCAATAATACCATGAGTTCTAGCACATAGACAAGATTATCTACAATTTAAGTGTCATTAATAGATGGTCAAATGGGCACCAAGTAGTTAGTCACCTGGCAATTAGCAAAAGTATAACAAACAGAACAAAATACATGCGGTAGAAGATTTTCTGTAGCAGGCTATTTTACCAATACAGTGACTTCTAGATTAGAAGCAAACCCCAATCACTTACCTGTGAGGTTCTCGAATCAAACATCCAATTCATATCTGTATCAGACATCCAATACAAGTTCAGTGATTTCTTGAGGTTGATTTTTTGACCTTATCACTAAAACACAGTCGGAATCAACTAGAAAGACTCAAGCTCAGCCAGAGCCTTTCCGTTTGTGCAAACTGGCCCTTACAATAACAGCAAACAGTTACATTTTGAAAAATGTAACTTAACAAATTCTAATCAAAGGGCTCATGCCGGGAAATGCTTTCTTTTCATTGTGAAGATGCTGGAAAGAGATGGATGGTTATAGTTGACATAAGGTAAAAAGGGAGGCACATAACAAGGAAAATTACAATCCTGAACACATCTAAATCATGGAAAACAATGATTACAATAACTAAATCATGGAGCATAATAAATCAACAACATGGCCTAGTAACTCCCATCTAGAAAACAAGTGTACATATGGTTGGAGTGAACAGTACCACTAAATACCATTTATCATTTACATACAGCAAATAACAAGTTAAATATACAACCTATTTGTAAAAGAAAAGAATAGTTCAACCAGTTTAAACCTGAATCCATATGAAACTACTGTAAGGGTTTTCAAGTGTTCTTAACCACCAAATCATGGATGGCCAAAAAACTACTTTTAGTTAACAAATTTGTCAGTAAGATTAACCACTCCAATGCAGAAATCATATGAAATAGCACCATACATATACTAGAACAATAATTAAATGCTAGAGATGATGATAACTAAGAATTATGTACTAAAGCTTAAGACAAATGAAAAATCAATCCTAGAATACAATAATGCCGTCGCATCCATTTCATGGAAAAGACAGGTTGTAACTAAGGTTCACATAATCAAGACTGCTTCAGAACCAACAGTAGGACTTAGAATTTGGATTGGTCTTGGATTAGCCAAACAGGTCAAATCAGATCATGAAATAGGGTTATATCAGGTAAATCTGATATTCAACAGGTTCTGTTGGAATCAGCTGCAGCATCTGAAAAGGACACCACACAGCAAGATCAGGCAGAAATCAGCTGGGATAAAAAAGATCAGCCAAATCTGGCCTATCAGTCAGTAACCTACTGAATTGCTGAGATCGACCACATATCAACAACAATTAGAGGGACCAGTCACTTCTTGTACTTTGCAACCGGGCTCCATTATCCACAAAAGAATTGAGATTGGCGCAGCCGGTCCCAATATAAATTGGCTAAATTGGATCAAGATTGTTTAATCCCATAAATCATGCTTGGAACAAAACCATCTATTATGTCTTACTAATTTCCCGAACATTTTAATTTAACAAAAAATAATTCGACAAGAAACAGATAATAAGCATGCTCTATCTTCAGGTATATTCAAAAAGTAGCAACAGCATTTGTATCATACAACGTGAGATTAGTATTTAGTTGTATATAATCACTATAATGATGTAGAAGCAAAATGAGATTAGTATTTAGCCATATATAATCACCATAAAGATAGAAAACAAGATAGATGCAAAATTTTGCCATGGTAATTTAAAGGTAACGGAAAGTAACTATATGACTAACCATATGCCAATTCAGGATCTTCTGCTGTAGCATCTGACATGTCAGCATCAGTGATATCCACACTGGTGGACTTAGCACCATCCATGGACATTGCAAGAGCTTGTTCTAGCAATGCAGCCTCATCATCCTGTTAACATTTTAAGTGCATTCAAGTATAACCAGTCGTTCTTCTGTGTAAACTCAAGATATGAGAGACAACATGGTAATAGCAGATTAAATAGCATAGAGAATCCACCATAAAAGAAAATATTTTGTTCAAAACACTCTACTTGTTCACTATAAAGTTGAAACTCCTCTTAAACTATTACACTAATTTCTATTGCATTTGCCTAAAAGTTACTAGTTGCTAAGAACTTCAGAGATTTTTATGGCTATTAAAACTGAAAAATTGACATTAAAGGTATAAGATTTGACAATTTTACAGCTCATCAACACTCGTTAAAAAACAAAATGGCTCGAAAAAGAAGATATAAAGGATAATTAAATAAGAATTAAAGGTTGGTATGACAAAGAACACACCGTTAAATTTTGTTTTTTATCATCAGCCACAACAGCTAAAGAGTTAACTGCTTCAGTCATAGCTGCATCCTGGGAACTTGAAGCTTGCTCCCCTACTTTCTCCTGTTTAGCAGCCTCTTCAGCAGCCTTTTTTGCAGCAGCTTCTTGTCTTGCTCTTTCTTCTTCCATGGAGATCCTCAATGCCAGGGCCAATTCAGGATCTCTGTTAGGATCCACACCAAATTCAAATCCAGACATGCCACCAGCTGCAGCTGCTGCCGCTGCAGCAGCAAAACCACTCCCACCTTCCCCATCTCCAGTAAAAATAGGTGTGCTGTAAATGATACAAACAAGTCATAAATTATGGATCAAAGAGCGTGATAATGAACGTTCACAAATAACCACAGAAACCTGATAAGCACATCAGAAAGGGCACTTGGACCAGGTGGAACATGAACTATGTGACTGTTGTCATTATTGTTCACAGCAGCAACCAAGGCCTCCAACTTTTCAGGTTTCCCATCATCAGATTCTCCAAAATCAACAACATCCAAAGCAACACTGTTCTTTTTCAACTTTCTCCCAATTGCCTCCAATGTCTTCTTGTCATATTTGATTGGACTTGACATATCCAAAAAAAGTATTAAAAATATGCAAACTAGTATAAGTAGCATCAGGGAGAAAGAAAGAAATCAGAATGATTTTGAGGATACCTTCCAGCAAAAACTATGATTCTTTGTTTCTGTTTCTTGTTTTGCCTGTGTTTAAGAGCCAACTGGGCTACCTGTATTCCTGCAGTCAAGTTCATTTCACCACCGATTTCCAAACCTACACACAGACAGCAATATACAAATAGATAAGAAAAACCTTCAGGGTTTCCTAAAAGACATTAAACATGTTATGATCAACAAGGGGGCTTACAAATCTTCTTTTTATGAATTTTACAATCAGAGAACTGTAATTCCACAAAAGGATCACGAAGTAACAAACTTCAAATACAGAAACAAATTCTTGTTAATCATCACTTGTGTTAGAAAAGAAAATACTATTTCTGTCATGCATAGCTATAATGCAAATCTAACATAGCTTAGAAGCATTTGAAATCACCAGTGTCAATTACAAATACCAACCACACAGAGAAAATCTTAAAAAATAAGGTCAAACTACAGAGCATATTGGTAAAACATTTGACTCAAAATTCATTCAGCAAGTCTAGTATCATCCCTAGATGTCATCAAATTTTCTCAACAAAAGATTGACCAATTGACACTAATATCTGAATTCCTAGTTATAGCACATAGATCATAATCAGAGGTATCTGTCTTAACCATAAGCTCTACTTGTTTGATTTCAATAGACAGCAAGGCATCAGAACAACTGACCAATTAGGTGTTAGGTTGAATATTAAACGCACTATAGGCACGATGATGAAAGGTTCGTGCCAAGTGTGGGAACAAGAAAGATTTTGCAGCAAAAACGCCTACCGTGCATGCAAGCCAGGATCTTTCCAAGATCACTCGTGGGCGTCACCAATACACGGACCCCTTTCCCCGCCATCGTCAGCACACCCACCGTGTTCTCTGGATTCGACTGTCAAAACAATAATTTGAATTCCCCAAATTCGCATTACAACCAATCGGATCCCAAAAGAAGACACCTCTAGACCCTAATTTCCAAAAACCCAAAATCGAACCCGCTCCAACCTTCGACTCAAGAACCTTCGTTGCAGAAAGGGAAAGAGACGATCACCTGAGTTTTAGCTCCGCATATGAGATTGATAGCGTCGGCCTGGGCCTGGTATCGGCTGGGCGAGTAGTCCCCATTCCGCATCCACTCCGAGTTGTCGATGCAGATCATCGTGGCCTGCAAGAATCGAACCCAAAATCCTCAAGGAAAACCCTAGCAACAAGTAGAGATCGTGCAAAGGCGAGGCGGCGGAAAGAAAGGAAAATAAGAGATCTAAAGGGGCCAGAGAAGTGTGACCTCCAGAACCATGGCGATGCGTCGAAGGGCGAGACGGAAGATTAAGATGGGGAAGGAGAAAGGAAGAGAGCTTCGGAGGATCGAGAACCAACTCTTCTGCTGTCGTTTGCTTGCGGATCAAACCAACCGGCCTTTGAAGACCAAGAGGTGGGCTATATACGAACCAAGCTTGGCTATGGGAACCAAACCCACGCTTATTTCTGATCTCACGAGTACAAACGCCATTCCCATGGGTCTAATTCGAACATGATGGCCTCAACGTTACACGCCGTACGGAAATCGAGACGACTAATTTGGTTCAATTAGGTCCATTTGGTTGATTTGACTTGGGTCGATGGCCTAAAGTCATAGGTCGGGCAACGACGGGGGCCGTGAGGGGTCCCATTCAACAGTTGGCCCAAAGCCCATTAACGGCGCATCCTCTTTCATACTGGGCCGATAGCTGCTGGCTTTTGTAGGGCAAGGAAGACGGGAGCAGACTGTGTCGAGACGAGACGATGTCGGAGGCTTACAAGAAGGTGAAGGCCGGGAGGCTCGTCTTCAAGGGCGGCGACGTCGCTGGCGTCGACAAGAAGACGCGCAAGAAGAAGAAGAAGGCGGAAGCCGACGCGGAAAAGAATCCCTTCGCTGCGGGCGAAGACGCCGACGGGGAGTCGGCGTCGGCCGGGGCAGAGGCGTACACGATCGACGCGGCGAAGCGGATGAAGTACGAGGAGCTCTTTCCTGTGGAGTCCAAGAAGTTCGGTTACGACCCCGCCAACGCGTCCCGTACGAGCGCCCGCACGGTCGAGGAGGCGCTCGACGACAGGGTCAAGAAGAAGGCTGACCGCTACTGCAAGTGATCGATCCTCTCGCTTCTTGTCTCGGGTGCGATGAGAATTTTAGGGTTTGAAGCTTTCCTTTGTCTTAATGGTCCATGTTGAATTCTATTTAGATTCTGAGGTTTCCATGAACATGTTGGCTGTGGTTTTCATATGCATTTATTTCTGTTCTCTGTCTCCTTGATTAAAGATAGGATTTTTATACCTTGTCGTGAATATTTTATGAGGAGAATTTATGCTTTATTCTGCATTACCGGTTAATTCTTTCTGATCATGTTTCTGTGATATCTGACACATAAATCACCAATTAGAGGGAAGATATGTTGTTGAGGTTCTACTTAGATGAACTATTGCTCTGAGACTGATTTAGAAAGAAGAACATGATGTGAGAACTTTGCTGTTGGAACATAGAGCATGGATTTTAGTAGCTCTATAATTCACGTACATGAAGAAATCTGTGACGGAATTAGTCTATTATGCTATGTTCTGATTAACAAATACAAACAAGGAGTTGTATGTTCTGATTAATCAATTACTGTGATGATGGAGTACTTTTTCCTATAGCATTGTGGTGTAAGCCTTGAAGCTCCTGTTACCATCACATCTCATTGCAAATAAGAGTAAATGAAAAATAAAGAAAGTATCCTTCAGGGACTTATGATTATTGATCTTCTTTTGCTTGCTAATATGTGTCACAATGGTACTTCCCGAAATAGATCTAAAGTCATCTATCTAAATTTTGAAAAAAAAGAAAAAAAAGAAAAGTTGTATCCTCCTATCATAGAAAGGCACCGATTACAATGAACTCCCTCCTAGTATCTTTTTTTTTTTTTTTTTTCTTGGTACTGGCAGTTCTCAAGATAATGGAAACTTGACCTTTTGGCTTTAACATGTGTCTCTCTTCTATTCTGATCTTCAATATTTTGTGCCTGTATTGATGTACGAGCAAAGGGTGTTCTGATCCTTTGAACAAAGACTCTATGAACTTGTTCTGATCCTCTTCTATTCTGATCTTCAATATTTTCAATAGTAGAAGGATGATGTTTGTATGCGATATTCTTTCTGGTATTGTCTAAGGTTTGGATGAATTGTGCACATAGTTGTTTTGTTATTCGGTTCTTTTTCATTGTGGTGTTAAAGAAGCATACTATTGTTTTTTAAACACAAAGCTACATTGGCTGTAGTTGTGAATAAGCTTTTGCACATTGTTGAAGATTTTTGTGCATAATTATATGTATGTGTGCTTGATGACCATATTTTGTGTCACTTTTCACAGGATGATATTAAGACATTCTCCACATCTGAACTTTTTTATATAGACTTAAAGCACTTGTCGATTGACAATTTTGGTATAAGTGGGTTGATTATCATTATCATCATTTGTATATATTTATGTCAATGGCTCTTGGGCTCATATTCTACAGAAAATATATAGGTTCTATTTATTTCCTTCCCAATCTCATTATTATATCTCTTCCGATTTGCCTTTTGCCTTTTTTAACTTGCTCTCAGGTTGTTGTCTATTTTCCTTGCTGATTCACCAGGGACAATACTTATCAAACAAGATTGCTGTCAAGAAGATGTTAGGAGCAAAGATTACGACTGAATTTTATATTAGCCCTGTTATTAGCACCTTGAGATGCTTTATAATTGTATCTTTTGCACTGCTTATGATGTTGGGATCCAAATCCTTTGCAAGTCGCAAATCCTGTAACAATGCTTTTTAACAGATTCCCAATACTTTGAAGGGTTCAGATATTTCATCTGCCAGTCTGTGAACTGGTTTATCTTCTTCTAATGTCTATAGTTTGTGGTTCAAGTCATTTCAAAGTGTAAGATGTGCCTGGGGCCAAATGAGGCACGAATTCGCTGGTTTTAAAAGAATGTTCGAATTTTAACATTTCTCATGGGTTCCAAAGCAAGATTGATATATATGAGCTTCTAATGTCTGTGTTTTGCATCGCAATTTGCTTTTTCAGGGCATTTTAAAGTCGGTTGCTTGACCATAAAATACACAAATTTATCATTCCAATGCTAGAAAGGACAGGAGCATCTTTTCATTTTGGTCAGCATATATAATCATAAACGATATATACCACGCCAAGTTCCATGCACAATTTACTCTTAGTTTTAGGATCTTCATAATCCTAAAACCAGAGAGTTGCTTTCTATTCCCAAATCCGTTGAATTGCCGATCCACAGAACAAGAATCATTCAGGCATAATATGATAAGCTTCATGATTTTTAAAGAGTAGTCAGAGAGATTGGATCTATCCAAACACAGAAATTTCCCCAGTCCAGCTGCATGAAGCTACGATATCAGGAATTAAGGGGTGGAAGGCAACGTCAATGCATACCAGAGAGTTGCTTTCTATTCCCAAATCCGTTGAATTGCCGATCCATAGAACAAGAATCATTCAGGCATAATATGATAAGCTTCATGATTTTTAAAGAGTAGTCAGAGAGATTGGATCTATCCAAACACAGAAATTTCCCCAGTCCAGCTGCATGAAGCTACGATATCAGGAATTAAGGGGTGGAAGGCAACGTCAATGCATGCCTGATCGAATGCCTTTATTTTTCTCAAAAGCTCCGAGGATTTGTAACTGTAGAAGTATACACAACCATCCGAGGAGCCTGAGGCGATTTGCTTGCCATCCAAACTGAAATTGCACTTGATCGGGAAGCCGCATACACCGTGCATCTCGTACCTCTTGGACTTGTCCATCTTAAAGGGAGGCCTTGCTGAAAAAATGGCAATGTAGTTACCATTGGACTGTGCAACGAAACAACAATCAGATGGGTGATACCGGACACACGTGCAGGTGTAGGCCTCCGTGTAAACCTAACAATGGAAGAAACACAAAGATTAGATGGATTAGCATGTTTAACTAGTTACAATGCCTACTCAAATGCAATAGTTGGCAACAAAATGATACCTAAGCAGTGTGCCTAAATAGCTTGCACAGCAACATCTTCTCATAGATGATTGTAAATGACATCAAAAACTTGAATACAACAGCCTTTAATGCAATAGCACGACACAATTAATCAAGTACAGAAGCATATCTAGTTCATTCTCCAACCATTTGTTTGCAATGAAGACTAGCAAACATTTTATGTGCAGCTTTTGGAGGAAAGAAACAACTATTATATTAACACACAGATATTGAATTTGCATAGACTGTTCGTAATCCAGTTCAAATGAGAGAAAGAATTTGGAACTGATGAAGCTTGCAAGGGCAGTTTTCAAGTTCCAGACAATGTTACAAGTACTGAGAAACATAGGCATATATTTCCTGTGAAGAATCCTGATAGCCAATCCAGCAAATTATAGTTACCATTCATTGTCAAGATGACAATTCGCTATTGATACTTTAAAATTTAGTGTCCCTCCTCTTCAATCCAAAGAGATCATAAATCTTATTTGCAGAACATTTTATCCTTTAACATTCTTGTTATGTCATTTTCAGTTTGTTAATTTTCTTTTTTGCTTTCACCCTATAACAAGGGGCAGTATCTAAACCCTTTAATTTCGTAAACTGTCAAACTAGCAAGTATTTCAAATTATCACTTGAAGCCAGCCCTCATCCAGACAACTGAATTTGCCATTAAATGTTCAAATACTAAAATGAGTTATCTGATATGCAAAATTAAGAGATATATGGTGAAGTTATAGTACATTCGTAGGACATCAAAGACCACTAATAAGGATAGGAGTTAAAGAAAAGATAATGCGGAATGTTACCTGGTTTGATAAAGGAACTTGTCGCAAGACATCCCAAACAATGATAGAGTTCTCACTAATACGGCTGTTTGAAGTGTCACTGGAACAGAGAAAGTTTTTTCCATCTAAACTGAATTCAACATCAAGTATGGGCCCAAGCCCTTTAAGATACTCCTTTACCACCGTCCCAACTCTTATATCCCATAATCTGAGTACACCCTTTGACCCACCAGAAAGGAATAGACTTGAGTTATCAGGATGGAATCTGATGACCTCCACAGTCTGATCCTCTTTAAATATTTGTGTTTCCATTCCCTTTTCAACATCAACTAGCCGTGATGAACAGTCATATCCACAAGAAAGCACAGATAACCCATCAGAAGACCACCTAACATCCTTCACGGCTGCATTATGGCATCTGAAAACACGAGCTTTCTGCTGATTTCTGCTCCAAACATTCCATACATTAACCGTCTGATCCATTCCAGCAGAAGCAAGAAGATGTCCTGTTTAACTAAACTTATTAATAGCAAAAAAGTAGATAATAGTGACTGGCCAATTTTAAGTAAACAAAATGTGTACCCTGTTAAAATTAGCTATAGAAGTATCACACAATGATCAACCATGGTTAACGATGATAGAGGATCTGTTAGAGAGGGGGGTCGGAAAATGCACGCTTTGAGAAGGCATCTGATTTTTCTAGAAAGACTAAAATATCCTTGAAAAGAAAAAAGATAAAAGTACACATTTAAGGGTATTATGGTCAATATCGATACATAATGGTCCAATTAACAACTTGGTTCCTGGTTTTCCAACGGTATCAGCTGATCTGGTCAGGGTTTATTGACTTCAGGTACAATGTCAAAAACTAAAGGACCATTTCAGTGAACCAGCTAATTAGCTAAAACACTATGGGGTTGGGAACAAAAAAGATACTAGCATTTTTAGTACATATTTAACATGAAATGAAAGTGTGGTTACTTTAGAGGAGAAACAATATGCTACACTTCTATTTTAAAGCCATTTCTCATCCTTTGGTAGTGAAAAACTACAATTTGTTAAGTTCCTCGAAGTGAAAACTACTGGGGTTGTAGAACAGATCTTGATATTGCAGAGTTATGAACTCATACATGTTAATAGATTTGGATTTATAAGTGCATCTTAACTTAAAATATTGGAAAAGATATCCAGAGAAAAACAATGATGACCTTCCCAATTACGAGACATAAAATGACATTAAAAAAACCTTCTTGCTAAAATTTAGAGAAAAGCCCATAGTTACCACATATTTTTGAGGATTTAAGAAAGGCCAGTCCTTGTAAAGTATCAGAGTTCTATCTTTAGTAACATCTATAAAAAAACACCATATCATGGGTGATTTTGGTATAACAATGCACACTGTATACCATATCATGGCATACTTCATACTTTGTAGTATCAAGATTAAAAAGAAAAAACTTCAACACAATGCTTAATCATAATTTTGTCATCATCTACCATCTCTGCTAATACGAGGGGAGCCTAAGGTGTGACCAAAAGGTTCCAAGTTTTGACATAATAAAATATAAATGTCAAAGTATTGCATCACTGTTCTGCACAGTTCAATAAACTAATTTAATGTTTAAAAGATTCTTAGAACTTAGATACAATGTAGAACTTATCTTTAAAATCCATTAATGATTAAGATGCCCTTTACCCACACTTTGTTACAATATTTTGTTTTTTACATGACTACTTAGAATCGAACATTCTTTTTAAACAAATTTTAATTCCTTAAGATCTTTTACGCCAAACAGATAATACTTGTTAACTGAATCCACTATGCCATAGTAAGTATGATACAAAGGAATCCACATTTTACAATTGAAAGGGCACACAAGTCACATTGATGAGAAATGAGAAACAAAGCAAAAGCCATCTCCATGAAAATGATAGAAGTGAATTTTCAAGTGAAAATGATAGCCATCTCCATGATATTATAATCTCCAACTATAATATGGAAGGAACAAAAACATACATCTGCTAACTAAGAAGATGACTGCTTAAGGTTTTTAGAATTATCATAGTGGAACTGTGCATAAACCCAACAGCATATATTCAACTATAGTACAATCAATCATTATTTCAGAATGTCCATCAAAACCAACCAGGTGGATATCATATAAGAAATTTCGGGGAAAAAAAATGCTAAATCAGATATACAAACCATGACTTTTAGACCATTGTAAAGAATTGACAGCGGAACGGTGACCATCTAAGGAAACAGCGAGTTTTGTAGAAACCCCATGTCTCCCAGCAAGTCCCTTCCTTTGACACTTCAAAAATGTCAATATATCTGATGGCAAATCTGAATCTGAAATAGATCCCACAACTGCGATTGAAGACCAACCAAAATAGGAAACTCAGTAACTATGCTAGAAAAGAAGTGGTAGAAACATCTAATCAGATTGAAATAGGTTTAGCTCTCTTTCTTTACTAATGCAGCCAAAGCATCATAAAATTGACATAACCAAAGTTCAGATTGTTCTACGCTGAGCTTACTAGAGTTCAACTACTTCAAAAGTCAAGATTGGACAAACTTTTAAGTCCTTCAGCAGCTCACAACATAGACGAGGCTTATGATGTTAGAAACAATCAAAAGCAAAACCCTTGCAATCAATTTGAGCGTTACTAATTATCAGATATTCATAGCAAAATTATGATATCTGGAAATATTTTCTACAGAACGTAGCAAGAGAGAAACAAAAGAGATACTATTGTAGTGTTTCCCATCACGTGTTGCTCAACAAAGGAGAGAGCTTCGCTATGTTGCTTAGTCAAACATCTCTCTCTAACATTTCATCAAGCAGTGGGCAAGCACAGAACAACGCCGGGGGGTATCAAGATACCAGGAGACGCGACACTCGTGGAAGGATGCAGATGAGGTGGAGGCAGAGGTGCAGAAGCAGTCGACGACGCTGCCACCGCCGCCGCTAAGATCGCCCTCTCCCTCTTCGATACGTATCTTCCGGAGGGCTCCGGCGGAAAGACCAGCGGTGGGGCGGGGCTCTGAGGAGGAACATACGCTTCCGATCGAAACCGTTTAGGAGCAGGCAGAGGGCGCTGCAGGGGTCTGTGTTGGCCTTCGCCTTGGCCTGTGTCTTCTTCTTGATCGGAGGGGGCGCCGTAGGCGTTCCAGAGAAGATCCATGGCGCGCCCACCGAGTCGAAGCGTGATAAATGCTGTCACTAGAACAAAGGTTGCGGAAACCGAGATCGTCACAACAACGGAGACCACCTCGGGGACCGGCCGTCCGGCCAAGTCCTAACCCGAGCACGATTCGATCTAAACAAGCAATTCCCGTAGTAAAATTCGCGGAAGGAAAATTTATTAAAAATAAAAATTTAAAACAGAATGATGGAAAATAAATATAATATAAAATTTATTTTAGAAATTATAGTAGTTTAAATGATTTGATATTATAAGGTGACTAATGACTTGATCGACACCTGGGCGAGACGAGATTGACGCATTCACTACTCAACGCTACAAAGATGAGCTGTGGTTGACACCTTATAGTTGGCAACATGGCATCATGTAGATAACACACGATCGGCACATCGACCACGTAGGGCCATGTTGATGGTATATGGCATGTGGATCAACTAGTCAAGTTACATCTCAGATTCCGCACACCTTGACGCCATAGTACTCGAGACCAGGTTAAGCCAATCGATACATCTCCCAAATACAACGCATTTCACCACTACCACTTTGATTTGATTCGAGAACAACGCACAATCACTTCCCATAATGAACGATGATCTTAGATGTAACGGTTCTTGGATCCCTTATAACAAGAACTCCTAAGTGTGTTTCTCACGTATATTGAAATTTTTTTCAAGAGCTTATCTGATTTATTCGAACCATTCGAACTCAAAATTAATTTCATTGTCAAACTGATATTTATCGAAGATACCACTGACTTAATTTACATGTTCGATACCTTGTGGTCAACAAGAGGTATAATTTATACTGAAAACACGGAAGAAATCTCAGTTGGCTCCAAAATTGATTCCAGCTCCAACAACCAAAAGCTGCACTAATATCTATCTATTAAGAATTTTTAATTTTTAAGCCTCATTTTATATGTTAATACCAATAAAAATCACAAAGAAAGACTCTTATAATAAAATATTAAAATATTCTCTCTCTACGTTAGACAGATTAAGTAATTATGGGATTCTTAATAATGATTAGTTTAAGTTATATTAGAAAAAAAAATCGTTGATATCCTAGTCAGTTCGACGTAGTTTATACCTATATATATAGGATTGTTCGAGGAACATCCAAGATAAAAACACTAAGCCCTCGAGATGCCCACCTATGAAGATAGAGGTCGAAAGAGATTTCCTGATCTGATCCCTCTAATGCCTAAACTAGTAACCATAAGTTTGAGAGTGCGAACATGAGTAATCAAAAAATGCAAGTTCCCTTATTTACGTTAAGAATATATTTTTATACTTGGTCACAGGAGGTAGAATATTTCGTGAAATAATCGATGGGGAGAGAATACTCCATGGAATATTCTTTGGACTTTTTGTTCATGCCAGCGGATAGAAAGAAGACCACCTTGACTCCATGTGACAATGATGTGTCAAATAATTATTAGTTAGATAATATATTCCCCCGTATCATTTAGCCTCCTCCAAAGGCATGCTTTGAGGCTAAGATCTCAAAGTGCAACGTATGTATAAGTTAAGTCTTAAATAGAAGCATTACTTGGTAAGTAGGGTTCAGGAAGGGCATAATCGATTATAAAAGATGAATGAGTTAAGGTCTACATTACAAATGATAAATGAGTATCTTGTATGTCTTGAATTTTGTTAGTGAACCAAGCAACAAATTTCGAGAGTGTTTTCTACTCTCATTGCCTAAGTCTAAAAAGCATTATTGTCGATGGTCTCGAGCATATATTCTTGAGTAAGTGAAGCTTGAACTCATTAGTGAGCTGAGTAAAAGAATTGATAGAGTGCGACTTCAGATGAGTGTACTATTCTTGTGTCGGGCCTCTTAATATGGTCAAGAAGGCGTGACACATCAAGGTGTCTAAAGTATCATACAATAATATTTAGGTGTGGAAAGTAGTGATGTGCTCTAACAGATCAATACTTCTATCAAAGGCCTCTAATGATGAGAGGTGGAAGTTGGCTAGACTTGACTCCTCTTGGATTTCTTTGGTGAATGGTGATTAACCCGAGATGGGGTTAGCCGGCCTTTTCCTTCTTGATTATTAGAATTCTTATCATATCTCTTCTAAGCATTGATCCATTTAATGTAGTTAAATTCTTAGGGAATCAATTATCAAATCTATCTACTAGGCTTGAGATTCAACTGGAGCAGAGTAGTAGTGTAATGGTTCTCTAAAGTCCACGGTTGGGGAGTAGGGTGCTCCCTTAGTCGATAATTTGATAGGTCTCGAGCGCTCTAAAGATATTGGCATTGCGTTAGGTGGGGGACCCCGATAGGCATTGATGGTGGTGGTGTTAAGCTACTGATTGTGGTTGAGACATTGACGTCACTTGTTGGGCTCGAGACCTATCAAATTGTAAAGCAACAAATTGTATCATGAGTTGAATCTCAGATTTTGATGATGAAACCAATTGATAAAATTGTAATCTAATGTATACTTAAGTAATGCAAAACTAGCTTTGATCAAGGAAAGATAAATTAATTAAAACAAGTAGAATCGAACGTTAAGCCAGAGTGGAATATGTTAAGAGATTGGACATCAAGCTGGAGGATCAATTTAAGTACCAGTAAAAGGAATTTGTGCCATAAGATCGGGTATCGGACCAAAAAGATTAGATATTGTATCAAGGAGATCGAGTGTTATGAAGGTTAATATGCTAATTAGGCAATATGCCATAAGAAAGAATGATACACTAAAAGTTCAAATGAAGCGCTTAATGAACGAATGATATGCCGAATGACTTAGTATTTTTGCTTGTAATAATTTGTTTAGATTGAAGTAATTTAGAGAGCTAATTGAGTTAGTTTCGGGTATAACCATACCAATTCAATTAGCGGCCCATTGGGTCTGATATAAAGCTGTTTTGGGCCAAGAGGAAGGCCCATTCAGTAACCCAAAAGTTGGGTCAAGCAATGGAACCATCAATGGCTTAGTCTTCGAGACACAGTCTCCAAGAGTGTGTCAGGCGGTGGTACCTCCCAACACAGGTGGTGGTATCGACAGTACTCTAAAATCCCGAGATATTTAAAATTTTAGCTTCATTTTTTAGGTCATTTGAGATCTATAAATAACTCAACTATTCCTGTTTAGAGTAGCAAGAAAGTAGAACAAAACTCTATGATTCTAAAGTTGTAAACTCTATTAGAAAGTTTAGTTCCCTCCTCTATATACTTAGAGATTGTTCCAAGGGAGAGTCTAAGAGAATGCTTATAAAAGAGGGTGTAAAGGTTCTCTCATGAGTCTGTCAAAAGAAGAAAGAGTAGTAATGGTAGTTGATCTTCGCCCAATGGAAAGAAAATCATTAGTGGATATCGGTAGTCTCGACAGAAGAGGAATCGAGAGTGGACATAGATTACGATGATCGAAGCGCTATAAATTTAGTGTGTACTCTCTTTCTGCTATTCATTGCTATAGCATTTCTGTTTTAACTACTTATTATATTTACTCTAAGTTAAGCACATTTTGATATGGGCCTTATCGAATCATCGAAAATTGAATACTTTAACGAGGATGAGTAGCTAACATGAGGTCATCTTAAGGTCATTATCGAGATGGATGCATCCATGTGCGGAAAAGTGGGCTGTTATCCCCTTGAATGAAAGTACTATGGGTCAGGGGCAAAGCCTCGTCGGTTGGGGGTTTAATAAGAGAGTTGGTAGGTAGAAATTTTTGTGACATCGAACCCTCCTTCTAGCATAAAAATCTTTGGGGAAAACATCATTGACATTTTGGTTAGCTCGTCATAGTCCGAACCCATATGCACAAAATTGCTCAAGGTGAAAATACTGAGCTCTCGAGATGTCACCTACACGTAGATCGAGATTGAGAGAGATTTTCTAGCCTAATCCCTCCGACACATAAGTTAGTAATCTCAAGTATAAGAGTGTGGATATGAGTGGTCAAAAAAGATAAATCTCTCTCATTTGTGTTAATAATGTGCTTTTATACCTGATTGTAAGATGTGAAATATTCTATGAAATTTTCCATTGGGGGTAGGGAGAGAATACTCCATGGAGTATTCTTTGGACTTGTTCACATGGGCGGATGGATGGAAAGTTACCTGGACTCCACGTGGCGATGACGTATCGGATGACGATTAATTGAAAATGTATCCCTCGCCAAGTTATAAACTACCTATTTATCTAATAAAATTTTTTAGTTTATTCTACAATTATCAAAGATAAGTTACTTATTCTTATAATGCAAATAGACACTACATGTTCTTAGCTTCAAAGCTAAGATCGTGTCAAGTGTCATCCCGACGATAAGAGAAGCAATGTGATAGCTTTCATTATATGTATATTGTCTCCATCATCGAAAACTTCGACATCTTCTTGAAGCAGGTTGTTTACCACCGTTGTGCCTTTGTCAGCACTCAATCACCGATCTCATCTCTCCCATAACCTCCATTAATTTCCTCTCACCGATAGTTTTAGCCCGTATTATTAACTAATAGAATTTAATAAAAAAATATTTTCCTTTTTTGGTCATTATATTTTAAATGACTAGATCTTTGCAAATTCAAGTGCACATGAACACCTAACATTGACGTGTGAAGTTGAATCAAAACCTCTTGAGAAAGTATAACTATATATCTGTTCTTTCTCGGAAGTGTCACTAAACGGAAAGTTCTTGCAATGCTCAACGAACATACTGCTGCTGCGTCACATCAACGACAAAGGATCAGCATGCATGACTGGTCCAGCATGCGTGCATGTTTTCTTGCTTACCTCAGTTCGCCATGTTCTACGTGGGTTGGTGATAGACTTGCGGTGTAAAGTTGCATCGAAAAGCGAAAGACGCAGTTCGACGTCAGTCTTTCCTTTTTAATTCCCTTTTACGGGACATTCAAGTCACTGCCCACTGGGAGTCGAGCTTCGTACAAGGCTTTGCAGATCATCTTACTGTTTGAAGGCGATTTCCTTCCCTGCTTCTTTCCTTTTGCATCAGCCGGAGGTGTCTTTGCCTTTAATCTGTTCATGGATAAGGATGCTTGCATTGAACAACTGATAGTGCTTGCTTGCATCAAAGGCTCCTCCAAGATTTGCCACTGTTGAACGTTCACGTAGGAAATGGAAGTTGAATGGAGGGAAGGTTTTGCTGTCTTACATGTACCAGTAAGAAGACCACGGCAGGATGTTTAGGATTCATATGTTCTCAACAATGACTGTCTGAAACAAACTTTTATATGCCGAATTTACTTCATCATCATCAAAAAACAAAAAAAAAATTTGTGGGTTTTGAAGAAGTTGTGAGGTGCCTTTTGGCATTATGAATGGAGAAACCAATTGTTGCATAAGCCATATTGGAACGAATACAAGCTATGTGTTATATCCAGATCACTGACCACACCTTTACGGCTATTTGCAGTCCTCGTGAGATACAGTCATCGTCTATGAGCTTTATGTAGACTTTACAGTGGATTGAAAGGGTACCTTTTGGTGGTTCTTGTGCCATACTCGACCCCTGATCCAAAGAAATGACAAACATGCATGAGATGACAACAGCCAAACACCAACCATCTAAATTAACTTGGCAATCAAATGTTATCCAGGACAAGTTTAGTTCAGAAAGAGACTCCTCATAGAATCTAAAATATGACCTTTAGGTTGGTGGAAAATTTCTCCTAGAAGTTTTCATGTCATATACATCCTATTCGTCGTTTCCCTTCCTTCTATTGCAAAACTTGCCTGTTATTTAAACCCATCTGATACCTACACTTGCATTATTCCTTCCTGGTCGATCGCGAGTGGCCGACCATTAATCCTAATTTATAGATAGTTAATATGTACTTATAGAAAATCTAGTGGATATGTGATGTTGGTAACTTGCCTGAGTAAAGTATGTAGAGACAATCCATACTACATTAATCTATTTGTAGGTAGATGTCAATGGCACACAGTTTTCTACAATGGTTTTGGTGCTATTGCTTTCGGATATCCACCATCATTTTGACAACAACGTATCCACCCCAAATATTATATACAGATACCTTTCACGTAGGCCTCACAAGGTGCAATATGTCCATGGAATCTTCATTTCCTCATACTAATGAATTCTTTAGTTCAGATGGAGTAGATAGATGCGCAGAACATACACGTTTGTCCCTCTGTAAGATTGGGCAGTGGCCTTGAACAATAGATCCAGAAATCTCAGGTTGCTTATGCAAATTTGTTACGTGTTTTGGTGCATTCCTTAATACACACCGCATGAAAAAGATGGCGATATCGACATTAGATAGACTGAGACAGTTCCCATTCACTCTTGGAAAGAAGAGACGAGGCATGCAAATTGGTTTCTGCTTTTGTGTTCGATCTTTGTCAACTCTGTCTCCTTTTTCTTTCTTGCTTCTGTTTTGTTCTTTCTTCAGAGAAACCACTATAAAAAAATTTAAGTGGGAGCTGACCTGAGGGGAAGAGGGGTTGGCTTATGGAGGCGAACATGGACAAGGTTCTAATCTTCATCCAAAAACATTGAACATAAGATCTGTGGGATAGGCATGATGTTACAAATATTGATTTATGTATGCATATAAATGTGCCATGGAGAAGTGGATTGCTCCACTAAACGAGGAGAAAACAAGAGCTTGATCTATCTCAAAAGCGAGAACTGGTATGGAAGTTTAGGTTAAAGATCACCAGTCAAAGATATATAACAGGCACAAACCCTCGGAAAGCAGACACACAAGAGTCCAATAAAGAATTCTCTCTCGCCTTCACCTCCAATAAAGGGTTGGATGTTCGATTTCCCTAGTCAGAATACTTCACTGTTACTGTCTTCTTCTCGGAGTGTGCTACCGTAGTATACGCATGTTGCTCTACTCTTGTTAAGTCATGTATGTTCTCCATGAGCTTTGTGTTTTGGTTCTCACGAAAGATTGCATGGATCTTGATCTGTCCTATTATGATCGATACATTTCTTTCACATGAACTTTGCCTCTTTGTCCCAGAAATTGCTCTCGATCAGGAAAAACACATGCATGGGAAGAACACCACTACATCTAACAATCGAGTTCTACTAAGCTTATGGATTTGTGTATTTCAGAGTTTTTGTATATCAGCTTAAGCACTGCATTGATCACTTCACAGCCTGCCAAATTTTAGACCTGTGACTCAACGGATGTTGGAAATCCCAAGCGGTGAAGGTACAATGACGTGCATGATGATAATAGTTGATGTCAATGATTAAGTTGAAGGCTTTTAAATGATTGTTTTATTCAATTCTTTTCGAGTCAATCAAGTTTTCCTGCAATATTTCTGTCGAATGGATAATCGTTGTTTAATCTTGATTTGATGGAAACTTAGTTTGTCTTTTGACATAGCAATCACTCATTAAATACGAGATTGTTTGTGATAAATGAAGGCTCGTGTTCTTGTAAAAGGGAAGAGATTTATCCTTTGGCAAATATAGACAGAGAGAGCTTCAAGAACCCTAAGGTGCAAGTAAGATCACGTTCCTTTCAACGTAGGGAGATACTGCACACAAACCAAAATATTCGTCAACGGTGAGATGCGTGCATTCTTGGCTTATGGCTTCTTTTCCTTCCCCAACTTAAATAACATTATCCTTTCTTGTGCGAGGAGAGCGATATGAACCCAGGAAAGGTCACGATGCAATGTGAAACAATGTAGACCTGTATGAATGATCAACCAGAGCAAACAACAGAATAAGCTTAACACGCACGCTTATATTTCTCTCAGCGTGATGTCGTTGTCACTCCTGACACACCTGATGAGCAATACTCCGGAGCTAAGAATCCACAGATCAGCTCCTGCGATAAATCACATCGTCATCCATGAGAAAAATCCATGCCAACTTATGGACTTCGCAGCAGAAGCTCTTTTCGTTCTTCGTCAGATCCTTGTCAGCCTGACAAAACCGTTCCTGTTCATCGTCGTTGTTCATGACGAAAAGGACAGCCATGGGAGGTGCAAGGTAGGTCCCCGAGAGCAACGTCTCTCCCACCACCCTCTGCTGCTCCGTTGTAGTAGGCGCACCGAACGGCCGGCGTAGAATTTGCGGTGCGCATGTGAAACATGGCCGCTGAGGCGTGGCCTCCGCGCGGCCGCGCTAAAAGCCGAGGCGTAAGGCGAGGACAGCGAGGGAGATGGGAAAAAGCACGGCCGCCATGCGCGGCAGGGTTGGCGCGGCGTGGCTCACTTGCTCGCCCCCCGAGTAGACCATCGTGTCATTGCTCAGCGGCATGCTTGCTGCGTCCGCATTCGAGTCCGAGGACTTCTTCTGGCTGTCAAAGATTAAAGATCGCATTCAAGATCTACGGAATAGGCAATAGTTGAATGACGACTACGGGGAGGCAGCTGCAGAGAAAGGGACAGATTGACGTCTGAACGGACTAAGGTCAGAGAAGCGGGTGTGGTCTCCACCGCCGGCCTGACGGCGACATGTTTTCTTGTTCAGTGACCTAAATCCAACGGATCTGACGTCTACAGCCACAAAAGTTAAACGTGAAGTTGCAAGCAAGCCAGAGCATGCCATGAGTCAAAGACGTCACGGAGCAGCTTGGCGAGCCCAGCGCATGCGCCATGCTTGCCGCGTTCGCCTCCGCTCGTTTGGACATCCACACGCATCTAAAATGATTCGATTGACCCGTAGAAACGAAGACAAGGAGTTCATAATTAGCTACGTACCTTGTGGTGCTGGGGCAGAACATGATAAGGTAATTGGCGGATGCGCAGGTGAACGTAGAGGTGGCGTCGTCGTAGGCGTAGCTGTAAGCCCTGGGGCAGGCGTTCTTGAAGAACTGGGAGTAGGACGACGGCTTGCACGTGTTGGGGCTGCCGTAGTCGCCGCTGCAGCAGTACTGGGGCGACCCGAACGCCTCGCATGCGCTCTTGCACGCGACGCTCTCACTGCCGCCGTCCGAGGTCGACAGCACCACCTTGAGGTCCGACGGGCACACCCCGTTGAGGTCCACCGGACAGCCGGTGGTGCTGCATCCCCCGCCGGAGCCGCCCTGCGGCACCACCAGCACCGGCAGGTTGTAGCCGTCCACCAGACTCACGTCGTAGAAGTCCATCCCGCCGCTGCCGTCGAGCGTGAACTCCGCCAGGGTCGCCGGGGGTGCCGCGCTGCTGCCGGAGCACTCCACCGAGCCAGACCCGCAGTCGCCGGTGGCGCAGCTGAACTTGCCGCTCGAGTCAGTGGCGCAGTGAGTGCGGCCCCAGAATCGGCCCGACCACGCGGCGGGCGCGTCGAGGCTCCGCGTCTCGCCCTTCTGCAGCGCGAAGCCCGTCGTTGACAGCGCAGCCGTGCCAGCGCTCGAGAGCACGCCGGGCCATACGGTGTACTCGCAGTTATTTGTCAGCGTAAACGTAGCCGCAAGAGCCCCTGAAAACAGAGTAGGAAGCGTGATGAACACATAATCAATAACAGGGGAAACAGAGCACAACCATGAAATCAAATAAACATGACAAGGAAATCGAGAGAGAGAGAGAGACCTGAAAAAGAGAAGAAAAGAGGTGACAGAACAAAATAAACTATTGCCATATTCCCGTAGGGTGGCAAGTGATGAATGCAAGATTTGGAACTTGAGGGATTCTGCAGCACGGTGGTGGGTGGACTTAATATAGGCAAGGCCGCGGAGGATAATATGCTGGCCCCGCAAAGTTAGCAGCAGACAAAAACAGTGTCAAAGCTCGAGCAGCAGATTTATTTTTCTTCATTATTTCGCCGTGAGTAACTTGTTGTCTTATTTCTTAATGGAAGACAACCTCAAGTTATCGAGTGACTTGTTAAACTGATTCTTACCGACATGGTCTACGTGTGATGAACTAGCTGGATTCATCCTCTCCGTTCGAAACCGTATCCTCTTCGATTGACCCCAGCGAGTCGAGCAGTTCTGCAGCCGCATCAAACGAGAATGCTTCCCACGTATTACTTCGGTAATCATCCACTCTTCCTCTCCATGGAGAAGACCGCATGATCCTAGCGATTTTGGTTTTGGATATATTAGCCTCGTAGCAGGTGTCCAATTAGACCCAGTAAGATATATTCCCACCGATCAAAACATAATATGTGATCGGCTCAAACGGGTTGACTCAAATAACCCGATCGATAAATCCGTCGGGTTCGAGTTTAGGCGATTGACTCGATCACAAATCAAGCTATTATTTCAGGGGATGTTAATTCGAAGAAGATGGCGTAGGAGATGAACATGGCACCGATTTGCCACTCTCAGCCTCCTCTTCCGATATCATCGATGGGGCTTTAATGGCAGTTTGTAGCCAGGAATGGTGCTGCAGAGTTCTTTCCAAATGCTCCTCACAGGGCGCGACGGGCTGCTTTCGGAGAGTTGGGAGGAAGACGTTCCGTCACTCACTCCACAACGTGCATGCCAGTCACAGCTAATCAACTGCTATCATGGCGGCATTGATCTCTGTGTTGCCGTTGGCACGAACAACGGCAGACGTCACGTAAAAGGAGGCAGATGCCATGGATTGCATCTGAGAGAAAAGGAGAAATAATTGGAGGAGGAACGTGCCAGCCTCAAAGCTCGGAAAGCTTTCGCGGATTCAAGAACTCCTGCAAGCGATGCCCTCCCCTTGTCCCTTGTTGCTGCGTCTCCCTCGCTCTCTTCTCCGACAGCGGCGTCGACTCGTCCGGTTACCATGAAGCTCGGTGCCTTGCTCGAGATGCCGAACGGGGACAGCCCGGCCAGCTGTCGGGGCGAAGACTGGGCGCGACAAGGGATGGCTGGTCTAAACATCGACGCCGAGACAGGCGAGACCTGCATCTCGCGTTTTGAATCTTCATGTCGTTCTTTTTAGCATTTCTCTTTTTCTTAGATCTTGGAATTGATCAGCTAAGAGGCGGTCGGAAGTGATTGAATGGCTGAACGGTTTGTTCCACGGCCTTAACATGTCGCTCGAAGCGTCCGAGGAGGAACTCCGAGCTCGGTTGTCCGACGGAGCTCTCTTGTGCGGCATCATGAGGAGGTTCAGTCCTGGCTACTCGGAGGAGGTTGAACTACTGACAATTATACTTGCAGCTGTTTGACGTTTGGTCTTAATGGGGGATTCTCTTTTTAGTCTTGATTTTAACTTTGGTTGCAGATCAGGAATGATACTTATGCATCGAGGACCCAGAGCAGATCGGAAAACACAAGGAGGTTTATTTCAGCCGTAGAGCAGATGGGATTGCCGGGCTTCAATGTATCCGACCTGGAACAGGTAACCGGGCAGAGAATCATATCTTTACCAAGAAATTGGTGTCGGTGTTACTCCTCAGCTAGTGAATTAAGTGTGGTATGCTTCACTCTGGAATCAGGGACCTGTCTCTTCGGTAGTATACTGCCTTTGGTCTCTCAAGGATCACCTCCTCTCCAACCTTGGGGAGGACAAGGACATGAACCCACCAGTTAAGAGCTTAGGTGAAGCAAGAATGAACTGGAAAGCTCTTGAAACTATAAGGACCGATCCACTGGGCGCTTTGAGAGGAGATAGCATTCTGAACGGCCAGAACTCTGCTGTGTTAGGAGAGGAGAGGAGACACAGCTTTCAAGGTTCGAGGTTGCAACATGTCCTGCCAAGTTCGGTCATGTCAGGCATGTTAATTGTTCTTTATTGCTCATCTATTTCACCTGATAATGGAACTTCCCTTATTTAATGTGGTACAAATTCACATAGACTTACATGTAGCTTTTTCATGATCTGTAATGTTGTTTGTATGAGAAATTGGTCTATTGCTGGGCTCCCAGCAGTCTTGTTATGTGTAGCCTGTACGACAGATAAATTTTGAAGTAATTCTCATTACCTGTTCCTTTGTTGCAATTCTTGTTCATAGACTATAGACCTTAATTTTCATCATAGACGTTTCCTATAGTATCCATACGATTATGTTATTGACTTAGAAATCTCTGGAAATTGGATATGCTCTTGAGCTCATTGTCATGGTTCTGGTCAGATTATCTACTTAAGAGAAAAGAGGTGAAAATGTCATTTCTGATTTGGCTAAAGATATTTTCATATAGGTGACAATGTAAGAAGTGGGATGTTGAGGTTAAGTGTTAGCGGGAAAAGTTTGGAAATTTAATCTGCACATATAGTTTTTGTATGACCTTCTGCAAGTGAACTTCATGTTGTTGTTTATCCACATTGTTCTGGTGTTGCTAGCAAGCTATAGTTATAAGGGACCAACTAAAAAGCTTTTAGACAGCAAACATGCCAAAAATTTTATGTTACCTTTCTTCACTTTATGTCATGATACTATCCGGGCTCTAGCCTTGTCACACCAGAAGCTTCTTTCTCAAAGATCTTAATGGTAAAGCCTTTTGTAATTCCTATATGAAACCTTTGATGGATCCTCTGCTACTTTTATGTAATTATATGGTTTCCTTCTAATCTAGGCTCATATACTTCGATGAGATACTGTGGAGGCTTCAATCAATAAGAGGAAAAGAATACTTGAATGTTTTCACTTCACATTCTTTAAGGTGCTTTAACATGTTTGGGCCCTTGGCCATGTGGAAAGTTATGGAGCTTTATTCAAAGGATATTAGCATGATAGGTACTTTGTAGATCAAGTGATGGTCCTGCTTGAATATGAAGAAGTTTTTCAAAGTACTCTCTTGTTTAACGAACATTTGTATTTTAATGTCTCAATTATCTCATCTTTTACTGGCAGTAAAGTACAAATGAAATTTTTGTGGTCAGTTTAACACACACACACACACACAAACATATATATATATATATATATATATATATATATATATATATATATATATATATATAATGCAAGTGATGCTGCACACCATTTTGTGGAAGCATAGATCTGTTATGTTCTTTAGAGGCATATCAATTGTCCTCTCTGCTATGAAAATATTTTCAAACTACACTATGTTTTGGAGCATTCCTTGTGCTCATGATATTATTTGCTTACTGCAAAGAAGTTACATTTTGCCATTTAGTTATAAAATTTCATTTATAAACTTTAATTACTATATCCACCTTTTACAGAGCCATCATCTCCGCAATTTCATCATGGTGGGCACAAATTCCATGAGGTTTTCCAATTGAAACAAGGGCATTATTATGATCATCCTCCAGCTAAGCTCTCAGAAATGATGAAATCAAATAGTTTAGATGTAATCTTTTAAATTCATAATCGAGACACTTAGTTTTCACTATCGTTTATATAGTTATATGTTAAGCATTGAAGTATGTTTTTTGTAGAATGCCCCAACTCAATCTCTTTTGAGTATTATAAATGGCATTGTCGATGAAAGCATCGAGAGGAAAAATGGAGAAATACCTCAAGTATGTAATCAAATACAAGAAAATTTACTTACATGCTGGTCAATTGTATTAATGTGTAGTCCTTAGATCAATTATGTGCTCATTATATGATATCTTTTCCTGTAGTCCTTAATTTCTAATATATTCTGGCAGTTGATGTTCCATGCAAAGAAATAGGGCAAAGATTTTATTGTTTAAAGCTTTGATTTTATTGTTCTTTTCCCCAGCGTCTGCCATGCTTGTTGAGAAAAGTTGTGCAAGAGATTGAACGACGTATTTCAACTCAAGCAGAGCACATAAGAAATGTAAGACGAGGTGATTTTACATTTAATTCTATTTAAACATTTTCTGACTCTCTTTTCTGTAGCAAAATAATCTCATTAAAGCACGTGAGGAGAAGTATCAATCAAGGATTAGGGTGCTTGAAACGCTAGCAACTGGTACGAAAGAAGAAACACAGGTAATTTTAGTAAATGCAGCAATCATATCCTGTGGGTTTAGAGTGCAATGTTGTTCTTTCACTCCCATAATAAAATGATTCTTTTCTCATCCTTTATGTTTCAGATAGCTATGAACCAGCTCCAGCTGCTAAAGGTCTGTTTCTTAACAAAACTGCAATCTATTCAACTCAGATGGCTATTATTCTGCAGATAATGTCTTCATTTTCCCATCTTTTGTTTGCCTTTAATTTTAATGATTTCACAAGGTTGCAAAAGTGACTTTGAGAATGGCTTCAGGAATTTGTAGAATTTGTTTGTCATTTAAATCAAAATAAGGTGATCTTCACTGATTTTGGCACTCTTTGGGACATGTATATGACCGATGGACTAATCTATATAATAATAATTTCTTCATGAATGGTCATGAACTCTTTAGAGGTAGTTTCCCGATTGACTTCATTTGTGCAGCAAGGATCCCTGAATTCTTTTTGGACACACCTTCTGTAGTTTAACCAAAGCTTCATGGTTGATATATTCTGATGGCTAATGCCTTAATAACATTTGGAAAACTAGTAGTCATAATTCATCAGTTCCATTGTAAGCAAAATTTCTGTTTCATTAAAAAAAGTGCAATCTAGATATTAGTTCTATTAGTATACAGAAATTAACTCAAACTTCAGTACTTGTAGAACTATACAATATCCACCACATTTCACTCCAATAAACATAATTTATCAGTCAAATGGTAACAAATAGTGTAATATGAAATGTATCAATAGAAATGGTTCACTTGCCATAGTATAGCCCATCTCAGTTGATAACTAACATTATGTCCCATTGATATGTGCCATGTTCTGTATGGTGCTGTCATTGGTACGTTGATGCAATTAGCTTCTTATCTGAATTGATTTATCGTCAATTTACTTCAACGCTATTCTTACATGGATACTTCTGCATTACAAACACGAAACATTTGTTGTCTTTGATTGCTAATGATGTTTTATTAGTGATTTCATAACATAATTGATGAGTTCTATGACATCAAGTATTTGCAGAGTGCTGTTTTTGAGCAGCATATGTTATTGACCTTCACGTATAGAGGCAAGCCTTATTAGTAAAGATCACCGATGATATTGTTGTCCATAAAACTCCAATATGAAGATAGATATATGCTCCTGCCCCAGCGAATGTGAATCCTGTCACTGCAGCCTTTTCCTTTTCATAGTGCTACAGTTTCCATTTTCCTAATGAAGTAAATGATTTGAGATACAAAAAATCTGGACAAACTGTAATGAACATATATAACAGACAATGAGTTGAAAGAAACCAGAACTAACAGCCAATAGACTTTTTGATGTGATCTAGTAAATTTGCAAAGGTCAAAAAACAATATTGTTTAGGTTGAAGTGTGTTAGTGGCTATATTGAGCCAGACCAAGGTCTTCCCGTCATTTTTGGAACAAACTGTATTCACATGTTTGATATTGATCATTGTCCTTATGCAGACAGAAAAGCAAAAAATTGAAGAGAGAAACAAACATGGTGAAGAAGATATGGCTAGGCTAACAAAGGAAAATGAAAAAGCTGACCAGATGATTTCAGAACTTAAGCAGGAGTTGGAAATAATAAAAAAAACATACGAAGAGAAATTTCAGCAAATGGAAACTAAGGCCAAGGAGTATCAAACAGAGTTGGAGCAAAAGCTAAAAGATGCTAAATCTTCTTTGGCAGAATCACAAAGGAGAATAAAAGAGTTAGGGACAATTGCTGAATCTAAATTTCAGAATTGGAATCAAAGGGAGCTTGTTCTTCAGAGTTTCGTAGATCTTCAACTGCAATCAGTGCAGGTATATCACGCTCAAGCTTGTTGTAAGTTGTTCCTCATATGATGCTCAAGACTGAGCATTTGTGTTTCTTCCAGGAGTTGAGATCATCTTCCAATTCCATAAAGCATGAAGTCAGAATTACACAAAAGAAATGGTGTGAAGAATTTGCCAGATTTGGTAAGACATGTTTTGCTGATACTACATTTTAACTAACATTTTAGTACCTCTTTAGACATGCATTGTATTCGTCTGTGCAGGGAAAAAACTGAAATTACTGACTGATGCAGCAGAGAATTATCATACCATCCTTGCAGAAAACAGGAGATTGTACAATGAGGTTCAGGAACTAAAAGGTGTCCATTTAACATTTAATTATCATCATGTGATATTATAGTTTTACCACATAGTTACATCTTGGCTCTGGCTAATGTATTCTGTGTAGGAAATATTAGAGTTTATTGCCGAATAAGACCATTTCTTCCTGGGGAAAATGTAAAACAGACTACCATAGAGTATATTGGTGACAATGGTGAGCTTCTTATTGCAAATCCCTCCAAACAGGGAAAAGATGTACAGCGGATGTTCAAGTTCAATAAGGTCTTCAATCCAGCTGCTGCTCAAGGTTATCATACAAACATCTGTTAAAATCTCTAGCTTTTTTAGTTTCCTTTTTCTTTTGTTGTTTATGGCATTTATTTCAATGAAATGGCAATAAAATTTGTTGTTTGACTAGGACAGTTCAACCATAGTAGGTATTTTGCATTTGTTTTATCTATTGCTAAGCAACTTCTTTTCTGATGCTGTAATAGAGGAAGTCTTCTTGGACATTCAGCCCCTAGTCCGATCAGTTCTTGATGGTTATAATGTATGTATTTTTGCATATGGTCAGACTGGATCAGGAAAAACATACACCATGGTGATCATTGTTTTTTTTTTTTATAAATTATATATTTAGCTATTTCAAATTACATTTTCCACACCTTATTTCATCCTCATAACATGATGAAAAGTCTTGTTTCAGACTGGACCACACTTGGCAACTGAAAAGGAGTGGGGTGTCAATTACCGAGCCCTAAATGATCTATTTCATATATCTTGGAATAGGAGAGATGCCTATGTATATGAAGTGGGTGTCCAGATGGTTGAAATATATAACGAACAAGTTCGTGATCTGCTTGCAAGTGATGGCACACAAAAGAAATATCCTTTTCTGCACAGTTTTTTTCATTCTATTATTGTTCTATGATAGTATCAAGGTTCATTGAAATCTAATCTTGTTCTTGAATTTTCATTCTAATGTTTTTTTCTGTGTGATTATAGTTCCTTTGGTTCTTTCTATTCCAAGTAATATGCTCTATTCTTTTGTTACAGAGATTTATGATTTCAAGTTTAACCAAACTCATGTTATCCCAGCTTCTATGTGGTATAGATTATACCTGCTGTTTCCCTTTAACTTGCACACACTTGGGATTTTGAGTAATTCACTGCCCAATGGACTTGCTGTCCCTGATGCAAGTATGCTTCCTGTTAAATCGACTTCTGATGTACTAGAGTTGATGCGTATTGGACACAGTAATAGGTCTGTGGGTGCTACTGCTCTCAATGAAAGGAGTAGCCGGTCACACAGGTTTAAATTTTGTCATCTAGATGCAATTGTGTTTTCCCTGCATTATGTCATCTGGTATTACATTACCTTTCTTTTACAGCATTGTGACAGTTCATGTTCGAGGGATGGATTTGAAAACTGGAGCTACTTTGCGAGGCTCTCTTCATCTGGTAGATCTTGCTGGAAGTGAGAGAGTTGATCGCTCCGAAGTTACAGGAGATAGACTTAAGGAAGCACAACATATCAACAAATCTTTGTCTGCTCTTGGAGATGTTATATATGCTCTATCACAAAAAAGTGCTCATGTGCCATATAGAAATAGCAAACTGACTCAAGTGTTGCAAAGTTCTTTAGGTACCCATCTACATTCTTTTAAATGGCATTTGCTTTATTTGTTTCAGTTTAAGATGAGCTTTATTTAATGAAAACCTCCTCTTCAATTGGTCTTTTTTCACTAAAAACAGACATGAGATTTTCATTCTTTATTATGCAGGTGGACATGCTAAGACACTTATGTTTGTACAGATAAATCCAGATATAGGATCTTATTCTGAGACTTTGAGTACCTTAAAATTTGCTGAAAGGGTATCTGGAGTGGAGCTGGGTGCTGCAAAGAGTCAAAAAGAAGGGAAAGATATAAGAGATTTGATGGAACAGGTTCTTTGTGCTAGCCATTTTATATTTTTCGTTTTTCAATTATATGATAATGTAATGATTCTATTCCTGTTCATTATACATTTTGTCTTTTATGCTCTCTAACAAATGCTACAATTAATTAATTACGTACAAAATGAGATAATAGGTTCAAAATGGGTCTTAGCCTCTTAGGTTTTCTAAATTTCTTCACCATGCAAAGCCTTCAATGGAAATGTAGAAGACCTTAACTTTTAGCAGAGCTAGCTCTAATAGTATTTTTAATTTTTAAGTGGAGACAAAAGAAACCCCAGATCTGGTAGAGTGACCTATATATATCTAGAATTCGTGAAGCACCACTAAGAAAGGTCTTACATCTATGAATCAGCGAGTTTTCAGCATAGATTTGAAATGTTCTTGACAAAGTCTCTTGCTTATACTTTGAAGGTTCATTAATTCTTTTGAGGCCATTTCCTCGGAGAATGTCTAATGACAAGTTTAAAATTTGATATTTATCTGTGTCTCATATCAATGTCTTATGCAAATATACTATGGAGTTCCCAAAACAAAATTGATGACTTTTGAACGAGTCCAGGAAGGGTCATTGATTTTCATCTTTGACTAATCATACAAAGATCTGAAATGCCTAATTTAGATGAAGAAAGTAGATAATATAATATTTCACCATGAACTATAACTCTATCATGCATATATAAGCATGTGAGTTGTGTAGTGATTGCTGCCCAGATGTTTCTTTTTCTTCAAGACCAATTTATTGTTCTCAGCAGAATGATTCTTTTTAATTATTTTGCTAGGATTCAGTTTTTTCTTCTTTTTTCTACTTGCAGATTGCATCACTTAAAGATATTGTTGCAAGGAAAGATGAAGAAATTGAGCAGCTCCAACAACTAAAAGACATTAGATTACGACATAATAGTAACTCATTGAGGCATTCATCCTCCTCCCCTTGTGGCATTTCATTGCTAGGTGGGACCATTCAACAAGAACAGAATTCATCTAACGGAAGGGTAGTGGCTAATGATAAACTGGGTTCAGATCATGAGAACTTCTCAGAGCAGAGTGGTGATCATTCTGAATCTGGTTCTCAACTGTCTGCAGAAGACAGAAGGCACCAGAACGAAATTTTGGGCCAGTCAAAGCTGATAAAAGTGGTAGCAGATCAGAGTTCTGCTGATCCTGAGCATTTGGGCCATGGTGATGCAGATTCAGAGGAATATCTATCAGATGGTGATCTTTCCATGGGAACAGAAACAGATGGTTCAACTGGCAGTCTTGTTGACTTTAATCGCCTCTCTGAACAAGTGAAATCATTAGAAATCACCAAAGAGAAAGTGTAAGTATCTCAGGAATCTTGCATGCATTTCCTATAATAAATAGAGCATGAAGGACTTTTCTAATGTAGCTTTAAAAATTCCACTTGTTTGCTACCAGGCAATTATGGACTACTACTACATAAGTAGTAGTATGAACCTGAAATTTTAAGATGAATTATTTATGAAAACTCGACAATGTCATGCAAAAATGGATTCTTTCAGTGATGTAGCAAGTACAGTAGGTCTAAATTATTTGAGATACTATGTTAGATACTAATTGTAGCTACATTATAAATTCAGGCCTAAAAATCCAACTCGAGTACCTAAGCCACCTTTGCGGAAGACTGGACAAGTCCCAGCATCCAGAACGAGTTTAAGAGATACCATAAAGTCTCCAAGTAAGTCGGTTTCTTTTGTAGAATATCTGTTTATGACTCCTAACTGTTTTCATTCTTGTGATGGAACTCTCTCTCTCTCTCTCCTCTTTTTGAATATCAAATATATACATATATATTATGTTGAAAGTAGTCTGTGTTAACCTAGAGAATAGTTCCTAATACATGTTGATATATTTGTCATTAATGAATCAGAATTTCAAACCAATAATGTCACTTTAATTCATCTTCAGTTAATGTTCCATACTGAGTGAACTAGGAACCATAAACATGCAATTCTTACATGCCATATGAATATTAGCTTTAACGGGATATCGAGCTGGTATTTGTTCTGATTCAGTGACAAATAACAATAATGAAACAGTAAAGAACTTGACTGTTGCTCACAAATTCCTGGGATCAAATTCCAGTTTTGCCAATTACCTTTGCACCATTATATATATATATATATATATATATAATGAAACCCTTTAATTATGTAAATTCATCAAAAAGATCAATGTTTTGAAATATCAGTGCAAAGATATTGATGATAATTTTGATAACCAAAACTAATGGGAAGCATAGAAAAAGTCAATTTATGCATACCTCCACAAGCAAAGAAGCTGTTCTCATGGCTTTGACCATCAACCTCAACTTCAACCAAACATAACATAGTTAAGGGTGATGTTACACCTGTATTTGCATGTTCATCATTGGTCATGTTCTTTGCAGCATTATATTCTCTCATCAGCTCCTCTTACAATGCCAGGTACAAGTAAAAACACAACTCAAGTAGCAGTGCCTTCATCCAAGCTTCCAAAACGATGGCAGTAGGGCAAGTGCTTTTGTCAATTGTTTTTTTTCTATTTGTACAATTTCCTTACAACAAAAATCCAAATAGCTTCACAGTGATGAGCAGAAGCAAACTTGTGTTATTTATATTATGGAGTTTGTTGATTGTTAAGTTGAGGTTAGGTGTTGTGTACTTTTATTCTCCAACTTGAATACAAGATTTCCCAGAGTAGATTTGCCTTCATGTTTGACAGTGAAAATGGCGTAAATTTCTTTTCAATGACTAATTGCACAAATCTGATCTACTTTCAGCTATGTTGTCTTAGAAGATCAACCATTGTTTCTTAAGAGATGAATATAGGTTTTGAATTCTTCTATAAACAATCAATTTTTTTTTGTCTATGTTAGATATTTACATATATATACTTGGAAGTAAGAGTATATCTTGTGATCCACATGAGCTTGATGAGTGTTAGGGGAAACAACTTTTTTACCGTGACCCCGGGGCGCGCGGCGCGGAATCCGGGAACCGGGGGGTCGTCTCGGTACGGTTCGGGCCCGTCGATGGCTCCTGCTCCCGCCTCCCGACCGCTCCGAAAGACGGCGGCACGCTCGGGTCGTCGAGACCTGCAGCAGGGCGGGTCGGATGCTCCGCCCGACCCCTCCGACGCTCAAGTCAGTCCTCGCCCGTCGGCCGAGCTCCCCAGAAAAATGGTGGCGGGGTTGTTCGAGTCTACTCACCTCCTGGAGTCCTCCCTTTGCCTGTCTTACCCATTCGGCTTAAATAGGTCGGACGGATGGCATGCTTCCGCCGTGTTCGTGGGTGGCGACGGGCTCGACTCGCAGCCGTGCCGTGGTCAACTCGGCGGTAGTTGGGGCGATGCAGGAGAAGCGACGCGGGCGATCAAATCGTGGGAGTAATGGAGCGCAGAAGGGGCGATGACGTCATCCGGGTGTACGCCCCAAGACCAGGAGTCACGTCATACTTAATATCCCTAACATTACCCCCTCAAAAGCCACTCCTGCGGGACGATCTTGAGGATTGGGGGGTGGTGCTCGGAAAAACCTGGTTGCCGACTGAGATCTCGGGCGGAGGTTCGCCGGCCGTGACATAATTGATCAACTGCGGGATAAGGGGTCGAGACGCCGCCAAGACCTGAAAACCGTGATCGAGGAAGCTCGAGATCATGTGACCGAACCGCCGGATAAAGGGGGTCGAGGAGCCTCAAGACCAGAGAACCATAGTCACCGAACCGCTGCTCGATATAGGGCCGAGCCGCCGCCAAGGCCTAGGAAGCCGGCGGTCGAGCCGCCGCCAAGACTATGTAACCAACCGCCGCTCGGGATAAAGGATCGAGGCGACACTCAATCGCCGCCAATCCGACGCTCGTAATCGGGGTCGAGACCGCGCAAGGCCCCGAAACCAATGGTTGAGGAACTCAGATCATGTAACCAACCGCCGCTCGGGTAAAGGGCGGGCGATGTCCAACTCCCGCCACCGACCCGCTGCTTGGTAATAAGGAGTCGAGGTCCGCACAAGACCGGAAAACCATAAAAACCAACCGTCGGGATACGGGGTCGAGCCGCCAAGGCCTAAGACTGGTCGAGCCGCCAAGACTGAAAACCGATATCGCCGAACCGCCGTTCGGATATGGGGCCGAGCCGCCGCCAAGGCCCGAAGACCGTGGTCGAGCCGCCAAGACACTGAAAACCGATATCGCCGAACCGCTGCTTCGATATGGGGCCGAGCCGCCGCCAAGGCCCGAAGACCGATGGTCGAGCCGCCGCCAAGACTGAAAACCGATATCGCCAACCGCTGCCGATATGGGGCCGAGCCGCCGCCAAGGCCCGAAGACGATGGTCGAGCCGCCGCCAAGACTGGAAAACCGATATCGCCGAACCGCTGCCGATATGGGGCCGAGCCGCCGCTCAAGGCCCAGAAGACCAGTGGTCGAGCCGCCGTTCAAGACCTGGAAAACCGATATCGCCGAACCGCCGTTCGGGATATGGGGCCGAGCCGCCGCTCAAGGCCCAGAAGACCGATATCGCCGAACCGCCGTTCGGGATATGGGGCCGAGCCGTCGCTCAAGACCTGGAAAACCGAACCGCCGCCGTGCCGCTTCAAAAAACGGCTCGCGATAGTGCGGTTGCTGGAATCGAGGAGCCGCTGGCGTGCTGGGTAAGTTACTTACTTGGGTGGTGGACATGTCACCTCTTCATTATGACGCCGGCGCTTCGACTGCCCGATGCGATGCTATTGGGCGGTGTTGCGGTGTCATGCTGTCGCCTGCCTCGGGAGGCGAAAGGCCGAGGCCCCCTTTTCTATAAATAGCGAGCTCCGCGACACTCTGTCACTTTTTATCAGCGGAGTTTTTCTCTCTAGTCCAGCCGTCATCTTCCTTCGAGTTTTCTCCCTTGGCTCCGGTGTTTTTTGATTTCTTCCAGTCGATTCCTTCCACTATAGGTTAGTGCGTGGTGGCTCTTCCTTCCCCCTCCTCCTCATCTGCTTCCTCCTCTTCCTCCCCTCTGCTACAACCCGTGTCGCCGCTCTCCTCATCTCCTCCTTCCACCGTTCCTCAAAAAGTGCGAGGCGGCGCGGCGCTAGAGGCCATAATGTGGCCGCACGACCAGGATTCCACCTTGGATGAGCGCATGGTAGGGATTCTCCGCGCGCCACGGCATCCGGAAGAATACAGCCTTCGCCCCGGCCGGGCAACGGGCTTTCGACCAGCCTTCCTAAGGGCTTTGCCTCGACCGCCGATGCCTTAGAGGCCGGCTGGCCTTCCCCTGCATCCAATCATAGTATCCTGCATCTCCCTGTGGCGTATTTCGCCTTCACAAATAACTCCCAACTCTTGGCGGTATCTGGTGGCTTTCCTGGGGGAATGCCATTACGCCAACATCGCCCCGACCCGCAACCTCTTCCTCTCCTGCTTCCGCCTTTTCAAGGGGTCGGGGGGATACTTCCTTGCCGCCCGGACAGGGTTCCGGTTAGCGCGCCCCACCAATAATAAAGGGTGGAAGAGGCGCTGCTAGAAGGACTGGGGTTTTGGGGTTCGTGGTCGCTGAGGACCATTGATAACACTACCCCGAAACTCAATGCCGAGGAGCGTGCTCACCTCGAGCGTTTAAGGGTAATCCTCCCTTCCTCGCAAGCCATCCGCAACATGTCGGAGAAGTGGCTTGTGGAGGCCGGACTAAGTCCGCGCTCACGGGGTAGGCTATTATTGTCTCGCGTCTTTAGGCTTGCTGCCGCACTCTAGTTTCTAACTCATCCTCATTCTTTGCAGAGATGGTGAACCTGCGGTCCTTCCATGACTCGGGTGTTCCGACAGGACCGTCTCCGCGCTCTCCGGGGGTTCCCAAGCGGGCGGGGGGTGGCTCCCCGCGCACCACTGAGGAGGAGCGCCCAAAGAAGAGGGCTAAGGCCAAGGTCGTGGTGGACCTGGAGGTGCCTGTGGCTCCATCCGCCGAGACGACCGAACGACCGGGCGCCTCCGCTCCCGCCGAGAGTGCTGGGCCCAGCCAGGGGACGACCGGGAAGGGCCAGCGTCCTCCAGCCATGAAGGACTTATGCCGAGTCACGTCGAGGAAGGATCAGCCATTCCTTTCTCGAGTGATGGGCGAGGTCCCTTCGGGGCCGCTGAGCGACCCTCTGATGGCCCGATGGCATGGTCTGTCCCGGGGGGACAAGGTGTGGGTCGGGGGAGAGCCCTCGGCCAGCTACCTCCGGGGGGCGCTCCATCCCGACATTGCTCGGGACCTATACACGCTCCCCTCGGAAGCACTTATCGCCAAGTCGGCCAAGTCGGTGTTGTGGGTAAGCACCGTCTTGCGCGTACTCTCTTGGCTGAGCACTTGTTCATTATTTTCAGCTTTTCCCTTCTATGCAGAATCTCCACTACACAACGGCCCTTATCGACCGGGTGCAGGACGCCGGTCGTTTGGTGGACGGTCTGGGCGAGCGCAACCTCGAGTTGCGCCGCCAGCTTGAAGAGGTCCGAGCGGGACTCGACTTCTTCTTCGCCGCCGAGCAGCGTGCGGCCGACGTGGGCGCGGAAGTCACGCGCCTAACCGCCGAGCTCGAGGTCGCCTCGGCGTCGGAGGCCAAGCTGCAGAAGCTTCTCCGGACGGAGAAGCTGGAGAACCGCCTCCGGATGAAGGAGGCTTCGGAGTGGGCCGCCAAGCGGACCCCGCGTGAGGCCGTGATGGAGGCCGGCCAGGAAGCTCTTGCCGCGGTGGAAGCGGCCGGCGGAGAGGGACCGGAGGCGATCGAGGCGTATAAGAAGTCGGAGGGCTTCCTCCTCGGGCTGGACCGGACGGGCAGGGTATCATACGAGTATGGGTACAAGGTTGCCCTGGCCCGGTTCCGAGCATGCCCTCCCGGCTCGACGGTCGAGGAGGATCCCTTCACCTCATGCCCCGAGGACCAGGGGGTCGACATGCCCGGCGAGGTTCCCTTCGACGACAGCCTTCCCGGAGCTGCGGCTTGAAGAGTTTTTTTCTTCTTTTTGGAGGGCCTTCCCTTGCCTTTGTAATACTTCCTTCCCTTCTAGGGGCCCATTTTTGTACTCCAAATCTTTTGGTAATACAATCTCCTTTTATGTCAATATAATTTCCAACTTCATTCCAATAGCCCGAGTCACATATTGGCTCGCTTCGCTTTTGTCCTTAAACAAAATACTTAAGGTTCGACGCCTGTGTCCTCGGAATTGCTGCCGGCCATAGTCGCGAGTCGTAACGCCCCGGCCGGACGACTTTGATTACGCGGTAGGGGCCCTCCCACTTAGGTGCAAACTTGCCCCTCGAGTTGGCGGGGTCACTTACTTCCGCCTTGCGTAATACTAAGTCTCCCATCCCGAGAGGTCGAGGGCGCACCTTCTTGTTATAACTTCTGGCAACACTCCTGTTGTACGCCAGCATCTTTACGTGCGCGTTGGCCCTGCGCTCTTCTAGGAGGTCTAGGCCAGCCCGAACTCCCTGGGCCGAGGTGGATTCCTCATAGTTCTCCACCCGGAATGTTGGAATGACCAACTCGGCTGGTAGGACTGCTTCCACGCCGAATGCCAGGCTGTAGGGGACTCGCGGCCGCCTTCGTGGTAGTCCGTAAAGACCATAGGATGTTCGCGACCCATTTCGATCGGGCTTCCAAAGTCCTTTTCCTAAGTCCATCCAGGGATAGATCGGTTGGTCACCTCGAGCCCGTTGGTCCGGGTGGGCCACCGAGCTAAACCTCAATCGATGTGATAAGTCGCATGTAACTCCGTGAAACCGAGTGTCGGGCGACCGGGTTCCGTTATCGCGATGATAACGCTGGGCGCATCAATCGGGTCACGATGTTCTTCCATACGAACCGCTCGACCCGCTCGGCCGTAATGGTTGCCGGGGCTCGCTTCCACCCACTTAGTGAAATAATCTATCCCCACGATGATATGTCTCCGCCGTCGGACGCCGGGAACGCCCCAAAAGGTCCATCCCCATTGAGCGAAGGGCCAAGCGCAATCCATGGAGGTGAGCGGGACCGCAGGAGCCGCGGACACGGGCCCGGCGGCAAGTGTCGCGTCGCCGCACGAAAGCCTTGGCGCCTCTGGCAACGTTGGCCGCACAGCCCTGGCGTAGTATTTTGAAGGCCAAAGTTCGCCCGCCCATGTGCTCCCCACAATTCCCGCCGTGAACCTCGGCAAGAATCACTTCCGCCTCATCGGGATCTAAACATCACGAGGGGATGGGAAAACGACCTTTGTAGAGCTGGTCGCCAATCTCGCAGACCACGCTGGGTTCGGCGAGCCGCCGTGCCTTGACCTCATCCTCGTGCAGATCCCATCGCGCTTATACTTCAAAGACTTCGAATCCACGTAGGTGGAGAGGTCGGGACTCCGGGATCCCCTATCTCCATGATGGCCACCGACCGGTGTGTGAGCTCTTCGACCTCGGGATGTTCCTCCGGATCGGCTCCCGAGGCTAATTTCGCGAGCTGGTCCGCCCGCTCGTTTTGGGACCTGGGGACCCTGGACAGAGTGAAGCGAGGAAAGTTAGAGGTTTGGGCTTTTACCTTGGTCAGGTATTTGGACATGGTCGGATCCCGCGCCCGATACTCTCCGCCAACTTGTTCGGCGACGAGTTGGGAATCCGTGAGAACATGGATTGCTCACCGCATCTCGCTAAACGGAGGCCTGCCAAGAGCGCCTCGTATTCCGCCTCGTTGTTCGTGGCCTCAAACCGGCGAGGGAGCGCTCGAATGCGTGTCCGTCGGGGTCCTCCAAATGAGTTCGCGCCGGCCCCGGAGCCGGAAGACCCGGCCCACGCAGTGGTCCGCCTCGGTGGATTTGCTCGACGCATTCCGTTTCTGGCTGTGTAAACTCCGAGATGAAATCGGCCAAGGCCTGGGCTTTGATGGCTGTTCTCGGCTTGTAGCAGAGGTCGAACTCGGATAGCTCCACCGACCATTTTAAAAGACGCCCTGCCACGTCAAACTTAGAAAGAACTTGACGCAGGGGTTGGTCGGTCATTACCTTAATCGTATGGGCTTGGAAGTAGGGGCGTAACTTCCGAGCCGCTAGGACAAGTGCCAATGCCAACCTTTCAATGGGAGGATAGCGCTGCTCTAGCCCGCGCAACACATGGCTGATGTAGTAAACCGGATGTTGCGCGTCGGGGGCTTCCTTCAGAAGATCGAGCTCACTGCATCTTTGAGATGCCGCCAGTAGAGGGTAAGCTTTTTCGGGCGCGACACCGAGATAAGGCGGGAGAGCTCGGATAAGTGTTGCTTCAGGGCTTGTGAAAGCTTCCTCGCATTCTCGCCGCCCATCCAAGTTCTTTGGATCTTTGAGGACTTTGAAGAAAGGAAGGCACTTATCTCCCGACCGGGACAAAAACCGAGACAGAGCCGCTATCCTTCCGTTAAGGCACTGAAGCTCCTTTACTGTTCTTGGAGATCTCATGTCGGTGAGAGCTCGGATCTTCTCGGGGTTGGCGTCAATTCCTCTCTCGTGTATGATGAATCCGAGAAACTTCCCTGATGTCACGCCAAAGACGCACTTGGATTAAGGCGCATCCCATATCTTCTCCAGAGAAGGTTTCCCGTAAGTCGCCGAGGTGTGCAGCCCTGTGCGACTTTTCACGATCATGTCGTCCAACATATACTTCCATGTTTCGCCTATTTGGCGAACACCTTGTTCACCATCCTTTGGTAGGTGGCGCCTACGTTCTTTAACCCGAACGGCATGACCTTGTAGAAGTAAGCTCCTTGGGGTGTATGGAAGGCCGTATGTTGCTGATCCTCGGGGGCCATCCGGATCTGGTTGTAACCGGAGTAGGCGTCCATGAAGGAGAAACGGGCGTGCTCATGGTTGAGTCGACCACCGGTCGATCCTAGGTAAGGGGAAGCAATCCTTCGGGCAAGCACGATTTAGATCGGTGTAGTCGACACACATCCTCCACTTCCATTAGGCTTCTTGACGAGGACTACATTGACAGCCACCGAGGATGCCGGACTTCTCGATGAAGTCGACGCCAAGAGCTGTCGACTTCCATTTGCACGCTGTTGGCGCCGAGGGACCGAGGCCGGGTCTCGCCTTACCGAGCGGTCGGGAAATGTGCAGATGGTGTTGAGAGACTTCGAGTCAATTCCGGGAGGTCGGCACCGCCCAGCGGCGAAGACATCGGTGCTTTCTCGAGGAGGTCGATGAGTGTGCCCGCTCTTGATCATCCAGTGTCCGCCGATTTCGATCGTCCGATCGGACGGTCGACTTGCGCCGTGAATATTAACCGCCGGGTTTGTCGGCCGGATGCTCGGCTGCTGCGTCCCGCGTGGATCTTCGAGGCTGTTCGCCTTTTCTCTTACCGTGGAGGTTGTCAAGTAACACCGTCCTAGACTCGGGGATCTCCCGACCTCCCCGACTCCGGCTCGGTGGAACTTCAACGTCCGGTGGTATGTGGATATAATGGCCCTTAGCTTTGTTGAGGGTGGGCCGACCCAGATGGCGTTGTACGCGGTAGGGAGGTGGACCCCCTGATAGGTCACCACGAGAGTTATTGCCTTCGGAGAAACCCCGAGAGTCACTGGTAGGGACACCGTGCGCCACGGCGAAAGCGAGTCGCCGGTAAAGCCGGTGAGTGCCGAGTGCAAGGGCTTCCTTAGGCAACCCTAACTTCAAGAAGGCCTCAAAATAAAGGATGTCCGAGCCGCTGTCGACCATAATCCTTCTGACCGCGTTGGCTATTCGGGCCGACACCACCGGCCATCATGCTCGTCGCTCCCATGTCCCCGAGGGGAATGTGATCTCGCTCGGAGGAGGGTGGTATTCCTGCCGCAACGGCGGGCATAAGCTCTTCGACCCGAGCGCTATGCCCTCCAGGCCGCGGGCCCTGTAATCACGTCGATGTGTTGCTCGACAGGCCTTCGGACGCAGGGATGGTTCCGCGATGCCGGAGGTACCGATCTGTGACCTCTTCGGATCGGCTCTCAATTTGTCGCCTACCGTGGCATTGCTTCCGTATCATGTCCGCTTTTGCCGATGGAAGCGCAATACGGTATGATCGGCCAGCTCGTTGGCCCTTCATCGCAGGCGCCCGAGCATTCCCGCTCCTTTATCTCGGAGGAATATTTGCGTCCCGAGACGCCTTCAAGGGGGAGGTGGCGGCTCGGGCGCGTATGGGTCGGGATGGCCCATGTGGCGCTCGGGTGCGGGACTCGCCTAGTTGTCGCTCCCGATCGGATGGATTAGAATGCCCCCTGGCCGCGTTCTTCCTTCCTTCCCGACATCCAGACTCGGCCGCCACATATTGACTTGCCTGAAACATCTCCGCGATGGACGCGGGGTCGCTCCACCAAGGACCAAGAAAATCTCGACGGCCGCAGCCCCATCATAAACGCCTGCATCAATAACGATGGGTGAGCATCCGATAACTCCCATACCTCCGTGGTAAACCTTCGCACAAAGTGGGAGAGGGGTTCGCCTTCTTTTTGCTTCAAACCCAGGAGGAGTGCGGCAGAAGGCTTTGGTCGCGCAAACGCCAAAAACGAGCTCAAGTCCTTGGCGAGTTTCAAAGGATGTCACCGCCCCGCTTTTTAAGGTGTTGTACCACGCACGAGCGGATCCTTTCAACGCGGTGGGGAACGCCCGCACATCAAGGCGCCCGAGGTTCCATATAGGGCCATTTGAGCGGAAGCGGCGGCGTGATCCGTTGGATCGCGACTCCATCATAAAGGTCGATGGAGGGAGACGGAAGTTCAAGGGCACCGGGTATTCCCGCATGTCGAACGGTGACTCAGTGGGACACTTCCTCTCGCTCTTCTTTGGACTTACGGACGCCCCTTTGCACCTCATCCAGACGCGATGGAACGGATTTGAACCCAAATAAGTCCGCTGACCGAGGACACCGCCTCGGGTTCGGGCGGACGCCCAGTTTCAAGAGCCCGGTTCCGCCCCGAACCCGGCGGGAGGTCGGGAAGATGGTACCGGCGGGATTGCCTCATGATGCCGGAAAGGGGTTCCGCCTTTGAGGGTCGGCTCGCCTCGGAGTAGGCGAGGAGGACGGCTCGACAAGATTGCTGTGGTCCGGACTGCTGGGAAAGGTCTGAAAAGCCTCCGCCGTGACGGTGGGAGGGAGCGAGGAACCCGACTTGGCGGTGCAGAGTCCGGCGTCAGAATATACTCCAAAGAGCGACCGCAGCTGTGGCGCGTGATCGCCCTCCGTGGTTCGGAGGTGCCACCGGCGACCTTTCGTCCCATGTGTCGTTGAAGGCGGGCGGTAGACCTCGACGGGCCCTCCTTCTAGCGCCAATCATAGGGGAAACAACTTTTTACTGCGTGACTCGCGCGCGGCGCTGAATCCGAACCGGGGTCGCCTCTGCATGTTCGCCCGTCGATGGCTCGCTCCCGCCTCCGACCGCTCCGAAGACGGCGCACGCTCAGTCGCCGAGACTGCAGCAGGCGTCGGATGCTCCGCCCACCCTCCGACGCTGTCGCCCTCGCCGTCGGCCGAGCTCCCCAGAAAAATGGTGGCGGGGTTGTTCGAGTCTACTCACCTCCTGGAGTCCTCCCTTTGCCTGTCTTACCCATTCGGCTTAAATAGGTCGGACGGATGGCATGCTTCCGGCTGTGTCTGCGAGTGGCGTACAGGCCTGACCTCGCAGGCCGGTGCCGTGGTCAACTCGGCGGGTAGTTGGGGCGATGCAGAGGAGAAGCGACATCGGGCGATCAAATCGTGGGAGTAATGGAGCACAGGAGGGGCGATGACGTCATCCGGGTGTACGACCCAAGACCAGGAGTCACGTCATACTTAATACCCCTAACAATGAGGATGAGAGGGAATAAATATAATTAGCTGAGGGAAGATGTTAGTATTTCATTACTTATATATATATATATATATATATATATATATATATATATATATATATATATATCTTGTATACTTGTTTAGTCGAACCCAATCGGAACAAGTCATGTTTGGATTGGGTTCATTAAAAGGGTGAAGTTTTAACCCGGGTCGAACATGTGCTCAAATTTGACATGTTCCCGGGTCCAATTGGACTCGACTTCCCCGCTCGAGGCCTAATCAGCCTCTCTCTCTCTCTCTCTCTCTCTCTCTCTCTCTCTCTGGAAGCGGACACCTAAACCACCACCTCCTCCTCCGGCATCCCCAAAGATGCTCTCGTTGCTTCCGGAGAACGTCGCCTTTTCTCTAGCGAACCCGGCATCCCCGAAGATGTTCTCGTTGCGGCCGCAGATCGCCGCCCTTTCTCTAGCGATCCCCGGGCACCGGCGCCGACTCCTAGCTCGACGAAGACCCCAGCGACCCTCTTCCGTCGTCTCCATGCTCACGAGCGAGTCACCCAACGAGTCCCCCGCCTTCGCGCCTCCAAATCTTTCTTTCCCTGTACTGGTATGTGTGTCGAACAACGGTGCTCTGGGTTTAGGGTTTAAGGGTTCTAAAACCGATATCCTGCGAAGCTATAATGGGGCATTGCTTTAGTTTAGGTTGATTTCGCTAAAAGATCATAAGTTGACCCTTACCCTTCAATTTGATGACGCCTTCAAAGGTTTTTAGTCAATTAAGGTGGACTGATTGTAAAATAAGCAAACTTTGGTTGCCGTAACATTGTGTTCATATGAAGAACTTGGAGGGTTGTAAGGGAAAACTTTTACACTGTTTTCGCAATTGGAAGATTTTGGTTATTGTGCATGGACACGGACAAGTGAAATGGAACAAGTATGTCAGGATGTCAAATTTTAGGGAAGATAGAGCATAACAATGTATGGACATGGCAATCAATTAATGTATGTCATATATTTACGTAATTATATATATAAAGATGTATGTTGTGCTACTCAGACAATCCACGATGTCATATATGTCTATTATGAGATGTAGTATACCATTCATGTGATTAAGCTTTAATAAAAATAATTCAAATATAAAAACATTTAGGATGTTGTTGGCATAAATAGTAAGTCAAGATACATACATCTTGCAAATATGTATCTTATTCATGAGCTTTAATGTAGATGTGATGCATGCCCTACATTTGTACTCTGCCTTAACAATACATATGCAGATGATACATTTGTCCTATGTAAGTTTTGAAGCACTGAACATGTTGGGGAGTATCTATCAAGTAAAGTTGTCTGACATGGATATTGTAATCATATTGAAGTCTTCATGCTTCATTAGATGCTTCCTGTTGTTTCCATCACTTAAAAAAATGTTAGATGTTAACACAATACTAGGTTTAATATAATATATTTATTAGCACAACATACTCTAACAAGGATAGGATGCTCTTAGATTGTAGGTTTGCTAACTATATGCTAGCCTGTACTATGCTAGCATAGGTATTGGCACTGAGCGCCCTGTATTGCCAAAGATAATACCCACACACACCTTGTGTTCCATTAGGATAGACCCCTGTGCCAAATCATGTACTATTCTGGGACATTATGGTCTTGTTCCATGCTCGCAATTTGCAGTTAAATCCTTGCTATGGTAGTATAAAACTATGCAGTTAAAAATGTTATTAATTCATGTTTATTAAGAATAGTGGGTGTTCCTCATCGATGATAAGACTGCTATTGCAACTTGAGAATCATCACGTGAGAGGGTAAATTTGCATAAAGTTAATCCTTTACAAAATTGATGTGGCTGGATCATTTTGCAGTATGCTTTCATTCAATATGTTTTCAGGATCAACATGTGAAAATACATGTCAACAGAGTATATCCTATATTTTCTTCATATAATCATTAGAATGATTTTTTGAAACGATTTTCTTCTCCTCAATACCAAATCCTCTGTTGCACTTGCTCCTTCTCAAGATACCTGCGGTGAAATTTCTACGAATTATCTGCTACCTTCAAATTTTAGGCCTTTTTAAACAGTATGATCAGATGCATGTTGGTTTGGACAATATCTTAATATATGAGTTTTTAGGCTTAAACTTTGACAGTAGCAAGTCTTATTCACATTGGTGATTGATTGGTTTCCCTTCTCATTACTCTGGACAGGTAAATGGATGCACTGGAAAAATGGGGAGAGCTGTTGCAGAAGCAGCGATTTCTTCTGGACTTCAGTTAGTTCCTGTGTCATTCAGTAGTTTAGAGAAGCCTGGTAGAACTTTAAAAGTAGGCAATACTGAGATTCAAATACATGGTCCATCTGAAAGAGAAAGTGTTCTTTCTTCTGTCTTTCATGAGTTCCCTGATGTTATTGTGGTGGATTATACAGTGCCTGATGCTGTGAACGGTATATACTATATTCCTCATTTTTAAGTAGTTAATGTCTTTGTTACTACTCTCCAACCCTGTTTGTCTGGAACTCTGGATACCTATGGGAACATAAGTCAGAACACCTTTCTTCATTATGGCATAGAATCTTTAGTCTTTAGCTTTATTATGCCCAATATTATTGCATCAGCCTTTGGCATACCACAAGGAACATATAGCTTACTGACAGAAACATGCTTGATCTTGGATGAATTATGGCTGTGGTAATTTAACTTTTTTGTTGAGTTAAGAAGGCCTGAAAGTCTTTTGTTACATTTATTTCTTGTTTCATGGCTCTTGTGATGGTTGCATTTTATGTACTAGTTGAGTGATTTCATCTCAATATGTCACCTGCTTTTTGATAATGTAGTCAATGCTGATCTTTACTGCAAACTTGGTATCCCATTTCTTATGGGGACTACTGGTGGAGACAGGCAAATGTTGTACAAAACAGTTCAAGATGCAAATGTTTATGCAGTAATCTCTCCGCAAATGGGAAAACAGGTGTTTAACAAAATTTATCTGAAAAGATGTGTTGTCAATCTTTTTTATTTAATAGAATCCCTAAAAATAGTTAACCCATAATTCAGTCTTTCTTGTTTTATTAGGTTGTAGCATTTCTTGCAGCCATGGATATCATGGCCGATCAGTTTCCTGGAGCATTCTCGGGCTATACACTTGAGGTATATGTAAAATCTTCACATTGTTACAATTTCCAAGAGCACAAAGGAAAATTGCACTAAGACAGAAAGAGGACTGGGTAGTTTCTCTTATGTTTAACTAGGAAAAGTGTAGGTTGTTACAATTGTAAACAAATTTGTTATGACTTGTTTATTCTACTTTACCTTTTTAATAGAAAAACTCACAAGATAATTATAAACAGATTTCCAAACCAAGTTGTCAAATAATGAATTAGTTCACAGTCCACCTGTGTTGAGAGAGATTGTTAAATTTGCTAACCTGTGTAAACTATGATTTTCTGTTCGTCTTAGAAATGTGTTCATGAAGGTTATAAATCTTGGTACTGTACTAGTTTTTGTTATCTATCGGATTGGTATGCTATTTGGTGTAAGGACAGTCCACTGGTATGTACTATCTGGTATCAATCAAAAAAATAAAAAGTACATCATCAGACCTGTAATACTGGTCAGTATGCACCGTATTGATCATTATTTGAGATCTTGATGTTTGCAGTGATGGTTTTCCAGTATTTGCAAGCCAAGCCCTGTTGAGATGTTTCGATTTGTATCCATGCTTGCAAATTGTGAAGTGCATGGAGATTATGGTCAACAGTGAAATATTTGATTTGAAATATTTAAATGCGATATTGATGTTTTTTCGATTCCTGCATGATTTGGGTATCAAACTGCTCTAGTTTTGTTTCCAGTAAGTTGTGCTAAAAGAAGTGGAACCCTTGTGATAATCTTTTTTTACTGTTAATTTAAGGGTCAAAAAATTTGATCTTTATACAAAATGGAATTTGATGCCAATTCTCTGTCTGAAAATATTGAAACAACAAATGTATTTTAATAAGTATTTTTTTTGTGCTTCTGACATTGCAATAAGCACAATGGACATGCAAGCTTTGTGAAAAACCACAGTGCAAATGATGTTGAATATGGCTGTGGATTTCGAATACTCAAATTCTGTCAATTGTTAAATTTGAGACTTTTTATGATAGTAATAGGAGTGGTTCTCTTGTTAATTCCTAGGGTTTTTTGGAAATACTGGAAATTCTAAAATAGTTAATGATAATGGGATTATCGATCTGTTTGCTAAGTTTGTCATCAAGATGTGAGGCATGTGGTCATCATCTAGAACATTTGACTAATTATCTTAAAACTAGCATATTAACAGGTGATGGAGTCGCACCAAGCAAGCAAACTGGATACTTCTGGCACAGCTAAAGCTGTCATTTCATGTTTTCAGAAGCTTGGTGTCACATTTGATATGAAGCAGGTTAGTTATAGTGAAGCGTTGTATTTTTAGTTGGAAGGTAGACACACATTAATATAAGGGTCTACATACTTTGTGATTCATGCTTTGATCGTAGTATTAGCTGCTGGTTACACTCAGTGCACTTTAGAGAAGCAAATCAGTGTTCTGACTTGAAGCGCTTATTTTGCAGCTGAATTAAACTTTTCTTCCATATTTAAGCTTTGATGTATGTTTTATTGAAAACTTTAGATACATAATTCATGGACATAATGTTTTACCCATCTCTTTCCAAGCTTTCCTGAAAACTGTTTTTCTAAACTTGTAGATGACTCTTTCCAGCACATCTGACAGCAAGTGCCATGGTTTTAGTTGACATGTATTTGATACACTCTGTGGTTAACAGATTAAACAGATCAGAGACCCTAAGAAGCAACTTGAGATGGTGGGTGTCCCTGAAGAGCACCTCTCTGGTCATGCATTTCACATGTATCATCTCACATCACCTGATGAAACGTAATAAAATCTTCCTGTCACTCGAGCAGCTACATTCTGAAGTGCTTCTCCAACACCATTTGCATAATGTGTTTCATATTTGATTCTTGGAGCAGAGTTTCTTTTGAGTTCCAGCACAACGTCTGTGGTCGCTCGATCTATGCGGAGGGAACCATTGATGCTGCCATTTTTCTGTTCAAGAAGGTCTTACTGCATTTTCCATATCTTTAAGATATTATGCCCTCATGTTGGTCAGTTCTAGGTAATTTGTGTTTTATTCTGATATTGTTGCATCAATGCAGGTCCAGTCCAAGTCTGGCCAAAGAATATACGACATGATCGATGTCTTGCGAGAAGGAAACATGCGATGATAAATTTTCGGCCGTGAGCTGTATTTGCAGTTAAGGTCTTAAAGTTTGTGTCCTGTATCTCAAGTTTAGATTGGATCAACAGGACTTGGAATTTGATGATAACTGAGATTTTATCTGCAGATCCAATTTCTTGCAACATATTTCAGACTCCTATTGTTGATTCCTGATGTTCTTGGTTCCGACACTGCAAGTTTGTTTATGATCGGCCAATCCAACAACTTCTTGGGTAAAGAATAGAAACAACAGGTTTGTTCGTGATCTCAAACCCGCTTATTATGGAAACTGGACTATTGCAGTGCCATTATGCATCGTTTTCTTCATCTGCTACCGATTCGTGTCCCAACTGTTAGATACCATCTGCCACCGATAGGTGGGTGAGGCACGACGTTTAGCAAACTGGCGAGCAATTAAGAACACTGGAACACGCAAACCATCAGACAAATATGAAACATCTTAGCAGGCCTCACCATGCCGCCAACGAATCCACTCTTTATACATTTCATGACCAGCAAAGTCTGATTATGAAAACTTGATCCACATTTGCACACATAATCTAATCTTGATAAGTACATAGTATACCATCTTCCTCCAAGCAAAGCCAATAAGCATATACGGCAGTAAAAGATGCATCAATATTAAGCAGCAAAGCTGGCTGAAATAGATTTTAATTGCATGAAATTCTCTGGAACGTCTCATGATGGCACGGTCATGCTCAGAGAGCACAAATGTTGACATTCAACTACAATTTGGAATCAAAGACAGATGGCATTCTTAGAACATGTCAAATGATGCTACCAAATATTAAAAACAAAATCCTCCATAGCACAAAGAACCTTACAAAAATGCAGATGCGACCTTAGATCTAGACGCACTATACTGACTCTGCAACTAACTAGTAACACGCTAAGAAACTTATCTAACAAAATTGTCTCGTCGTGTGAAAGTTTCCAATCGCTGGACGGCCCATCGGTTGGATGAATCTGTATTTCTTAGGCCATCGTTTGTATAGCTTTCAAATTTCAGGTGCTGTGTTCTCAATCTTGTCTTCCCTGTAATTAGAAATTGCAGAAACAGTAAGAGGTTGAAAAAAGTGAACAGGCAATTCAAAAGATGAGCTTTCATGGTGTGATGCAATCACAAAGTGGATATATCGAGTAGATATGAGTAGGCAATAGGAATAAAGATTACACACAAGCCAGTGGGTGTTTGGCATGGAAGCACAACTATGCATGCAAATTTGCAAAAGCTTGTAACCACTGGTCAAAAAAATAAAAGTTAGGCGAAACTATGCATGCGACCCTTCGAACAGATACTAAAATTTACTTTTGATAACAATTGACAATAAACCATTTTAACGGCAAGCAAATTGTTTGTAGCTTGCTAAAGTTCACTCCAATTTCAACCAGAACCACAAAGATTTTAGGTTCGATGTTAAGATTTTTATGCCTGATTTCAGTTAGCTTTGCTCATGAACGCAGAAAAGAGAGAACTTAGAACATCAAATAAAAACACAAAAATTGTGAAAGTAAAGATTCTCAAAGCCAGCAAGAACTAAATAAATTCAATTATCTTTGCCAATTCATGAGAAATGGCATTGATAACTTTATGCAATGAACGAGAGGTCCTCGAATCATTCTAACAATTTCACTGTAACATTATCGTTGGTAGAAACAAGAAAATTGCATTTAAAATTTAATGAGCCATGCTACTATTTTAAAGTTTAATATCGTGAGGAGTCGAATGATATGTTGTAATGTACTCTTTTCAAGGGCAAATCATATCACAGGTCAACTAAAACAAAATAAATGAGAACAAATTATGAGTATCAGCAATTGTAAATCCAGCAAAAAAGCAGTTATAGATTCAAACAACAGGTGAGAGAAGAGCTAAAGATCAGACCTTGGAGGAGATGCCGCAGCTGCGTCGGGGTTCCTCCAAGCCCTGTCTGTGCGGCCCTCCGGCGACGTCTGAGTCCCATTTGCCGCCCCATATCCCTTCTTGCCAAACGAAGACCTTTCTGGCGGAGCATCACGGATCTTCCTGGTTTCCAACTTCTCATCGATCTTCTTCCAGTCCTGCCCCTTTTCTGCTAATACATCTTCTCGTGGACGAGCCTCTCCAAAGGGGTTCGAACCCTTGCTCTTCTTCTCCGTTGCTCCTTTGTCCTGCTCTCCGTGGGCCGGTGCCCCGTTGTTTCCATCGGACAACAGCAGCGAGCGGGGCTGCAGCACAAGCCTACGCCTTCCACCGCTGCCTTTTTCCTCCTCCCTCCTCCATGCGCCAGAATCTGCGACATCCTTTTTTCTCCCCCATGTTTCGGAATCAGCGCCTCTTCCGTTGGATCCCTCCTTGGTGAACGTGTCGAAACCACCCCTCCCCTCCCTGGGTCCATCGAAACCGCCGCCGCTACCGAACCTCCGGCCGTCTGCCGGCGGCGCAGTTCTCTTGCTCGAGATCCAGCTGTCCGATTCGTCCGCCTTGGACTGAGAGTCAAAGAAGCCCCCTGTTCCTCCCCTCTCCCTCCTCTCCGGAACCACGGATATCTTCGCCGCCCCCCAGTCATCGACCTCGTCGGCGCGGGATGGCCCCAGATCCCTGTCGGATCCACCGCCAGATCCGCCGAAACCACCCCTCCTCGGCTCGTCAGAAGGCCTGGACGAGCCCCAGCGGGAGGGGTTGGGGTCCTCCCCGGATGCGGCGGCCCGGCCGCGGGCGCCGCCGTAGGACTGGCCGAAGCCGCGGAAAGAGGAACGTTCGAGCTCCTCGGCGGAGCGCTCGCGGGGGGCGGTTGGGAGGAGGAGGAGCTCGTCGGGGGTGAGGCCCGCGGAGGAGGAGGAGGAGAAGGCGAGGCGAGCAGAAGAATTGTGGGAGACGGGCTTGCCGGTGGTGAACTCGGCGAGGGACATGCTCTGCGCCTTCTTCTTCTTCTTGGAGCCTTTGGTGGCGGCGGCGAGGGAAGGGAAGTCCTGCTGCTGCTGGTCTGAGGCGTCGGATGTGGAGGAGGAGTCGTCCTTGGCGACGGCCATGGCGGCCTCGTGCTGCTCGGCGTCCAACGCCCAAGAGATCGGTTTCGCCCACGCCGACCCCGAAGAAGCCATCGTCTCTTTCGGTGAAGTCTGTGAACGATGCGTCGGTGGCGGCTGCGAAACGCTGGACTCGGGCATTCTGGTTCGCGTGCGCTGTCCTTCGCATGATATAGAGAAGCGTAAGGAAGCAGGAAGCGTTGCGTCTCCTGTGTCTCTCCCGAGCGGCCAAACACTACAAGTTTATACCTCATTGGTTCTCCATGCGGATCCTACGCAGATGATTGTGGGACCCGTACGGTAGAATCAATGGAAAGCATTGCGTGTTGCACAGGAGAGTAAACGGCCACGGTGACTTGGGATCGGATTCCGAGCGCGTGTACGCAGTTGGAAATAAGTCGGCATTGTTGGAATTACTGACATCCCAATCCTATTCATATGCAAATTATATGTATCTGAATCAACAGAAAGCCATTCCACCTCTAGATTTTAATTTAGCATGGAAAATTTAGAACTTATCTATACACTTATAATTAATCTTTCATCAATTTGCTAAATATTTTAGTTGTCATTACTATTCTAAAAATTTCTACCCAAAATTGCTATGGTGGTGATATATATATATATATATATGTATATATATATTCTCAATTCTCATCCATTCATACATGGCATAAAGTTTTATTTTTCTAAAGGAAAAAAGAAAAGGAAATCCGGAGCTTCTCCATTCATCATGCATGATGAGGGCAAGTAGCTTCAACAACCTTTATTCATCAAAAGAAATGCGTCCATTTATCTGTAGCAATAGACGAGCTTGATTCATTCTTTCAGTTCTCCAACAGTGGAAGTATACGTGCAAAGCAGCGCACTAATTAAAAGGAATGGATCCTAATGGACATTAATTGATGACAAACCATATCAGATGGAATCTGGAGCTCCTTCTCAGTCTATTTCACTCACCACTTGTGCAGCCATTAACTAAAGCGTTGCCGGGTTTGGTGGCTCCCGCGTGGGAATGTTGTTGTCGACAACCCAAAGTAGTAGAAGAAGAAGAAGGTAGCAGCAGTTACTTATTCTTCTTTTCCTTCTTCTCGAGTTCCCTTATGGAGGCTTTGCTGCTTTCTCGATGCCTTCTGCTGCAACTCTGCGCGATGGTACTACTCTTGAGTGGATTCAGCAATGCTGCTCCGGTGACCGCAAGCTTCGCCACCGTGGCGGGCACTACCCAGTGCTTGGACCGCATGCAGAACAACAAGAAGTCAAAGGTGTACATCAACAATTATAGAGTTCCCGAAAGAAAGATCAAGAGAGTTGAGTTGTTGGTTTGATTCAAGCGGGACTATGTGTGGCCATTAACTGCAAATTATGCAACGGGGAGTCCGAAACTAAAGCCACTGCTGCGGTCGAAGAAGAGGGAAGTTTCAACGTGCAGATCCCGAGCGAGCTCAAGGGCGAGTGCTTCCTGCAGCTTCATGATGCCCTGGACGTGCCTTGCCCCGGCGAGAACGGGCTGCGGCCGTCCAAGCTGGTGCTCAAGTCTAAAGAGGAGGGAAGGCATACGTTCGTCGCAGCATCGGGGAAAGTCTTCGTTCTCGTTGCCGACGCGTGCATCGGCCATCTCCCGGCCATTGTTTGAGCACCCTGCAGAGTGGCATCGTCTCCACATGCACTTCCTCCCCTGGCACAAGCCATGGCACCGCTTTGCCCCCACAAGCCTCAACGTAAAAATCTTGCACGAGTGCACATTTCTTATTGCCAGAATTACTGGAACAAGCCTCGAGTCAATAGAACATTGATTGAGTCGGTGAGGCAACTAATCGAACTATAAATTTTTAATATTTTTTTAATATATATTAAAATGTATAAATATTTTTATAATGTAATTAAAGGCCAATTCACTGAAGCAAATCTTAAGTTCACTTTTTTCCTATAGACCGAGCTCTATTTGTTTTATTTCATCTCTTATTTTTTAATAAATAAGATTATTTTTAACTTCGGCATATGTTGTGGCCACCTTCATGCCACTCATGAAGGTTTCATCATCGTTCTCTTCATCTCTATCTCATGGTGGCCTCATCACGATCCTTATAGGTTGTCAGGAAATCTAGAGTGACATAAGCAGAAGAAAAAAAATAAAAATCTCATATTTTTTTTATAAAAAAGGTTTCTTATCGTGTACAAAAATTGGTGTATAAAAACTAACGAAATCAAAAACTATGCATTGAAGAAAATTCTGTTATTTAAAGAGATCGTATATTTTTGAATTTCTACAGATCTACGAGAGATGATGAAAGAGGTCAACCGTACTCCTCTCTAGCGATGATCCACGTGGCAGGGGCTATGAAGATACTCTTCAAATGGAGAGAAGAATATGAGGTGGCAGCCAAGAGAGCCCTAGCCTATGAGCCTTTGATTCCTTCCTATTTATAGAGCCCCACTATCAACTTAATCCTAATGGATCCTACCTTATTGGGTACTGAATCTCCATCTAATTACCCAAACCTCTTAGATTAGTGGGTCTCTACCAATAATATTTTTTTAGCTTGTATTAGATCTCATTTATTAGATTCAATAATTTAGGGTTTTATTGAATATCCAATAAGATAGGGGTCCGACGAATATCTCATATCCGAACCTCTGCTCGTCATAGTACCTACAAAATGTGTGTGACCCTCTAGGCCCAATATCAAGCTGACCGTGAGTCATACTTATCAGAACTCTTTCTAGCTTAGTGAATTATTATCTCCATAATAATTCACTTGACTCATCAGCTATGGACGTATTAGGCCACTACATCGCAGTCCCCAGACGATACATAGGAATCCAATCCTTTAGACCTATTTATCCTCAGTTATTATGTACCAATAGTCTCTTATCCATCTAATATCTTAGAGATCATATATTGGGCATGATACTATCAGATCCATATGGTTTCTATTCAAGTCTCTTTTTAATCAGATTCTCCCTGAGATTTTTTTTTCTCTCAATCTGAATAACCCTTGCTAGGGATTTATCTAAGCAAAAACATATGAGATATTCTTTTCATAATATCGAGAGTGGATAATCCTCTATCGACACTCAATTACTCTCGTAAGTTAGCTGTCACTCTCAATGATCGGTTGTGCTAGATCTGGAACTTCCAAACCTATAAGTCCGGTATCAAAGAGTAGAGTACTCATACATAACATTCTTGGTGTCTCAAGTCTGAGAACCAGATACACCATTAGGACTACGGAATTGATGTCTGATAATAATGTATCATCAACCATCCAACATTTTGTAAGTAGATCCATCAGTAAACTTATTCTCTAATGAGCACATGCACTGTATACCTAGTGTCCCCACATGAGCAACTATGAGGTCGGTCGCCTCCATCATATGGACGATTATACAGTACACTAGTCTATCCGGTTATCTCGATGTCCCTCTCGAGTAACATATGATCGGGATTATTTAGAGTTTATGTTTAAAGATGAAAAAATCTTATTATCATGATCTAATCATAATCCGATTCCATTGTACAAATCTATTGACATCATAATATAAATAACATATAAGATAAAATGATATAATATCAATAAATAATAATAAACAAAAAGAATGCATTTCGTGTCACACGTGTCATTACTTATATGATTAGCTTGTAAGATACCTATGACTAGTATAGGCCCCACAAGGCCTCTCATCATCATTCTCGTTATCTTTGCTCTGTCATTATTCTTGGGTATCATTGCTCACAGACCTTATGAGGCCCCTTGTTATTGTCCTCGTCACCACCTACATCCCTATAGTGCCATCGTGGAGCATCCTCTCGAACACTCTTGTTATGCTTTTTGCCTCTTACTCCTAACCCTCATTCTCCACATAATCTCTCAAGAAAAGAAGAAAATAATATAAAGCGAAAGCGATAATGACGAGAGGCCTCACGAGACCTTTATGGGACAGGTCGACACAACGAGGATAATAACGAGAGGCCTTTGAGGACGATGGTGAGGCCTGCACTAATAGTGAGCCATAGGCAACCATGGTGGGGTAACGACTAGCCAGGTGGAGGCAACGATAAACTCATATTTTAGAAAATAAGAAGTGTTATAAGAATAAAATAAAAAGATGAGGCTGCGAGAGAAAAAAAAACATGAGTTTCTTTTTTAGAATTTGTCATATAATTAAAGAGGATGATAAAGGGGTGACAAAAAGTAGCAAATTTTTTTCTCTTTCATCCTACTAATGATAAAAAAAAAAAAGATAGATGCCCTTTTGGAAAAAAGTCATATATTCTTATAATAAATAAATAATTGAAGTCATTTTAATTTTCTGAAACTTTAATTGACTGAACTGTTTAGGCACTTGAACAAAAAAATCTTTAAATGTCAATAAAAACAATAATAGTAAAGCAGTTGTGTTCATTCCTAGTAGTTGTAGCAATTAATCTATTTAGGTAGTGCCTAACAATCATAAAGCGGCAATTAGCATCAATATTAAGAACGTAATGCAAATTCTTAGAAGGCCACTTCTCAAATCACGCTTTTATTGTAGAACGACAAAGAAAATTAATTTAACAAGTTAAAACTCTCGGCAAGATGAGACTTATCTATCAATAATTAAGAAGAAATTACTGATGAGTCACATGGTTGAAAATTAACCTACTATCTTTGACTTAGGGTTAAGTATTTTGCAACTCTACTAATTTAATTAGTTGCACCCTACATATTATTATAACATATTTGCTAAGTTAATAATCCATTTTCAACATCGAAATAATCTGAATCTCACATTATAGGGTTATGATTAGAGTGTATAGAGCTATTAATTGTGAAAATTTGCATGAGGTAAGTGATGTTATTATATATTATTAGACTAAATACAGATTATCTATGTAATTAGATCTCGTTAGTATCTTAATCTCTAGATTTAAAAGATTTATATTAGAATTTCTATAGTTATGAAAGTGAGTCATCTAGGTCTATTTAGCCTAATGCCATCGGTTTTATCGATAGAAACACGAAAACAATAAATAAAAAAGTAATTTCAATATTCCAATTGATTTTGACACACGATGATGTTGCTAGAGGCCGTAAGTGGTTATTGTACATGAGGAGAGTGATGATGAGAGATGAGGATCGTTCTACATCTGCGTCGACGTCGATGTAGTTGTTGAGCGATGAAAGAGTCACTCGGTATTTACATCAATAGCCCTTTCGCTACTTGGCAACTATGTCAACGCCGACATACAGCGATAAAATAGTTACTTGACAACTACGTTGGCATTAACACAATTACAAAGCAATGCTATTTTACATCTGCGTTGGCGTCAATATAATTGTCAAGCGACAATACTCTACATTTGCATCGATATCAATGCAAATGCCAACATCTACGCAGATGCAAAGTGATGCTCATCTTTCGTCATCAATCTTCTCATCCATAGTGATAGGGATTTTAAGTATGACGAGACACCCGGTCTTCGGCCGTACCCCCGGATGACGTCATCGCCCCTCCTGCGCTCCCCAACAACCGCGATTGGACCGATGTCGCTTCTCCTCAGCATCGCCCCAACTACCCAGCCAGTTGACCACGGCACCGACCTACGGGGTCAGGCCCGTACGCCACCTGCAGCCAGTCGGAAGCAGGTCCTCCGTCCGACCTATTTAAGCCGAACAGGTAAGACTGGGAAGGGGGGCTGGACTGGCACTGGCTGGGCTGAACCCTTGCTCCACGCAGAAACAGTTCGAGAGGTGAGTAGACTCGGACACCCCCGCAACTCACTCTGGGGAATAGCCGGCCGACGGGCCAGCACACAAAGGATCTCTCTCTTTCTCTATCTCTCTCTCTACATAACAACTCACTCACTCCCATCCGACTTTGACTTGGGCGTCGGAGGGGTCGGGCGGAGCATCCGACCCGCCTTGCTGCAGGTCTTGCCCCGGCGTCAGGAGCGCAGCGACCTTTCGGAGTGGTCGCTGGCGTGAGCGAGCCGTCGGACAGCCCGAACCATACCGAGGCGATCCCGGCTTCCGGATCCCGCGCAGTGGGCCCCGGGGTCACGGTAAAATCTGTTTTCCCCTAACAGATTGGCGCTAGAAGGAGGGCTGCAGCCGAAGGACCACCTACTCCGCCCTTGGCGACTCATGGGCGAAAGGTGCGTTTCGGCAGCACCTCGGCGGAGGTCGCGGACCTCCGAACTCCGGAGGATGATCTGCCGCAACCATAGATCGCTCTTGGAACATATTTAGCGACGCCGGACTCTACCCACCGAGTCGGGTTCCCCGTCTCCCCAAATCACGGTGGAGGCCTTTCAGACCTCTCTCAACAGTCCGACCTGGCGAGTACCGTCGAGCTATCCTCCCCGCCTACTCCACGAGGCGGCGAGCCGACCTCAAGCGCGGAACCTTTTCCCCGGCATCGGGAGGATACCGCCGGTACCATCTTCTCGCCTCCCACCGGGTTCGGGGCGGAACCGGGCTCCTCGCTTCGGGCGTCCGCCGGAACTTCGAGGCGGTGTCTTGGAACTCGGCGGACCTATTTCGAGCTCAGATCCGGTCCATCGCCGCGCGTCGGAGGAGGTGCAAAGGGCGTCCGTAAGTCCAAAGAAGAGCAGGAAGTGCCTCGCAAGTCCCGTTACGCCACCGATATACGGGAATACCCGGTGCCCCGAACTTCCGTCTTCCCTCCATCGACCTCTATGATGGAGTTAGTGATCCGTCCGATCACGTCGCCGCCTTCCGGGCTCAAATGGCCCTATATGGAACTTGGACGCCTTGATGTGCGGGCGTTCCCACCGCGTTGAAAGGATCCGCCCGAACATGGTACGATGCCTTAAAAAGCGGTCGGTGACATCCTTTGAACAGCTCGCCAAGGAATTCGAGCTCGCTTTTTGGCGTTTGCGTGGCCAAAGCCTTCCGCGCTCCTCACGGGGTTGAAACAAGGAGGACGAACCCCTCTCCGCCGTGCGAAGGTTCACCACGGAGGTAAGGGAGTTGTCGGATGCTCACCCATCGTTGTTGGTGCGAGGCATTTATGATGGGACTCCGGCCGTCGAGATTCTTTGGTCCTTGGTGGAGCGACCCCACAACCGTCGCGGAGATGTTTGGGCGAGTCAATGCGTGGCGGCGAATCACGGATGTCGGGCAGGAAGGGAGAACGCCCGGAGGGGCATCCTACTCCTTCCCGATCGGGACCGACCACCAGGCGGGAGTCCCCACACCAAGGGCGCCGCATGGGCCGCCCCGACCCATACGCGGCCGAGCCACCGCCTCCCCCCTTGAAGGCGTCTCGGACACAAATATTCCTCCAGATCAAGGAGCGGGGAATGCTCAAGCCGCCACCACGGATGAAGGGCGGCGGCGGTGGCCCGACTCCGTCTTGCCGCTTTCATCGGCAAAAACGGGCACGACACGGAAGCAATGCTACGGTGAGCGGCAAATTGAAGAGCGATCCGAAGAGGTCACCTCGATCAATACCTCCGGCACCGCGGTGCACCATCCCTGCGCCCCGATGGCGGTCGAGCAACACATCGGCGTGATCACCGGGGACCGCCCATTGGAGGACATAGCGCCGGGTCGAAGGGCTTACGCTCGAGCGCTGCGGCAGAATATCACCCTCCCTCCGAGCCGGAGATCACATTCCCCTCGGGGATATAGAACAGCGGAGCATGGCGATCTGGTGGTGTCGGCCCGAATTGCCAACGCCACAGGTTCGGCGGATCATGGTGGACACCGGCGGCTCGGCCGATATCCTCTACGCCGAGGCCTTTACGAAGTTAGGGCTGCGAAGGAAGCCACGAAGCCTTGCACTCGGCGCTCACGAGCTTCTTGGCGACTCAATCTCGCCGCGAGTGCGTAACCCTACCATTGACCCTCGGCGATTCCCGAAGGCCAAGGCAGCTGCTGGTTACTTTTACGGTGAGTCGACCTCCCTCGACGCCAACGCCATCTTGGGCGACCCACCCTCAACAGGCTAAGGGCCGTTACGTCCACATACCACGGACCGAAGTTCCCCACCCGGTAGCCGGGTCGAGAGAGGTGCGGGGAGATCCTCGGGAGTCGAGAAGGTGCTACTTGGCGACCTCCACAAGAGGAAAAGGCGGAACCGCCCCTCGAGGACCCACGCGGGCCGGCGCGACCGAGCATCCCGAGCCAACAAACCGGCGGTTAACATTCCACTTTGCAAGATGGCCGTCCCGATCGGACGGTCGGGATTGGCTCGGACACAGGTGATCAAGAGCGGGCGCGGCTCGGCCTCCTCCGAGGAAAGCGCCGATGTCTTCGCTGGACATTGCCGACCTCCGGGAATCGACTCGAGGTCGCCAACACCATCTACACATTTCCCCCGACCGCGCTCGGTGAGGCGAGACCTCGGCCTCGGTCCTCGGCGCCAACAAGCTGTCGGGAAGGAAGTCGATAGGCTCTTGGCGTCGACTTCATTGAGGAAGTTCGGTACCCTCGGTGGTGTCAATGTAGTCCTCGTCAAGAAGCCTAATGGAAGGCGGAGGATGTGTGTTGACTACACCGATCTAAATCGGGCCTGCCCGAAGGATTGCTTCCCTTTACCTAGGATCGACCAACTGGTCGACTCAACCGCGGGGTATGCCCGCTTCTCCTTCATGGGCGCCTACTCCGGTTACAACCAGATCCGGATGGCCCCCGAGGATCGGCAACATACAGCCTTCCACACACCCCAAGGAGCCTACTTCTACAAAGTTATGCGCTTCGGGTTAAAAACGCAGCGCCACCTACCAAAGGATGGTGAACAAGGTATTCACCCGGCGATAGAGGCGAAATATGGAGGTCTCACGTGGGCGACATGATCGTGAAAAGTCGCCACGGCTGCACACCTTGGCGACTTGCGGAAACCTTCGCCACACCGAGAAGGTATGGGATGCGCCTCAACCGGCCAAGTGCGTCTTTGGCGTGACATCGGGCAAGTTCCTCGGGTTCATCATACATGAGAGAGGAATTGATGCCAACCCAGAAGATCCGAGCTCTCACCGACATGAGGTCTCCAAGAAATGCGATAAAGGAGCTGCGGTGCCTTAACGGAAGGATAGCGGCTATGTCGGTTCCTATCGGTCGGAGATAAGTGCCTCCCTTTCTTCCGAGTCCTCAAAGACCGAAGAACTTCCAATGGGCGGCGAGTGCGAGGAGCCTTCGCGCCTGAGCGGCACTTATCCGAGCTACCCCGACTTACCTCGATATCTGCGTCGGAAAAACTTACTCTTTATCGGCGGCATCTCGGCATGCGATGAGCTCGGTCTTTGGTGAAAGAAGCCCCGATCGCAACACCCGATTTACTACATTAGCCACGTCTTTGCGTGGGCGACGCTATCCTCCCATTGAAAGGCGGCATTGGCACTCATTCTAGCGGCTCGGAAGCTACGTCCCTACTTCCAAGCCCATACGATTGAGGTACTGACCGACCAACCCCTGCGTCAAGTTCTTTCTAAGTTTGACGCTGCAGGGCGCCTCCTAAAGTGGTCGGTGGGGCTATCCGAGTTCGACCTGCTGCTACAAGCGAGAACAGACCATCAAGGCCCGGGCCTTGGCGACTTCATCTCGGAGTTAACACCACCGGAAGTGGCGTGAGCGATCCGCCGAGGCGGATGCTGCGTGGATGGGTCATCCACCTCCCGGGGAGCCGGCGTCGGACTCGTGCGGAGGATCGCGGACACGCTTTGGCGTTCCCTCGCGCCGGCCGCGGCCACAAACAACGAGGCCGAATACGGCTTGGCGGGCCTCCGTTTGGCGGCGAGATGCAACTAGGAGCAATCCACATTCTCACGGATTCCCAACTTGTTGCGAGCAAGTTGGTGGAAAGTATCGAGCGCGGGACTCGACCATGTCCGGATACCTAACGAGGTAAAAGCCCAAACCTCTAACTTCCCGCTTCACTCTGTCCGGGGTGCGGGTCCCGAGCGGCCGGGCGGACCAGCTCATGGCGGCCTCGGGGCGATCGGAGGAACATCCGAGTCGGTGAGGCGACACCGTCGGTGGCCGTCATGGAGATCGGGGATCCGAGTCCCGACCACCCCACCAACGTGGATTCGAAATCTTGAAGTACAAGCGAGGATCCTGCCGGCGGATGAGGTCAAGGCACGCAGCGGCTCCGCCGAACTCGAGCGTGGTCTTGCGAAATCGGACCGACTCTACAAAGGTCGTTTCCCACCCCTACTACGATGCTTAGATCCCGATGAGGCGGAGTGATTCTCGCCGAGGTCCACGGCGGGATTTGTGGGAGCATATGGGCGGCCGAACTCGGCCTTCAAAATACTGCGCGCCGGGCTGTGCGGCCTCTGGCTGCACCGAGACGCCAAGGCTTTCGTGCGGCGGTCGACACTGCCCGGCGCCGCGCCCCGCAGCTCCCCGCGGTCCCGCTCGCCACCATGGATTGCGCCTGGCCCTTCGCTCAATGGGGAATGGACCTCTTGGGGCCGTTCCCCCCGGCGTCCGGCCAGCGGAGGCACATCATCGTGGGGATAGACTATTTCACCAAGTGGGTGGAAGCCGAGCCCCTGGCAACCATCACAGCCGAACGGGTCGAACAGTTCGTATGGAAGAACATTGTGACCCGATTCGGTCTGCCCAATGTTATCATCACGGATAACGGGACCCAGTTCGCCAGCACTCGGTTTTCGGAGTTCTGCGCAACTTATCACATCCGGTGAGGTTTAGCTCGGTGGCCCACCCCGGACCAGCGGGCTCGCCGAAGTGACCAACCGATCTATCTTTGGATGGACTTAGGAAAAGGACTCTGGAAGCCCGGTCGAGCTGGGGCGGCGAACTCCCCAACATCCTATGGTCTCTGCGGACTACCCCGAAGGCGGCCGGGCGAGTCCCCTACGACTGGCATACGGCATGGAAGCAGTCCTACTGCCGGGTGGTCATCCCAACATTCGGGTGGAGAACTACGAGGAGTCCACCTCGGCCCGAGGAGTTCGGGTGGCCTAGACCTGCTAGAGGAACGCAGGGCTAACGCACATGTAAAAATGCTGGCGTACAACAGAAGTGTGGCCAGGAGTTACAACAAGAGGGTGCGCCCTCGACCCCTCGGGGTGGGCGACTTAGTCCTCCGCGGCGATAAGCGACCCGCTCACTCAAGGGCAAGCTTGCACCCAAGTGGGAAGGCCCCTACCGAGTAATCCAAGTAGTCCGGCCGGGAACGTTCGGCTCGCGACTATGGTAGGCAGCGATTCGAGGACTTGGGCGTCCACAACCTTAAGAAATATTTTGTCTAAGGACAAAGCAGTATAAGGCAATACCGGACTCAAACCATTAGAAAGAAGTTGAAGGCGTATTAAGAAAACAAGTTTGTATTACCAAAATGTTGGGATTACAAAATGGGCCCTCAATCGGGAAGAAGTATTACAAAAGAAAGAAGGAAGCCCTCGAAAATAAGAAAGAGGTCTTGGGCGCAGCCAGGAAGGCGTCGAAGGAACCTCGCCGGGCATGTCGACCCCACGATCTTGAGGGCATGAAGCGAAGGATTCTCCTCGGCCGTTGAGCACGGAGGACATGCTCGAAGCCGGGCGAGGGCAACTTTGTACCCATACTCGTATGATACACGGCCCGTCCGGTCGGCGAGGAGGAAGCCCTCCGACTTCTTGTAGGCGTCGACCGCCTCCGGTCCTTCTCGGCCGACTCCTCCGCAGCGGCAAGGGCTTCACTGGCGGCTGCGGCTCGGCCTCCTCGAGGCCAGCTTGGCGGCCAATCCGAGGCCTCTTCTGCCGGGCGGTTCTCCAGCTTCCCGTCCGGAGGAGCGCAGCCCGGCCTCGATCGCGAGGCGGCCTCGAGCTCAGCGGTCGACGCGCCACTTCCGCGCCCATGTCCGCCGCCCGCTGCTCGGCAGCAGCAACCGCCTCGGGTCCCGACCCCGCCCGGGCCTCCTCGAGCTGGCGGCGCAACTCCAAGTTGCGCTCACCCAGGCCATGCACCAGGCGACCAGAGTCATGCACTCGGTCGAGGAGGGCCGTGGTGTAGTGGAGACCCTGCACAAGAAAAAAGGCGAGAGGATGAAGCGAGCTAAGCCAAGAGGATACAAGCAAAGCGGTGCTTACCCACAACACCGACTTAGCGGACTTGGCGGCAGCGCCTCAGAGGCGTGTATAAGTCCCGAGCCATGTCGGGATGGGCGCCCCGGAGATAGCGGGCGAGGCTCTCCCCGACCCACACCTTGTCCCCGGGACGGACCACCATGCCACCGGGCCACGAGAGGGTCGCTCATGGCCCGAAGGACCTCCCCATCATTCGGGAAAGGCGGCTCATCCTTCCCGATGTGACCCGGCACAGTCCTGCATGGTTGGAGGGCCTTTGGCCCTTCCCGGTCGCCCCTTGGCTGGGACCAGCTCTCTCGGCAGAAGGGCTGGTCCCCGGTCGCTCTGACGCCCCGGCCGGCACAGCCGCTGGCGCCTCCAGGTCCACCACGTCCTTGGACCTCGCCCTCTTCTTCTGGCGCCCCTCCTCAACGGTGCGCGGGGAGCCATCCCCCGCCCGCTTAGTAACCGCCGGAGAGCGCGGAGATGGTCCCCTCGGGGCACCCGAGTCGTGGAAGGACCGCGGAGTTCACCATCCCACGCAAGAACAGACATGTCGAGAAGATAGAGTATGGCAGCAATCCAAAGAAAGGCAAAACAACGACGGCCTACCACGAGCGCGGACTTAATCCGGCCTCCACCGGCCCTGCTCGACATGTTGCGGATGGCTTGCGAGGAAGGGAGGATTACCCTCGGTGCTCGAGGTGAGCACGCTCCTCGGCACTTTTCGGCCGGGCGAGTTGCCGATGGTCGCCAGCGACCACGAACCCCAAAACCCGGTCCACGGCCTTTGGACAAAAAGCGCCTCTTCCACCCTTTGTTATTGGTGGGCGCGCTAACCGAAACCACAGTCGGCGGCGAGTAGCCCCCGACCCCTTGAAGAGGCGGCGAGAGGAAAAGGTTGCGGGTCGGGGCGATGTTAGCGTAGTGGCATTCCCCTAGGAAAACCACGGATACCGCCAAGAGTTGGGAGTTATCTGGGAAGGCGAAATCGCCACGGGGAGATCACGAGCTACAATGGTAGGTGTAGGGAAGCGCGAGCCGGCCTCTAGGGCATCGGCGGTCGAGGCAAAGCCCTTGGGAAGCCGGGTCAAAGGCCGCTGTCCGCTTCAGCGGCCGGGAGATGGAACTCCTCGGAATGGCTGTAGCGCGCCAGATATCCCCACCATCGCTCATCCAAGGCGGAGTCTTGGTCGTGCGGCTCACATTAAGGCCTCCAAGCATGCCGCGCCGCTTCCACATCGAGGAAGAGTGGAAGGAGGAGACGATGGGAGAAGCGGCGGCAGCGGGTTATGGCGATGGGGAGGAGGAGGAAGAAGCGAGAGGAGGAGGAAGTGGAAGGAAGACCCATCGCACACTAACCTATAATGGAAGAGGTCGGTGGAAGAAGTTAAAAGGCACCGGAGCCTAGGAGGAAACTTGAAGGAGGGCGGCGGCGGGTAAGAGATGAAGACTCGATAAAGAGATGGAAAAAGCGGAGCTCCTATTTATAGAAAAGGGGCCTCGACCTTTCGCCTCCGGCGGCGACATGACACCGCCACCTCGCCCAATGGCATCACATCAGGCGATCGAAGCGCCGGCATCATATTAATGAAGAGCGGCGTGTACACCCCGGTAAGAAACTTATCCGGCACGCCGCTCCTCGATTCCGGCAACCGCCCAATCGCGAGCCGTTTCTCGGCGGCACAGCGTCGGTTGATTTCTAGGTGCAGGCGGCTCGACCAGTATTTTGAGCCTTGGCGCGGCTCGGCCACCACACATCCCGGCGATTCGGCTATTTTGGCTTTCTAGGTGCAGGCGGCGGCTCGACCACGTATTTTGAGCCTTGGCGGCGGCTCGGCCACACACACATCCGGCGATTCGGCTATTTTGGCTTTCTAGGTGCAGGCGGCAGCTCGACCACGTATTTTGAGCCTTGGCGGCGGCTCGGCCACACCCTCCATCGAGCGGTAGTTCGGCTATCATGGTCTCTCGGTCGTGTGCGTGACCTCGACCCTTTGCACTAAAGCAGCGGGAATTGATGGCGGGGAGGACGGCGTGTCTCGACCCACGACTTAGGACGTCCGGCAGCAATGGGTATCGGCGTCTCCTCGACCCCCTTCATCGGCGGTGGTTGGCTATCATGGTCTCTCGGTCGTGTGCGTGACCTCGACCGCTGCACTAAAGCGGCGGGTCGATGGCGAGGAGGACTGGCGTGTCTCGACCCGACTTCGGACGTCCGCGGCAATGGGTATCGGCGTCTCCTCGACCCCCTTCATCCCGAGCGGTGGTTCGGCCATCATGGTCTCTCGGTCGTGTCGTGACCTCGACCCTTTGCGCTAAAGCGGCGGGTCGATGGCGGAGGACTGGCGTCTCAACCACGACTTCGGACGTCCGCTTGGCAATGGGTATCGGCGTCTCCTCGACCCCACATCCGAGCGGTTCGGCATCACGGTCTCGGTCTGTGCGTGACCTCGACCCTTTGCGCTAAAGCGGCGGTCTGGCAGGACGGCGCGTCTCAACCTGACTTAGACGCCTTGGCAAGGGGTATCGGCGTCTCCTCGACCCCACATCGAGCGGTAGTTCGGCTATCATGGTTTTAGGTCGGCGTGCGTGACCTCGACATCACACACATCGGAGTCGGCAGTTCGGCTTTTGGTTGGTGGCGTACTTACCCGGCACACATAACACACTGCTAGTTCAACGGTTCATGGCGGCTTCATCGTTGCCAGTGACCGGACCCCTCGGCCCGGCGGGGGCCTGGCGTCTCCTCGTGCGAGTTACGCGGCTCGATCGCCGGCATCCTAGGCCTTGGCGGCTCGGCACAATATCGACAGCGGTTGGTGACTATAACTTTACAGGTCTTGAGGTTCCTCGACCCCCTTTATCGAGCAGCGGTTCGGCTCACGAGATCTCGAGCTTCCTCGATCGCCGGTTTCCGGGTCTTGGCGGCGCCTCGACCTGTATCCTGCAAAGGATTCGGGCAACTCACGACAACACGGTGGAAGCTGCGCGAGATCTCGATCGGCAACCAGGTTTTCCGAGCACCACCCTCCAAATTGTCGCGAGTGGCTTTTTGCGGGGGTAGTGATAGGGATTTTAAGTATGACGAGACACCCGGTCTTCGCCCGTACCCCGGATGACGTCATCGCCCCTCCTGCGCTCCCCAACAACAGCAACTGGACCGATGTCGCTTCTCCTCAGCATCGCCCCAACTACCCGGCCCGATTGACCACGGCACCGACTGCGAGTCGGGCCGTCGCCACTGCGACCCGGTCGGAGCGGGTCCTCCGTCCGACCTATTTAAGCGAGCAGTAAGGCCCGGGAAGAAGTGGGTGGCACTTTCAGGCTGAACCCTTGCTCCACGCGGCAGTTCGAGAGGTGAGTAGACTCGGACACCCCGCAACTCACTCGGGAATAGCCGGCCGGCGGCACACAAAGGATCTCTCTTTCTCTATCTCTCTCTCTACATAACAACTCACTCACTCCCATCCGACTTTGACTTGGCGTCGGAGGGGTCAGCGAGCATCCGACCCGCCTTGCTGCAGGTCTCGTCCCCGACGTCCGAGGAGCGCGCAGCGACCTTTCGGAGTGGTCGCCTGGGCGTGAGCAGGAGCCGTCGACAGGCCCGAACCATACCGAGACGATCCCCGGTTTCCGGATCCCGCGCAGTGGGCCCCGGGGTCACGGTAAAATCTGTTTTCCCATAACACATAGCAACTACCACGATCCCCAACAGTGTCGTTGTTTGTCATCACTAATGTCGTCCATCATAATCAATTGAAACATTAAAATTATATTTTTATCTATTATTTTCATATTTTTATCGATAAAACTAACGATGTTATGATAAATGAATCTAGATATTTTAATTTTATAATTATAAATATTTTAATATAATTTTTAAAAAACTTAAAAATTAAAATAGTAAAGAGATATAATATATAATTAGCCCCATGCCATTCTATCTCGAAAAGAGGCAACTTTTTGTTGGTCCACTAATTGTGCGAAAATACTTCTATTTAGTTTCATATATATCTTGAAAGGACTAATGCCAACACAGATGATCCCTTACAAACAACAATTTATGGTCCCTCACACTGGAAATCTCGATAGGCTTATTTTTGTTGTTAAGGTTTATAGATGATAATAAATGCAAACACTTTGTTGCTTTCATGTTGCAGGGTGGCGTTGCGTCCCATCAATTCGATTCCAACCTCAGGTCTATCCCTGTGGCAGGGTAGCTGTCGACGCAGTCCGCCCAAGGGTTGCAGCGTCCGCCGACGCCGACAGCGACGTCCCGCAGCGCCCGCCAGACCGCGCTGTTGCACTTGAACCCGGACCCGAAACCGATCTGCCACACCCGGTCCCCTTGGCGCACCCGCCCCTTGGCCTCGGCGTAGGCCAGCTCGTACCACAGCGAGCTGCTGCTGGTGTTGCCGAACCGGTGCAGCACGCTCCGCGACGGTTCCATGTCCGCCGCGCCCAGCCTCAGGTTCTTCTGGACCTCCTCCAGCACCGCCCGCCCCCCGGCGTGAACGCAGAAGTGCTCGAACGGCCGCCGGAAGTTCGGGATGTAGGGACGCACGCCCCTCAGCCTCAGCACCCGCCGCGCCACCAGCGTTGCCAAGAACTTGAGCAGCTCCGATGGTGGTAACACCAGGGGCCCCAGGGTGGTGATGTTGGTCTTGAGTGCGTCCCCGGCCACGGCCATCAGCTCCCGGGCCAGGGACACCCCGACTACCCCGTGGCCGTCCTCTCGCTGGTACACACACCCGTAGCAGCCGTCGTCCGCCCCCTTGTGCGTTCTCACCGCGTGCACCAGCCGGTACTTGGCCCGCCCCGCGTCCGCCCGTCGGTTGGACAGAAGGACGGCGGCGCCACCCATCCGGAAGATGCAGTTGGACAACAGCATCGAGCGCTCGTTGCCAAAGTACCAGTTCAGCGTAATGTTCTCCGTGCTCAGCACGATCGCATAGGCGTTGGGGATTGCCTGGAGCAGATCCTTGGCGAGGTCGATGGAGATGAGCCCCGCGCTGCAGCCCATTCCGGCCAGATTGAAGCTCTTCACGTCTTCCCGCATCTTGTAGTGGTTCACGATCATGGAGGCCAGCGACGGGGTCGGGTTGAACAAGCTGCAGTTAACAATGAGGAAGCCGACGTCGCGCTCCGGGTCGACTCCCGTCTCCTCGAAAAGGGCGTCGAGGCAGCCGAACATGACGGCCTCCGCCTCCGTCCGGGCATCCGCCATGCACAGCCGAGGGGGCCGCGCCTGCACCGCCGGCGGCAGGTGCGTCTCGTCCCCCAGCCCGGACCGCATCGTGATCTTGGTCTGGAAATCGAGCGATTCCCCGGTGAAAATGTGGGTGCACTCGGTCATCTCCAAGAACCCCTCCTTGGAGATCTTGTGCTCGTCCTCGGGCCTGTAGCAAGCGAAGTCCACGAGGTAGACGGGGCGCGGCCGCCTCAGGTAGTAGGCGCCGAACAGAACGATCAGGATGGCGACGGAGGCAAGGCCGGTGGCGGGGTCCAAGGAAAGAAGCCGGTCGAGCCGTAGCGTGGCGGCGACGGCCGCAAGAATGAGGGGGACCAGGAGGTAGGCGGTGGGGACGGCGGCGTAGTGGAGGCCAAGCCTGACGTACTTGAGTTTGACGGACTGGAGGAAGTCGGGCAGGCGACGGCGGATCTTGATGACAATGGAAGAGCCCCCGAAGGCCATTTCGGCTGTCAGGCACTCGCGGCCCATCACAGCGGGCTCCGCCGTCGCTACCTCCATCCTAATCCACTAAACAGGGATGGTGGCACCAGCGACAACCAGTGAAGGAAGATATATAAATGATAAGAACTCAATGCAGTAGGAAAAGACGAAGGACAGAGAGTAAATGTGTGTGCGTGCCGACGGCAGCGACAGTAGTAGCGGTCGTGGATGGGACAACGGCAGCTGGAGAGAAGACTGGGGCGGCGATGGGCGGAGCAGGTGGCCGATATTAATTGGAGATCGCTCAACAACCAGGCAGGGTCGCGGGCGGAAGCTGCGTTGACGCGTGCCGTCTCCGCCCTGACTAATGACCGACGCTGCTTCCTCCGGAGCTTGACTTGACCAAGAAAGAATCGTGAACGTTTTGACAAATTTATCCTTCAGCGGTTTCAAAATAACATATTTGTCACACGTATGCTTTTCCCATTGATTCATATCAGCGTCTTCCTCTCGGCTCTCCAGGCGCTGTTCATCCTCTCAATGAACTCCTCTGCCCTCTTATGCAGCTCAGCATCTTCGCTGTTGGAGACTTGTATCTCAGTGAAGGGTCAACTCTGCTCTGGAAGAGAACATCGCATGAAAAAATTACAGCGACAATAAGGCGATTGCTGACAGACATGCATAAGAACAATTTTGATAAGAATATAATACAAGGTAAGCATGTAAAGCATAGATCCCTTCAAATTCTGAGACTTCTGGTTCACGGCATAAGCTATAGAAATTGATTGCAGCTTTTAAGCCAATTAACTGTACATAAAAAAGCACAGATGTTTGCAGAGCTTGTTTGTGCCTCAAGAGAACAACAATTTCACGATTAATTTGTACAGAAATTTATGGAAAACTCACGACATGACATGATAATTACTTATCATCATCGAGGACGTGGATGCTGCTCCTCCGTGCAAGCTGCAAGTCAAGCAAACTTCTTGGATAATGATGTTTTGCATTGCCAGAAAAGGAGTAATTTGCCATCAGAAACAAGCATCATCTACTTCAGGCTCAACGCTGCAATCTGCTGTCCACCATTAACTAGAGTGAACTCAATCTATCCGTTTGAAAAGATCTCTACAAGCATAAGCTACTGATCACTTCTTCCTCTGTAGAACAACCTGCCAAAAACCACGCCCATGCTTACCAGGCGAAACATTAGGAAAGGAAGTAGAAGAGGATGACTGAGAATACATACCTATGCTTTCGGTGCTTTGAGTTGACAGGCGATCTTGTAAGATGACCTGCTTCTATGTCAGATGGGCAAACCTGGCAGCCGAATCTATCCCATGGAGACTCACCTCCATATGTTGGTGTGATAAAAGCAGCAGAACTTTCTACCTCTGACATGGAGTGCCTTGTTTTGTGCATGGCCCGAATGTTAAATCCGCTAGGGCCAGGTTTACCTTCAAAACGGTCATCATTCATGAGATTTGTATTCTTTGGAGAAGAATCCGATCGTTCTGCCAGTGGGCGCAATGCTTGCAATTGCCTTCCGAGCACAAGTATGGTCTCTTGACACTCTGCAAGCTTTTCAGCTGCAGCTTCTATCTCTTTCTCCTATTATAGGACATTGATGATTTAAAAGTTGAACTAGAAGCTACACATCATCTGAGTCTATATGCGACTTAGTTCATGCAAATTTCAGACCTTTCATTAGTTTGAGTGTTCCATATTCATAAACTTAAGAACAACCAAACGACAGATAGAATTGCAATAGACCCTTTGGAAGCCATAAAATCAATAATTTATGATACATGCCTATCATCTAGGTCAAAATAATGGGTTGTGAAAATAATATCACATAATTCCAATTAAAATTGATATCACGGAGTCAAACACATTATCATCATAACTGACATTGTTGCTTAACTGAAGACAATGGGTCAAGTATCACAAACATTACAACTTCATCTTGAAAACCTTACACAATATAGATTGCTACAAGGGGTTAATCTGAAGTAGACCAAGATCAAGGTTATAATTTTAATAACAACATCCCAATACTGATCCATGTCAAGTGACACTGGTAGACCACAGCAAACTCATGAACAAGTGAGGATACTTGCTTTGGTCGTTAGCTGTAATGGGATGTTAGATCTGATCTAGTTCTTTTTCCTTACAATTAGCATGCACAATGTGGGTGTTAGGCTGCTTTAAAAACAACCTAGAGCTCAGGGTTCCATCTTGTAAAGCAACGTAAGAGAAGCCGGAAATGGGCCTGAGAAGGTTTCCTCTGATGGCTAAGTCAAGGTGTGATCAAACCCCTGAATATAGGCGAGTAAAGGCGAGAGTCAATGAGGAATAATGATGGTGTAAGTCACTCGCCATCTATAGAGACATCCAGGTGAAAACTCTTAAATGCTGTAAGGTTGAGCCAAAATCTACCATCATTAATGGTTGACTAAAATAGCATGATAATTTCTTGGAGTTGCCGCTGAGGTGGGCATTAAATGCCTACCATGTGTTGGCCTATGATTAGTTGACAAGAAACAGCCCCTCCACCCCTCCACAAGTGATAAAAAACCGGATTGAAAGTGTCCTGACTAGACACACTTGGAATGCCAATTGGTCCAGCAGTATGCTTGATCCGATGTAAACAAGCTGGTAAAGGCTGCTTCTAGTACTGAATTGCTGATGGATGGTTACACCATCTCTTATAGACAAGCACCTTGCTCCCATTTGCTGGGTGGCGGTGCAGACCAACATGGACATAGGACTATCTATATGTTTTTAAAAGCATTAGGCGCCAAGGTCCCAAAACACCTGAGGTGCTAGGCGCTCGCCTAGGCATCCCCGAGCAAAGCGAGGTGTTCCTGAATATTATAATTAAAATAATACGCATCTAAATAGAAATATGCTAAATAGGTTTATGGAGACCTATGTTAAAATTAAACTGCTCCAAAAGCATCTTGTTAACCAAGAATGTTTTGCCGCTCTAAGGCATCATCAAGTAAAAGCTAGGAGAGTTTCATGTATAAATCAAAGTGCATATTGCCGATGCTATTGTAGAGACAACAAATATATTTAAACTACTTCAAACGAGTTTTTGCTTGTTTGTTCGCAATTTAATTAATAGGAAGGTGGGGGAAGTAGAGGGCGATGAACGAAACTGCAGCTACGAATGAACAAAGCTACAGTGGAGGACGAAGGCACTAGATGACATTATTGATGATGGTGGACGGAGCTGCAACGTTGGACGAAAAGTGCAAAGGTGGCGAATGAAGGTGATGGAAGAGGTTGTTGGCGACGACAGACAGAGTTATAACAGACACTAGGGTTTATACAAGCTGTAGTGGCAAACGAGCTATAGAGACGGGCGTGTTGTAGTGACGGTAGTCGAGCTGCAACAGCGAATGAGTTTGGACAAGGCTGTCGACGATGGCGGGTAGAGCGAACCAGGGAACGGATGTAGGGTTTCATTTCACCTTTGTTTTCTTTTACTAGGTCAGGCAAGGGAGGGGATTGGACGGTGTTAGGATAACTATGTTGGTTCGATTGAACCAACTTATAAGTCCAATCAAACCAAAGTTTGAACCCAACCAAATTTGGCTCGGGCATTCGCCCGTGATGCTAGGCACCTGGGCTCAGGCAAGCACTCAAGTAGCACTTCATTGAAGCACTATGCTTGGGTTTCTGCGAGGCGCTCGGGCCTCACCTAAGCGCTCAAGCAACTTTTGAAAACACTGAACTATCATCTATTAAATGCAATTGCCTTTTCTTGAGTCAATATAGCATAAATATTAGTCTGGGCTTAGCAAAGTTGTTTGCACAGTAAAATAGTTTGGCAAAGATTTTGAAACTATGACAACTACTGTACAAATTTCTGTAACCTTTAACTTTGTGTTGCAAGAGATCATTATAAGTGGCTTATGAGAACCACCTTAAGAGGTTTTCAATAAGGTAAAATGTTCAAGTCATCCTTCCAACTAGATAATATCAAGAAGAAAAATGGAATGTACATGGCTCAGCAAAATGTCTACATGATGAACTCAAGCATTGGTTAATACCTGTTTTGCGTTGGTACCAGTGTAAGCATCTGAGCACATGCAACACTTATCATACCTTCATTTTAACAAAAACAAAAACAAGAAGATGACATCAGATAATGTACCAAATATATGAATGACACCAACTAACTAAAAGCCAACTTCAACAGAACCAGATTTATCTAGATTAAAAGATTTAGCAATTCAAAGTATATGTAATAATTAGCTAACCTGTCAATCTTCTCTTGAAGATCTCTTAATTTGGCCAAATCATCCTCATGAAACTGCCTCTCTTCCTGAAGCTTGTTGCTTAATGTCTGTACTTCTGAATGTAGGACATTTACTTCGGTTTCTAATTCCCGCGCACGTGATTCCAGCAAATTGTAAGACTCAGCCATACACTTCAATTGTGTTTCAGACAAGCTATTAAATTTTTTACTAGCGGCCAGTTGAGATCTAAGCTCTGTCATGTTCTGTTCAGTTTCAACCAGCTGAAGTTTCATCTCTTCCAGTAATTTGGTACAAGTTGACAGTTCCACTTGCATGTTTTCTTTTTCCAGCTTCAACTGTTCAAATTCCTTCAAGGAGAATTTCTGCATTGTTGTTCTTTGTACATTGATATCACTGATAGGCTCATCAATCTCAACATGAGATGAAGAAGACCTCCCTGAGAAATTTTCATTTCTTGGTTCATGCTGAGCTACTCTGTTCTCAAGTAATGTTGCTTTGTCTATGCAATCTGAAATACTACTTTTCCATTCATCATTCATATTCAATGACATCCTAAAGCCTACTTTATTGGCTTCAGACAGAATATGGGATAAAATTAGTATAGCATCATTCAAGCTTTTCTCATCATGTTGAACATCCTTAACACAGGAACAGAACTGCTGGATTTTCTCACTTAGTCCTTGAATATCAAATGGATGATCTTGTGTAACTATAGCTTCTTTCCCAAGATATGTAACAAAATCTTGAATCTCAGTTATAGCATTGTTTAACTCTTGACCCAAGACATTCTTACCATCAGCAGATGAAACACTATCATGCATAGAGATAACAATATCGGTGGTCACATTGATGTCATCGTGACAAGGTTTTTCATCACAAGAAGTATCTGTCAAATAATTTCCTTTAATGACACAGCTTATCGAGTGCTGAGGCAACTCTTCCTGTGTTTCCTGCATGATATGTCTTATATCTTCCAAAACTTTACCAATATCAACTTCTTGATCCTGCAATTTGAAAATAGAAGCTATTCTTGACTGAAGTTTCACCAACAGATGATCATGTTTATTTATTACAAGTCCATAGTGGTTTTGATTGGTACAAGGCAGAATTTCTGGCTTCTCTGATGCCATCACTTGTACTTCACTAGTATTGTCCTTCTGAACATCACCTAATAAAGTAGCATCGGTATTTTCAGTTTTCATCTTATCAAGCACACCATCAGATATGGTGGTTGCTCCATTGGACTCTGTTGACAAACATGCAAATCTTTCCATCTCTAGAAAGTCATCCATAAGTTCCAAATGATTTGAATTGTCTATTTTCTTGTACTTCACAGTATCTTTTTCTTTCCGAAATTGTGAGAGCTCTGACATTAACGTTGTAGCCCAAGGTACCGAATGGTTTCCTTCCTCATCAATTCCATCTTCAGACAAGGAGGTCAAGCTTGACGGGTTGCTTTCGTTTTGGGTTAAGGTTGTATCAGAAGAGACATCAATATTTGGTGTTGATGAGACTTTTTGTTGGTTCAGAGCTAGCATCTGTGCTTCAACACTACAAAGCTTGCTTGCTGTTTTAGCACACATATCTCTTGAAGCCTGTAACTCACTGTTACGCTTTGACAGAGCCTCTCTTAACATCTTCGTTTCTTCCTCAATGGTTAATAAATGTGTGGTAAGAAATTCGTTCTCCTTTTGCAATGTGTGGATGCTTTCTGAAGCAAAATCACAAGTAGGAGTTGATTTGTGATGTGGACTAGGATTCTTTGCAGGCGAGTGCCTCATTCTAGTCTCCCTATGGTCACAACCTAAATTTTCAACTTCTAGTTTCATTTGTGCCAGTGCAGCAGGCCCAGGCAGCTTTTTCCTAACAAGACCACGTAATCTTTGGCATTCTGCCTCCAACTTTGATATTTTCTTAACATCCTCCAAGTGCTGCTTATTTGCTGCATCAGCAGATTTTGTGCTCATATTTTTCTCTTCATTCCGAATTTCAAGCTCCTTAGAAGTGACATGTAACTCATATTTCAATGAATTAATTTCTTTTTTGCATGAGTCTATATTGGTCTTTAGCACTTCAATTTCAGTATCAGCTTGCATCTTCTCATCACTAACTTGCATTAGAATATCTGAACACTCTTGAATAGATCTTGAAAGTGCTGCATTTTCAGCAGAAGCCTTGAGTAGTTCCTCCTCAAAAGCAACTAGTTTTGCTTCTAGTTCTGCTTTGATTTTTTCCCATTGCTTAGTTTTGGCAAAGATCACATCATGTAATTTTTGCTCACTTTCTTCCTTCACATTCCTTGTCTGCTTCATGCACTCCTTCAGGGCACTCTCAAGATGAGATGCACGTTCTATAGCTGTAAGCTTCAACAGTGTGACAGATTCAAGTTGATGTTTTAGTGCGGATGATTCAGCTTCAGCTTTTTCCCAACCTAAAATAATTAAGAAAAGAATAATACTCATTATCACCAACACTCAAAATTAGAAATTTGCAAAAAAGGAGGTAATCTAAGTCATCATCTCTCAAAACTCCTAAGCAAAATACTGAGTTCGTCATCAGTGTTCTAAGATGCTGCTGTGTTATGCAAGAATCAGGTCACTGCATTGAGAATATACAGGATGTGGCTACATATACTAACTTTGGTCATGAATGCATCTCATACGGATGTATCTTAATGAGCAAGCTTCAAAAATTAGGCAACAAAGTAGAAGTATATTGTCAAGTTTATATATAGATAATTCTTGCTAAATTAGAAGCTTACCATGCAATGCATAAGATGGAATTACATTCATTCCAATGTTCAATGGATGAGAAGTAAAAACATAACATGAATGTGAGATGCATGTTACATGGATGATAAGGAGTGTGAAGTAAAAACATAACAAATAGGATGAGAGAGGTGTGGAAGAATAATTTAATATCAAATGTTACATGGATAATAAGAACCTAACATGAATGACCAAGATCATAAAATAAGGAGAAAAAAGGAAAAGCAAGTGAGATGCATAAAACTGGATTATTGGGTGCATATGCAACAAAAACACATAATGAAACCATGTAGGTCTTATATAAGAGATCACAGGGCCAATCAACCAAAATGTCTTCTTGTTAAAGCCACATGAACCACATTTTAGAATATTGGCACGAAATATATTCAGGTAAAATAATGTAATAGAACATGTCAACACCTGAGACTGCTTCTTCAGCAACTTTAGCATGTTGCTTGACTAGATCATCCTTAGCCGTCATCTCAATTAGTGTTGCAGACAATTTTTCATTTAAAACGTTCACTTGATTTTCCAATTCAGTTACGTGTGCATATGATTCTGCAGAAATCTGTACATAATTAACAGTGTAGTTAACATCCTGCAAAGACAGCAAGTTGTCTCAAGTGAGTGACTATGTGAACCATATCAAGAGAATAGTAAACTGGAAATCTAACAGATAACTTATCTCACTATATGCAGGAAGATAAGATAAGAAATAATAACTATAGAAATATGCAGTTCAGTCAAAATGAAATCTTACCATTAGATGATTGGCATTCGGTTTCAAATAAAGATAAAGAAAATGTTAAAGTAAATATGGCAGTATGCATAAATGTCATCTGCTAGCACAGATGGTATATCTTATTGTCATTGCATACCAATTGAATTTGCTAGGTAACTCATGAACTCTGCTAGCAATCCAAAGCTTTAGATAATTTACTAATTCATGACCTTAATGACTGCTTTGGGTATAAAGATGTTATTTCAGATCTCTGTAGCATAAGCACTTTCATGTACTATTTCTAACAAGCTTCATATCATAGAAAAAGGTATTAAGATGTGCATATATCTTTTATGTCCTTTGCAGTTAAGCAGAGAAAGCACGGTAATGAATATCTCATGAAAGGAAATTTATAAAGGCCCCAAAACATATGTATGTATGTATGTATGTATGTAGTGATATATATATTAAAGATCATGCTTAGAAAAATAAAAATATCTTGTAGTGATAGTGCTAGATAATAGTATTATATTTTATATCAGTTTATTGCATTTTATTTAAAAGCTTTCAGTATTAAAAGCCTGATAGGAGTAGAAGTTTGAGAGGCACCTCAAGCTATGTATCAAATGATGTTTTGAAAATGATCATGTTGAACTTAAGATCAAGTATATTTTTGAATTTTCGAGAATGATATTCACTATTCAGAGTGTGTAATGCTCATGAGGGCATCATATATGTATGGATACTTAGAATTTAAGCTGAAACCAATTCATAACCTGTTTGGCATAGTGAAAGGAATATCAACCAATTTACAAAAAGCTTCAATATTTTGCAAATCATTTGTTCCCATAAATTAAATCATCATATGCAATTTTTGAAAGAAGCAACAAAATAATGAAACTAGAAACATTGTTCCTTGGATTTCATGGACCCATGCATTTCACAAATTAGTATCATAGTTATTAGCCAACATGGACTTAGGTCAGCTTATTCTTTTGGCAGTCTTAAAGTTGTGAAATTAGCTGGAATTCCAAGAGGTACCCTTTAAAGGAGTCATGGTTTATGTTCTTTCAAAGTCAAAGATCAATTTGCAAAATGAATCTGAAAATTATATAACATCACTGAATGTTAGTACAATCAACATGCATGAAACCTGCTTATCAAACTCATATCTTTGATGTCAATCTATAGACGATGGCCAAAATATGTTTACTATCGATGATATATAGATATTATTTAGTTCAATTTTGCACCAAGAGGTGCAAGAAAGAACAAACCTGATCAACTTGATTTCCACCAGTGTTGGACAAAGTTGAATGAGAGGAATCAATTGCAGTCATAACCTTCTCAGATGACTTCTTTTTCCAAGGCCAACTTCGCCGATCCATCCCCAAATAAATAGACTACAGTCTATGCCATTCATTCATGCTTCAATCTGTAAAATACAAGAAAAATGAAAATTCAAACTAACAAGTCAAAAATGAAAATTAAAAAGAAAAGTGCATTGGAAAATGAACTTGTGATGACAGAAAATTTGCAAGTTATTTAAGGAAGATAGAAAAAAAAAACAAATTATATTATCAAGAGAAAGAACAGAATCATGTGAGATTTTCTTTTGAGGAGGAGGTATTTCAACATATGTAGTTTACAGCCACCAGCTGGCAGGAACAGGAACTATCAACAGAACCTTGGCTACAATATTTTAGCTTTGAAAACATATACTCCCCATTCTTAGCAACTCCAATCTTCTTTGGGTCTGCATCCTAACTGCCAAGTATGTAAACCTCCACCCCTGGACTGATTCCCCTAAATCCAATCTCTCTCAATCCAGGTTCAATATTGATCATCTAATCAAAGATATCAAAACTGGGTTTCCAGAACTAATAGGTGATGGCAACAATACCAACATTCGGACAAACCCTTCAATTGAGAACCTACGTATCAGACACTGGCCTACCCTAATTTATATTGATGTGATATCTACTTTCCACATTGTTTCTGAACTGTTGGACTCTAATTGCTAGAATCTGACCAAACTTGAGCTTCTATTTCACCCTTCTCTAGTTGACCAAATTCTGAGGATTCATATTGCTAAGCTCCCCCATGTTGATTCTTGGATATGAGTCATATGACAACCCAACCCTTAAGGCTCTCTCTCTCTGCTAGTGACGCCAATCAATTTCTAAAGTTTGACACTAAGGATAAGGGATGGCATGGCTAGAAGGCGATATGACACCTTTCTGTTTCTCCAAAGGTCAAACTCTTTCTTTGGAAGCTTTGTTGGAACAGACTGCTTATGTCTAATCTCTTTGCTCACATCCTACACCACCAGATTTAGCAGTGTGCAATGTGTCAACTCTATGAGGATTCTCCAGCTCGCATATTTCTTGAATGTTCTTCATCCATCTTCTTTTGGAACTTGCTTCAATCCAAAATAGGAATCGGATTCAAGCACTTTGATTCTTGGTCTGCTGGCTCTTGGCTGCTGGGGCTGTTGGAAGGTGAAGGCTATGAGAAATCTGCTTCTAATTAGATGCTTAGCCTTATTTCATACTCTTTTTGGACTCTTTGGCTTAATAGAAATGATTCCAAATTCCGCAACAGTCATGCTAATCCCTCTACCTTAGTTATCAAGGCTCTAGCCCTCATGACTGAAACTAATCAAGCATATCCATCACCTGAGGGGACTAGTAATATAATTCCTCAGTTTACTACTTCTAGAGAAAGGTTTTTTTATTGTTTTTTGCAATGTGATGCTTCTTTTGTTTCCTCTGACCTTCCTGCACGTATAGGCTTCATCTTCACCTCCATGGACAACACTAGTCTAGCTGTTGGTTGCCAACCTTGCAATGCCCACAATGCTGCAATGACGGAGGCGCTTGCAGTCCTTGAGGCTCTCAAGTATGCTGCAACCATGGGCTGGGAAAACATTCTTCTCCAATCAGATGCCCAACCCATCATCAACTACATTCATGGCTCCCAGCAAGTTCCTTGGCAACTCCAGGCTATCATCTTTGATGTAAAGCTCCTATTGAGCCAACTTACTTTCTTCTCTGCTAGCTTTATTCCAAGATCTCTCAACTGCAAAACACACCAGCTTGCATCTGTTGGTAGAACCAACAGGTTCCCATCTTTTTGTACACTGGATGATTTGTGTTGTTCATCGAGTCCCCTAACTATGTTTTTCTAATTTAATGAAATTTATTTTACTTCAAAAAATAAAAGTAATACAGTTCTATTGAGAGGTTGTATAGGGTTTGACATAAATGGAAATAAAATGTAATTGTAATCTGCTTGCAATACAATCACTTTTGCGTCACCTAGTGCACAAATGATGAATTTTTCATTTCACAATCATTGTTGAAGCCATTCTGCATGACGATTTTTGTTACTGATTTGTATTCTGCAACATGTTCATTTCCTATATGATGTTTAGTTTGAGAGAGCTTCCACAAAATTCATCCACAATCACTCTTCCTCTTCACCCCTCTCAATATCCGAAATCTCACAATCTTCATCAGAGGTGACAAAAACATCATGTTAATAATTTTAGCTGATCACCAGTGAGACATCATTAAGAGAGGAAATTTTCAATTAAAAAATATCAAATAGAAGAAGAGATATCTTATTGCCACTACTATCTGTGGAATATTCCTTTTCTATGCTCTCCCCATGATAAAGCAACTTTTGTATAACATCCAGTTATCCCTGCACTCTGTATCATGTCTTTTTAGCTACTATGGTGCATGCCCCATTTTTTGTTCCCATCTCCCTGAAACTGTGAGAGGAGGTGTAGTTAAGTAGGCTCAGCTTGAATCTCTACCATACCTAAATCTTGTAAGTGGGTACAAGAAATCTAGGTAATGAAAGCCCTAGTTAATAATTATTGGTCTTCAAAGTTACATGAAAGAAGTTCATCTAGTAAGCAGATGAAAAGTAAGCAACGTTTCACCATAGCCTACAAGAAAAGAGTGGAGAGGAATCAAAACTATAAATGCGAACGTTAGATGGTTAAGGACACATGCAGTGATTCTCAGTACTGACCTTTGCAGGAATAAAGTTTGTGAATGTCCTAATGCTGCGAGAGCAGTGGCACTGTTCACTGGAGAGGAAAAAGTAAATTAGCCAAGTAATTATTACTCTGTTTGGGCATTTATTTCGATCAGATATGCATACGAAAAAGATACTTGAAAAAAAAAAAAAAAGCATGGAAGAGAAACCGTAAGAGGAAAAAGTAAATTGTGCTGCTAGAACAGCTTGAACAGATTTTGCTACATATGATGTTAGTCTGGCCTGAAGCAAGGATGCTTCAAAAGGAATGGTTTGGGCCGCTTGATTTTTGTGCTAGTTTTAATCTCCATAACGAGAAAAACAGAGTTTGAGCATCCACTACAAATCACATTAGAAAAAACCCATGGTTTTAATCAATCGAGTAGAGAGGAGAAAAGAGCAAACATTTAAGAAAAAGAAGTGAGGAGTATTCTTTTCTCAATGCCATCGCGAATCTGTAAAACGTAAACCTAGAAAAGCACAATTCGATCGATACCATCCAAGTTTATGAGATAAAACCGAGCAATATAAATCTTGGAGAAGGAGACAAGGGTAGCTAAAAACGCAAAATCTGAATGGCAGAGGGAGAGCAGACATGGATAAGGCTTTGATGGACAAAATGTGGGTCGCGCGGTGCGAGTTCTAGGATGAGATCCGACGAACCGTATGGTTATGGACCAAAGATGTGCAAGAGAGGAGATTGCTCTTGCTGTGTGTCGATCCTTGTGGTCGTGTCTTCGACACACGAACAAGTTTGGTGTAGACAGTAAAAAAACGAATGAGGGGAGGAGGAGTAGGAGGCGATCGAGGTAGTTACTGTCGTCTTCTCCGCGGTGCTACCCCCTCTCACGCTCTCTCTTTCCCTCCGCTGCGCTGTACTTCCAGCTGACACTCGTGCTGATCAAAGGAGCAGAGACACAGAGAGAGATGGGTGGGAGCAAAGAAAAGGCAGGGGAAAGAGTGACCATGAGAGCGCAAAGTGGGTAAAAGACGGTGCCGTTAGGCTCGCTCGCTTAAAAAGCACAACGTTGTCGTCGCAAGCGTTCCGTGGAGACGCCGTTTCCTTGCCCATTTCTACACCATCCTCATTCTTAGTGGGTCCCTGAGAACACTCATCATCCCATCAAATTGAAGAACGGGTAAGCGGGAGGAATAGTGGTCTCGAGTGTCGTACAAGCCAATGCATTAAGGCTTGCTATCATATATCTACGTAGACATATATTTTCGCTCCCAAATTTCTTCACCACGCGCCCCCTGTGTCCGTCATGCTGCCTCTCAAAAAAGCGCTGTCTGGTGCAGGGCGTCTATACTTGAAAAGTAAGAGTGTGTATATCATACCTAATATCTTAAACGCATATTACCGGTTTTTAAAATAAGAAAACATTCCTTCGGAACACCAATTACTCCGCCGCATAATAGAAATAAGTCTTAATAATAAAGATAAAAAAAATCATCAGCTACAGAGTGGACGATGGATGAGTTGGTCGCCACGCCAAGTCTCTCTGTTCTGTTTTCATCCAATTTCTCACGTACGGCTTCCGAATCGAACGATGAGTCGCCTATCGTCTGATCCGCGTGCGACGGTGATCTGAGGGTGGAGCACTGTAGGGGACCGGTGGCCCGCGAGGTCCACCCGCGGTCTCTCTCGGGCGGCGACAGATCGACACGAGGCCGACTTGGGGTCCTGACCCACGCGGAGTCCGAGAGCGCGTCTTTGTTGCCATCGAAAGCGAAGCCGATCGTCCGATCGCCATCGGACGGCTCTCGTCGTCGCCAAACAGGTGGGCCCGGACGCGTGCGCAGACCTCGTTGTCATGTTGCGTCCGCGCTAGACCGCGATGTGGTGGCGCCCGTGACTTGCGTTCCGTAGCCGCGTGCGGGCCGCTTCCCGTTGGTGGTGGGCGTGAAACAATATCGCACCAACCGTGGTCTGTGATCGACGGGCTCATGGCCTGCATGAAACGTTGCCTTTGCTGGTGTGTGGTTTTGCAGATGGAAACGGAGTCCAGGGGACCCACTCGCCGCACGAACCATCCACTCCCATGTGAGACCGTCGCCTCCGTACGAAGCATCGGCTCGTGACCTTGATGGACGGCTGCGTGGAGCTCCAGCGTATCCGGACTCACTCGCATTATGGGCTCGTGTTCCATCAGCCACCGGGGCAAGCCGAGATTTGATTAGCGTCCTTAAGATTCGTGCCAAGCGTGTCATTTATACAACATATAAATATCATTTGGTGTGATCATAAAAATTCTAATGCACCAGCAAATTTACATATAGACAGGTAACTTGGATACAATTAGTAGACAGGTGGATTCTAAAAATAGATTCCAAGAGAAGCCACCTAACTCTTTCCTTAAAAAAAGGAAAAAGGTAAAACCTTTATTGCATGAGTTCTTAATATGTAGGTGTTGTAATATTAAATTAAATTTTATGATTAGATAGGATATTGGTCTAATAGTTTTAGTAAAGATGTAAGTTATTTTCTTACTTGAAGTTAAAGCTTTGGTTTGACCCTTATAAAATAAGGAGGTAATATGATTTAATGAGCATCCGAGAAAATTGGAAAGATTAGGTAGAACAGCACTAAGATAAGAAGAAGAAAATTATGATTTGAGAGACTGTAATTTATGACGATGAATAGAAATTTTTAATTTTAAGCAAGGATCGTTAAATTATGTCAACAGGTGGTATATTGGTTGTATCATATGTCAGTGTGCTGATGCATATTGAGTTCTAGAAAATAAAGTATGTCTAGTTTATTGATATGCAAATTATATTTAGATAAAAATAAAGTATATCTAATCTATAAATTAATGAAAAATTTAGATAAAAATAAAAATTGAATTTATGAATAATTTTGTCATATGAGCTTGCATCGAAAGAACAACTTTGTCACATGAGCTTTTAAGTTTCATGGAATGAAGTGAATCAACCGATTAGAAACTTTAATCGCAAATATGAGTGTCAGAAAGAGTAAATGACCTAGGAGAGAGAAAGAGATATTTAAAGTCCAATTCTAATAGTCAGTTTGACCAATGTGGTCGAACTAGACTTGATTTGGATGGATATTGGTCAAATTTCGATCTGACTCGTATCAGTTGATACTATATAAGTTTTGATTATATTAATCATTATTATTTAAAATGGATTACCTCGTGTACCGATCAACCAATGAATAGGTATGTACTCAGTTTTATGCCATTTAAAAAAATATATAAAATCTTTGTTTGAATATCTCTAATATCTCTTCTCTAAATTTTTTTTTATGACTATCGTATTTTCAAGAAAGATTTTTTCCTAAAAGAATAATTACATGCAATAAAATCCAACTTCGGTGTAAATGTTACTAGTGACGATGATTTGTGACAGATATGATAATAAGAATTATGACGCTGGCGGTACTATTATTATAAATGATGGTAATAAAGTTTTCATGGAAGCGATCGATGCTGAAGTAACAACGAAAGTAGTGATGCCACGACGCAAGTTGGACTAACGACGGTGATTGTTGAGATGAACATTAAAGTCAGGCCACGGTGGCGATGATGGTGGAGTCTATTAGTGTAATTAACGAAAATAATGATGATAGCGTCAATGATTACAACGGTGATGATAATTAATAGTTGTAATATTTTTGAAGAGAGCGTATTTTACAATAAAGTCAAGAAGTCAAGTGTTCAACTTTGAGCCTAATTATCTAATGCCATGATAAAATAAAAATACTAATATATAAAAGAAGAATAATTTTTTTAAAAACAAATTTAACTTAAATTTTTTAATAGAGCATCCCGAACTTAAAATTTTCTAACTAAACATTTCTAATCATATAAAAATATTATTTTAACTCTTATCCTCGTTGGACCCATCGATGACTCCGTTATTTTTATTTTTTATCGTTGCTTTCTTCTTGTACTATTATCTTGTGTTACCTTTGACATTATTATTATATTTTTATTGAATCTATTTAACATCTATAGTTTTCGTGCAAAAAAGAATAAGACGTAAGGAGAGTGCCCGATGGGATAGAGGCGTGATCACGTGTCGGGCAAAGGATATTATTTTGAAATAATATTATATAAATATTTTAAAATTAAAAATATTATTTAAAAATTTTCTCAAAGTTAATTTTTTTTAGATAATTGGCCCACAAGCTTTTATGTCAAAAAAAAAAAAAAGTGAAACAATGTAGCAAACGTATGATAAAATTATGTCGGTCATAATAGGATTAAAAGCAATAAAATCTGATCTAAAATTATTCATCCGAAATGCTCCATCCAGCGTCATTCCTATCCATTATTTAGTGGGCAAGACCTATTCAACATCCCCACCACCCCACCACGCACTCCGCCCTTTTGGTCTCATCTCTGAAAGAAAAGAATAGCGTAGGAGAAACAAAAACTAGGGCACAAAATTAGAGCAGCACAAAATAGCTACATCTCCCAGGTCGGCTCGGTTTTTTCTCTATTTTTAGAATAGTTCGCCGTTTGGGTTACGGACGGCGGAGGGCATCGATTGGGGCTCCAAAAGAGGGGGAAGTTTCTCCGGGCGTGTCAGAACAAGCAGCCGGTGGGAGATCTCGACGTCGTCGTGGAGATGAAGAAGGCCGGGGCCTACGCCGCATCCCTCGCGGCCGCCTCTGCCGCCACTCTCACCGCCCTCAACAACCCCGATCACGGCGCCTCCAGCTCCCCTTCCTCTGTCAAAGAGGTATTCACGTCCCCGTCTTGCTATCCTCCTTGCCGATAGGGGCAGAAAGGAGAATCACCCGGGTGGATTCTTCAACAGGGATCGGGATCGTCGATTGATAAGGACGCCGCGGGATCGGTGGTGGCAGACAAATTCGCGCCGAGATTCGACGGGCTCAGGTTCATCGAGACGCTGGTGACGGCCCATCGGTGATTCACCGACCTCTTATCCAGCGGTAAGATCCGATCTCTGCAGAGGACTTCTTGATTTCGTCTTTTCGTTGTTGTGATTGGTGGTAGCGTAACATTGCTACAAGTTTTGTTGTTGAGGACTCTCTGTTCTTGTCGGATAAAGTAATTTTAGCTTAATTTCTTGACTTTTGATTCATCTCTTTCCTCTTTACTAATATTCGAGTTTTTTTTCCTTCTATATTATTTATTTACTTATTCATATATACTTTTGTTGTTATTGTTAATAATAATAATAATTTTTTATCGTCGTTCACGACCTCTTATATTATCACATGTTCATTTTGTTATTATTGTAATCAATATTTATCCTCCATTCATAATCATTTTCGCTACGAAAATAATGATGGACGTTATTAGATATATGTAGGTAACAATTTCTTGTCTTCTAAAAGATAATTGTAAAAAAAAAAAAGGGACGACTCTTTCAATATAAACACCCATGCAACATAATGTCCCCACCTACCCACCCGCCCACTCAACGCTCGCGAGCAACAAACGTAAGAGAACCTATAAATAGGGCTTATGGTATGATAGTTAATTTTTTTAATTTAAACTTTATCGATCCTTGATAGAGTAATTTATTCATCGTAAACATTAGCTTGGTAACGATGGATCAGACTCATTTAACAAATGTTTTAAAAGTGTTATTTAGTAATTGATAAAAATATTGACGTATCATCTAATATATTTTTAAAAGTATCAATTAATAATTAAAAAAATTAACAGTTCTATATGCATCACTGACCTTTAAAAAATTATAAAAAATAAAAAAGAACTGGTAACTCGAAAAAAGGGTTCTTACGGCTGCATTTAAACTTATGGCTCGGATCAAGCTAGCGTTCCAATCCCGCACCTCTTCCCGCCCCGATCACGTGCACCGTGGTGAGCTACGACGGAGTTTAGTCTTTAGCGACGGATCCGCTCCTCCGTATCAGATTTGTCCACTCGCGACTGACTTAACCAATCCCGGACGATTCCTCCTGTCTTCGAATCTGTTTCTCTCTCAGACACAGGACAGTCCGGTTGCAATCATGGCTCCTCTCCCTTCTTGTCCAGCCCAGTTGTGAATCACCACCCCCACCACCCCGCCTCCTCGATTGCCTTTCTTCTGCTTTCATAATTCCTCTACCCTTTCTTTTGCTCCGCCGTCACTCCCCAGCCTTTCTTCTTTGTGGGTCGAGCTCAACACTGCTACGCCACCGCCGAAGCTCGATGGCCCTGCAACGTTCTAAGCCGCCATTGCTCATTATTCTCCTCCTCATCGCCCTGGTGGTCCCTTCCGCTGCCACATCGGCCGCTCTGGTCGGCGTCAACTACGGACGGGTGGGCGACAACCTGCCCCCGTCTGAGACCGTGCCCCGCCTCCTGGCCTCCATCGGCGTCGGCCGCGTCCGCCTCTACGACGCCGACCCCGCCGTCCTCCGCGCGTTCGCCAACACCGGCGTCGAGCTCATCGTCGGCATGCCCGACCGCTGCCTCCCACCCGTCGCTGCTGACTCGACCGAGGGTCTTGCCTGGGCCCGCGCCCACGTTCAGGCCTTCGTCCCCGCTGTCAAGATCGTGGCAATCACCGTCGGCAACGAGGTCCTCACCGGCGCCAACGCCTCCGCCCTCGCCCACTGCCTCGTCCCGGCCATGGAGAACCTCCACGGCGCCCTCGCGTCTCTCGGCCTCGACCGCGATGTCGCCGTCACCTCCGCCCACTCCCTTGCCGTTCTCGCCACGCCGTCCTATCCGCCCTCCGGCGCAGTCTTCCGCCCGGACCTCCTCCCGTATGTCCGCCCCCTCCTCGCCTTCCACGCCCGCACTGGCTCCCCCTTCTTCGTCAATGCCTACCCCTACTTCGCCTACGTGAGCGATCCATCCGGCGTCGCCCTCGAGTACGCCCTCCTCGACCAGGGGTCCGTCGCCTTCACCGACCGGGCCACTGGCCTCCGCTACGCCAACCTGCTCCACGCTCAGGTCGACGCCGTGTACCATGCCATCGCGGCCGTAGTGTCGCCTTCCTCGAAGGGTGGCGGGGTCGAGGTGCGGGTGTCGGAGACGGGGTGGCCGTCCGCGGGCGACGCCAACGAGACGGGGGCGACGCCTGAGAACGCGGCGCGGTACAACGGCAACCTGATGCGGCTGGTGGCCGGGCAGAAGGGGACGCCGCTGGTCCCTGGGACGCCGCTCCGGGCCTACGTCTTCGCCCTCTTCAACGAGAACCAGAAGGCGGGACCGTCCTCCGAGCGCAACTACGGCCTCTTCAAGCCTGACGGCACCGCGGCCTACCAGCTCGTCGGTCTCTCGTTGCACCAGGCTAGCAACTCCACCTCCTCCACCGATGGCATCGGCGGCGACGACGAGGCCTCGACAACAGGGCCGGACGGGGAGTCCGGGTTCTTCAGCATCTCCGCCGCGTCACCGGTACGTTCCATCTAAATCGTACATGTTGCGCGTATTTTTTTAATTGCAAATTACATTTGATTTAAATTCTAAATACGAAGATATTGGAGACAGGGTTGGCAGTGCCGGGCGGCGGTAGCGGCGGCCATCTCAGGAGCAAGTGTGTTCTTGAAATTACTCTGAGAGATCGACAATAATCATTGCCTTTGTTCTCTTTCAGAGGGCAGCCGAGAACAGTCAGTGGTTGTCTTGGTGTTTGTGCAATGTAGATTTAGATGGAAAGATGTGATCATTTCTACTGTACGACTGACTCAGCTTGTCTTGGTGTTTGTCCACTCATTTTGTTTGCTTTTGATATCGCCCGAAGGCTAAAGCGCTTTAAATTTCGAAAAGGAGGGATCACGTGATGCCTCGCAAACCGTGCTATTCGGACGCGGCACCACCGGAGGCCGCCTCTTGCGTTCACGGTTTGAGTGGGCTGGTCGGGTGGGTTGGATCGGTTTCAATTCCCATCGGGTTCGAAGTGCCTAGTCCGAGCCTGATCGATCTAAGATTAGATCAGGACGGATTGATTGGCAGACCCTCTTAATTAAGTCTCATCAGTATATAGCACAAGTAGAAACATAAGATCAAATGATATTTCACTTATTTAGGTCGCTACGTACAGCAGACCCGATTGGAAGAGCTGGCGCGAACAGAACCAGTACAGGAATAGAACGATAGCAGCTGTAAAAAAAGAAGCTATAAAGACCTGCTCTTACACCAGAACGAACACATACCCTTAGTTCTGGCATTATTACGCATTGCATCAACCACTACAAAGGACGACAACGACACATCGGCTATCTGCTCGACGGGGGTCTACGGGTTGCCGTGCACTTTGGCCGGTGGGAAGCTCGGTTTGTTGTACTTGGGGTGATCATGGTGGAAATGCGGCATATGTTTCATGGGAGGCATCGACTTCTTGGGCATCGGATGGTACATGATCGTGGGGTGCTCGTGGTGAGGCATCGGCGACGGCTTGTAGACCGGCGCAGCAGGTGGGTTATAGTATCCCCCCGACGGTGCCTTGTGCACCGGCGCAGGTGGTTGGTAGTATCCCCCTGACGGTGCCTTGTGCACCGGCGCAGGTGGTTGGTAGTATCCCCCTGACGGTGCCTTGTGCACCGGCGCAGGTGACTTGTAGGTAGGGGGGCTGTAAACTGGGTGTGGGTGGTAGTGAGACTTGGGTGGGAATTTGTAGTGTGGCATATGAAACTTGGGGAGCTTCTTTTTCCATGCCAGCGGAGGGCCGGGGTAGAAGGTGGCCGACGCGCAGGTGGCCGACGAGAACGACAACTTCCCGGACGCCGCAACGAACGTGTGCTTTCCCTCCTCCTTGGACTTGAGGATCAGCTTGGAAGGGTTGAGGGCGTTGTTCTTGTCAGGGCAAGGTGCGTTGGAGGTGTTGTGGAGCTGCGCGAAGCACTCGTGCTTCAGGTCGCCGTTGTCGAGGAGAAGCTCGCTCGGGAGCTTCACCTCGAAGTTTCCGTTACTGTCGAGCTCGCCCGTGGCTTTGGTCTCGTACTTCTCGTCGTTCACCTTGCACTTGACTGCTACACGTAGTCCTGCTTGGTCAAAACCACCATGGAAGAACATATCAGATGCATGCCTTACTCGAGCAACTAAGCAGCAATTGCGTTAAGCATCAAGACTACTACAAGTGAAGAACAAGAGTCGATCGACCTTTGACAGCGGTCTCAGTCTTGATACTCTTCTGCGCACAGTCCAAGCATTCGGTAGCACCGACGACGGAGACCAGCGTCTCAGTCTGCGTTACAGCGCTTGCAAATCCGACGGCCACAAAGACTGAACACAAACCGAACAAAACGCTTTTGAGGTGTGGCGGAGTTCCCATGATGGAACTCGACCTCAGCAGGAAAGATAACAACAGGAGGAGGAGGAGAAGAAGAGTGTAACGTGCGATGTTGTTGTGGAATGTGGAGAACCCTACGTGCCTATTAATACTAAGGGACTATAAGGGAAGGCCGACAGTGGTCTTAAAGCTTTCACGGTGGAGCAACAACGAAGCCTCAGTCACCACCGGTTTTGCAGTTTTGTCCATTAAATGCACCCTGCCCTCATCTCATCTCCATTGCCTATCACTTGTGTATCTCCACAAACCTACTTCCTCGCCTCATTAATAACCTGACCAGATCCCTGTTTTGCACATGAAATCTTACTCGCTACCGCAACAAATCTAACCGAGGGGACGAACCATTCATCGACAACATGGATAACTCTGGCTACTGCCAATGAGACAAGCAGTATGCCATGGTGAAGTCCAGGAAGTTTGCTGGAATTCGTTGTGGGGAAGCGATACTATTCTTTGATCCCAACACGATCCTTACCTTCTGTGGAGGACAACCATCCGCAGATGACTCAAAATGCTGAGGATTTTTCTTCATCTCAAGATTGTTCTACGTATAAGTTTCAACTCTTCTGCAATTCAAGTAACATCCGATTTCGAAAGTTGGTGCAAGCGATAAGTCAATTAAGAGTATGACAACTGGTTAGGTTAAACATGACGAAGTCAACAGCTCATCGATAGAGACTAGCTGCGTAACAGCTCGCCACAGCACGAAGACTGGAAGTGGCACATTGATATGTGAGTAACTAATCCACCAAACAAAGTGGGTTTGTATTAAATAACGAGGTCTCCGTTTGCACACCGCTGTGGTTAGCATCTAATATTTAGCAATACAAAACTACGATAGCTTATATAGTTAGATTTGTGTGGTTAAAAAAACCACAGTAATCCAAGAAAAGATGGAACAACGCATCCTGTGGTTGTCGAAATTACGATGCAATAACTTTGGCAAGATCGAAAGTGATGGTCAAGAAACTTGAACCAAGTCATTCTGAAAGCGATAGATCGCATACCTCCACCGGTTTCCTCAGGCAACTCAAAGTCCAGCATGAATGATTTCCCGCTGCTTTATCTTCCACAAACTATTCCATCTCGTTTAGATCGATTCTGACACGCTCCAGTGCTTGCAATAATAATAATCTCATCGTCTATTCTATCGGTTAACATCACTTTATATCGGCCTGATTGCTGAGATGATGAACAACCATTACTGTCGTAATCTGTGCAAGGATTCATGAAGGATAAAGAAGAGAAAATAGGAATTCTTATCTGTCCATAGGATTATGATAATTAGTATGCGCAGGTGCGAAATTGGGACAAGGTGATGGTAATTAATCTTCCTCATCCCATAGCAGAAATAGGACCAGGTGATGGTAATTCAATGCTGGATTTGCCCGGATCCAAGGTTGAACCATGTAAATGATACAGTAATTAAGCTTTAACCTAACGGCAAAATAAAGGAGGAAGCAATTGAATGCTGGATTTCCAAGATCAAGATCACAAGAAGGCCTACTTCTTACTTTGGTTTGTCCATTGCTTGCTAAGGATTTCCACTTTGAACTGTTGAGGGTGGAGCACACCAAAAGATTCCTCATAAAAAATCTGTACTAGGAGTTAATATTCTGTTATGGTCGTAAAGTGAATTTTACTGCATATTATCTTCGTCAACTTTATGGGATGGCTTGGCCAAGCATTGAGTTGGAATTGTTGGGTGGTCCTTCTTCGTACTGTGACCGATCTCATCCACCGCTCGTGAAATGGAATGCTCTGTGCAAGTGGGATACGCCTCTCCGATTAGTCTCAGCTGTTAGATAAGCATTGATCGATTTCTGAGCTGTAAGCGGCCTTTTTCTCTGTGAAGTGTTTTTAGGGGAGTAGCTCACTTTTTTCACCTTACAAAATAGTTTGATCTTATTTAGATTTACATCTGACTAATAACTTGTTTTTCTTTCTTTGAATCATCCACAAAGTATTTGAATATGATTTAAATAGTTCGGGCAGATGTGGATGGAAAAACCTGACTGCCATCGCTGACTAAGTTTATCTCCATGACTTGAAATTGAATGGAGGAATAAAATATATTGGGCAATGTCGGGTTGATTTGGTCCTCTTTCACTGCAACATGTTCTTCAATATATTAAGCTCTTTCCTAATAATGTAAGAATTTAGCATTCATGATCATAATACATTATGATTTTATATTATATATAATATCTTTTCGAGAATAATTATAGATTATCATCTATAATTAATTATTATTAGCATTTCGATCTTTATATTTTAAAAATTAATATTTGAAGTTCTACATTTATGAAAGTGAAACATTTAATCCCATCATTAGCTTCGTCAATGGAAAAAATCACACGTGGTATCATGTGCAAAAAAAAAAAATCACGAATAAAATGAATAAAAATATAATTTTATTTATTTTTTAAATTATTAATTTTTTATAATTTTTTTTCATTTTCTCTTCTCTTTCTCTTTTCAAACTGCTCGCTCGCTCGCAACCTATTGCACTTTCTTACTCACCCGTCATACTTGCTTGCTTATCACTTGTCTACTGCATCTACTCACCCACCGTACTTGCTCGCCTGCTCACCCATTGTTCACTGTGACAAGTGAGCAGGTGACTGGCGGGTGAGCAACGGGCAAGCAATAAGTGGGCAAGTGTAGTGGGTGATCAACTACATATGAGTAAGAAAGCGCGACAGACTACAGGTGAGCAATTTGGAAAGATAATAAAATTATATTTTTATTTTTTTCAATGATCAATTTTTTGTATGTGACAAGACATATGATTTTTTTCATTGACAAAATTAATGATGTAAAGATAATTGATATTAATGTTTAACTTTCGTAAGTGTAGGGATTTCAATACTATTTTTTAATTATAGAGATCAAAATACTAATCATAGTTAACTATAAAAGATTATATGTAATTACCCCTTTCTTTTCAACTGATCTTTTATCTAAAAGATGAATTAAAAAAAGGAAAAAAATGATAATGGTGATGACTTGGAGCAAAGGGAAGCCGACAATATCCATTCTCTCCATGCATGCCAGTCTTTTCACGCACCAACTATTGCCTACAAGACTCAGAACGCCACCACATCTCTCTCTCCTCCATATCAAACACTTATACATCACCACCTCGACAACATGTAAGCAAGCTAGTTGGAGGATCGGAGCAATGGTGAGGTTGGCCCACATCAAAAGAGGAGCGTGGACTAGGGAGGAAGACCACCTCCTCATAGCTTACATCCGTGCCCATGGAGAGGGGTGCTGGCGCTCTCTCCCCAAGGCGGCGGGGCCTTCTCCGGTGTGGCAAGAGTTGTCGCCTGCGTTGGATCAATTACCTACGGCCCGGTCTCAGGCGCGGCAACTTCACCATGGAAGAGGATGAGCTCATCATCAAGCTCTATAGCCGTCTCAGTAACAGGCAAGTCGGAACAGTGTTCATGACGACTGACTCCATTGAGTTGTGGCAGATGGTCGCTCATAGCTGCAAGGTTGCCAGGAAGAACGGACAATGAGATAAAGAACCACTGGAACACGCACGTCAGTAGGAAATTGTTGAGTAGAGGGATAGACCCAGCGACGCACCGTCGACTGATCCATGAGGAGAAAGAAACAGGGCGGCTTCTTCCATATAAGCAAGAGAAGATTAGAAGCAGCAGCAGCAACAGGGAGGGGTCATGGAACATACAGGACTACAGGTGTCCAGACCTGAATCTAGACTTGTGTTTAAGCCCTCCATCACAGAAGCCATGAGATGAAATGAACTGCCAATTGTTTCTCTTTTCCTAAATAGTATTTCGATATTACAATTGGATTTCGTTTTTCTTTTCTTTTTTGCACAGGCCAGAGTGGTCATATTATAATTTCCTTGTCAAACACCGTAGTACTTTCTGCATGCTAAAAGTCTTTTGTGTTATTTATATGGATATTCCATGTTTCATATGTTTGGCTACACAAAGTGGATCACTACCCACATATCACCAATAGACCTATTGGAAGGAGAACAGAAGAAGAAGGGAAGATGACTTCCTTTTGGAGTGATAACAAAAGACAGCGCAAAAAAACAGCAACCACCTGTTGAAAAGTCTCTCGAAAAGATGATGAGCATCAAGATATCGTAGAGTGATGACAGAGGTGGAAATGGTCATTAGAAGAAATCCAAAGCCCTCATTTTCTAATTGTTCCGTAAGTATCTGAGTCACATTGCTGACATTGCTGGAGACATGGTAGATCGTTGTTTTCTTACGGCGTGATGATACATAGTTCTTCGGTATAATTTTTGTATAAGAACAAATACTAGCAGGCCGTAACACACAACGGTATTAAACAGAAATCACAATCAAATAGCACATCAAGATTTACGTGAAAAATCCATTCAACGTGAAGGGTAAAAATCATGGGGCAAACCAGAGAAAATTCACTATATAAATAATGAATGTACAATTCTCGAATCTCTTGCCCAAAACCCAAGCAACAATCTCAAGAGAATAACTGGAATACAAGGATCACGTCACTGTGCACAATATCCAAAACCTCCTCAAGAAATCATAGAAGAATTCACTGAAGATCTGATCTAACATGAGATGAGAAACTGTTTGGATGAGTGAGAACAATTTCTGTGTTTTCCTTATCTTCTTTCCTTTCTTTTTCTCTTATTTTTCTGTCCTTTTCTCCTCTCTTTGAATCCCTAATGTTGCTGTAAATTTTTACCTCTTGTTGCGATGTTAATCTCTTTATTTTGCAGCTACCATTAATCCCTATATATAATTAGGTTTTAGGTTAGGGTTAGAATTAATAAAAGAAGGGTTATGGGTTGAATTGGCCTCTCAGCCCAACAGGTAAAAGCTGACAAGTCCATTTGTTCTGCTCATAAGCACCAAATATTTGATTAGAAAATGACCGACAGCGGCTTCTCATAGGGGGAGCCAATATAAGTGGACGACTGCAGTTTCTTTCACGAGTGATTCTTCAAGCATGCCATTCATTATGTTGAGATTTTACACATCATTCAGACAGAGGAAAATATAGGCATTGTTTGGTAGCACAGTCTGTTAGCAATTAGTCCATTTGACACCTCATTCAAACCGAGGAATCCTTGACATATCTGATCAAGGGGGAGGTGGGGTCGGTCAAATGACCAGCAGTAACATGGTGATGACAGTTCAAATTTAAGAACATAATATAGCAAGCATTAAGTGAAGATGCTGAGATTTTACCAGCCTCCTGCAGAAATTAGTGACATGAACGCAGGGATATCACGGAGACGACATGCCAGCTGCATCGATCGAATGAGGTTGACCAAGGAAAGAGGAAGAGATTTGCAGGGAGCAGTTTTGGATTTGGTTGTCAGAAATGATTGAGACAAAGGCAAGTTAATCTTTTGAACAGAGAGTATTGCAAGAAATTGATCGCCCCATTAAGAATGTTGTCAATGAAATTGATCGCACCTGCAGAATTGATCCCAGTGATTTGCACAAGATCCTTCAAATTCCAGGGTACTGATGTGGTGTATCCGTATTGGTTGAAACATGACTGACACATGGACAGTAGATCGTACTCAGATCATAACTCCCTTCAGTCATCTCGCTGTCGCTGCTCCCAAGGAAGTAACACATTTACTCGTGAGCTAATTTTTCCTTTTATGAAGCTGATGTGGTAACTACGTACTGTCGTTGCTAAGATGGTGGCAATGGATGATCCAAAGCTTGTGGCCTAACCCAACTATTGCTGTCATAAACGATCATAGAAGTAGGAAGCTGCCCACCTTCTATCTTAGACAACGCCAATCCAATATGGCACTCCTCTCATGGCTAGGCCATGTGATTTCCACCTCTTCCTCCGTCCTCATCCTCTTCCTCCTTCAGTTTCACCTCGCACGGGCCCAACCTTCCAACTCCACGGCACCAGCAGTGCCGGCCGTCATCGCCTTCGGGGACTCCATCGTCGATTCTGGCAACAACAATGTCCTCCTCACCGTCGTCAAGAGCAACTTCCCACCTTACGGCCGGGATTTCGCCGGGCATGTGCCCACCGGCAGGTTCTCCAACGGAAAGATCAGCGCAGACTTCTTAGGTACGTGTGTAGCAGAAAGAGGCGTCAGCTTATCGCTTCACAATAATGTTCGCTGATCCATTTGCCTCTCCATGTGTATCTCCACAGCTTCTATGCTTGGAGTCAAGGAGCTGTTGCCGGCTTACCTTGGCACCAACCTTGGACTCAAAGACCTCGTTACCGGTGTAAGCTTTGCTTCAGCTGGAACTGGATACGATCCTCTCACATCAGCAGTGGCGGTATCGTATCTCGTCAAACGTTTACACCACTCTAAGCTTATTACATCGTAGATCTGCTGCACAACATCGTTATCTATGATCTAGTCAGTCACACCCATGTGGAAGCAACTGGAGTCCTTCAAAGAGTACAAGAGAACGTTGACGGGAAATCTGGGACAGAAGAAGTTGACGAGGCTCCTTTCCGGCAGTCTGTTCATCGTTTGTGCAGGATCCAACGATGTGGTTGAGTACTTCAGCAATCCGATGCAGCAGCTCAGCCATGGCATAGGTTCCTACGCGGAGTTCTTGACCCAAAGTGCTTCAAGATTTCTACAGGTAAGCTCAGACCGAACTTTCATTCACATCATTATTTTGTTGTGATGCTGTACAAACTCCATGTTAAACTACATCATGCATACTGCTTTGATCAAATAAAACACATGTAAATGCTTCGACTTGGTGCATTAACATTCTGTGTACACTGCAAGATGATGAACTAGTCCTTCATTTCCACCTGCAAAATCTTCTATCCATCATCGACCTTCCTCACATTTTCGACCAATGGAATCTTGCCATAAGAGCCTGCTTTAAAATCATGACATTGCCATAAATATTTCGTCATTGAGTTCTTTAATAAGTTGTGAAAAGATGTTCTATTTGTTGGAGTGACTCCAACGTCCAAGTATACTTAGTTTAGCCTAAAACCAGTAAACACAGTACTTTGTACATCAATTAATGAATCTGCACCACCAGCAACTCTAGAGTACGAAAAGAAAGCAAGAAGGTGAAAAAAAAAAGAGAAGAAAACCATAACTTTTTATTGATCTTTGTTGCATATGCTTCTCTCTTTATGAGGCCCGAAATCTCTGACTTCAAAATCTAGGCCAGTTTGATGGAGTAACATATTTCCAGGCCAGTTTAATGCAGATGTAAGAGAAACACCATCCCTTTGTACCAACTTGAGGCTTACATGCAAACAATAGAGAACCTCAACAACCCTCTGATTTAGTGTGCGTACGCATATGTGGGGATAGGAATCTCCAGGAAATGACTGAGTTGTCATTGGACGCTGAGGCTAAGAAAACATGAGGTTGCACATGGTGGCCATTAACATGGCTATAACACAGGCAGGCCCCACTGTTCAACGTCAAACTTCCATTTGAATGAATCAAAACATCTTTTATGTAATGGCTCTGCATGCAGGGATCAGACAATCTCATTCACTGCAAAGTGTTCTATGCTTCCTGTCTTATGATAGGATTTGGTTAGTCTCGGAGCAAGAAAGGTGGGTGTTGTTGGAATTCCACCAGTTGGATGCATGCCATCACAAAGACTTGTGGGTGGTGGACTCTCCGGGGATTGTGCAGCGGATCGAAACCAGTTAGCACAGACTTACAACGCAAAACTGAACATGGAGATACAGAGGCTTAATTCCAACCTCCAAGGATCAAAGCTGTTCTACGTTGATGTCTACTCCATCTTTCTTGACTTTATTCAGTATCCTTGGAAGTATGGTATGTTAAGAAATGCGCTTGTTCTCTCCATGCATGATGATTTCATCAAGCTAGTCTTCTTTGTTCACTTGTGCAGGATTTGAAGTTTCCAAGCTGGGCTGCTGTGGCACCGGAACTGTGGAGGTGGCCGAGCTGTGTAATGTTCTAAGCACGACCTGTAGAAATGCTTCAGAGTATGTCTTCTGGGATAGTTACCATCCAACCCAAAGAGCCTACGAGCTCCTCATCGAAATGCTGATTCAAAATTACGGCAACTTCATCAAATGATGACGTGCAAAATAGTCAGCTGTGATCTTCGATTTCAGACATGTTGTGATGAAAACCATTGAGAATACTCATCCATTTTTATATTTCTCGAGTATTAAATGCATTTAAAGCCGCCGTGCAGGAGAGATTCCTTACAGGACATATCCAGCAAATCCTGGCAATTATGGTGAGAAGCAACTGAGGCAACGACAGACTTGGAAACAAAAATACCCAATATTTCTGAAATGTGCCGTTGAATCATATTGCCATCAGCCGTCTCAGCGGCCACCCATGCATGCATATCTATGTGGTGAAAGATCATAATGAGATATTAAGTCAATACATGTATACAAATAATAGATACAGAATTCAATAATGTGGATTTTGAGTTAAGAAATCGATCCATGGCCACACGTGGCGCAAACAAATTGTACCTGAAAACTTAATTAGCATGGACAAACTCATATTGTTCGATACTAACTAGATTTAGATTCATTTAGCCCCACATCTTTCACACTTTTATTCATAAGATAGATGTTTATGCTTAACTGGTAAAAGAAAAGCCTGGCGCATAATTTTACTGATCATTCTCGATCTAGATCGGGGTGATTCCTCTTGTCAGCAGTATAGTTTTCTTCTTCCTCATATCATCTACTGGAAGTGTTAGATTAGTTTTTGTAATTAGTACTTTCGAGTTTGAGAGTGTTCAAACCCGTAAAACTAATTGGGGACATTCTCGACAAATGTCCTTGTAATATTTAAGTGAGTCTGAAATTTGAAGGATTTAGAATGAGCCCTAAAAGAGTTATCTTCAATGCCGAGATGTTATCTTATGTGGCATTGAGATGTTAGACATGCATTGCCTATGTGGCTTTGAGGTGCCAAGTTGACGTCGTTCACATGGTTGGTTGTGTGGCACTAAGTATCAGGCATGTGTCAACCACATGACTTTGTAGTAAGGGTGAGTTGAGAAGTGACTTAAGTTAATCTGTCAACACTAAAGTAACTCATTGGAGTTGTTAAGAGATACATATTTGACCATGTGTTACTGGGATATGCTCTAGCCCAATTCAATTGTACATCATCATAATGTGTTTTAGGGTGATTCAATAGTGCATCGGTGATTCAATAGTGCATCGTATAAATGCGCTTTTGCCCAATTTGCAATGATATAAGTTTCATTGAATTATCATAGATTTAGTTGATTTTTGTGTATGTTATGTGATATCCTTGCATATCCGTATACAAATGGTCAACCTTCTCGAAACATCTTATTTGTCCCTTTATACAAAAGAGAAGATGAGTTAGAGAAAATATTTAATTTAAGATCCCACAATTAGATATTTTAGCAAATACTTGATTAGATAATACAAATTACAAATATAGATTTCACATGTTCTGAACGGTCACATAACAAAGGATCTAAGATGGTCTGTTATAGCCAATAGTCCCTATAATTACTCATGTGACATTATTACAGAATAAGATAGTGAACTCGTTTTAGACACCATCCTAAATACCTATCTAGCCATGGATCACTAAGGTAACTCTACAGTGTTGTGCTGAATGACACTCCACACTACTCTATAAAGTTAGAAAATCCCAAAATTATTATTTGGATAGTCTATTTTTGGATCATTTTGCCTCTGCATGATGATTGCACATAACTTACATTTATAGAGCTAAGACGATCATAAAAGCCAACTAAATTGAGGTTGAAATCTACTGTAAGCCCTTTACATCGAACATCAGTATAAATTTATCTATAATAGAATGGGCATAAATTAAATACATTGATGAATAAAGGGTTGCTTGGGTGGGCTGAGGAGGTTGAGGGCCTAGATCCCTCTAGAGGTAAGGATTGTTATTGTTATTATTAGTGTTGCTGTGCCTGGTGCTCTTTCTATTGACTACCCATAGAACAGGAACACTTAGTAGTCCTAGAGGGCTCCCCCTTGATAGTGGTAGGAGGATCTCAATCTTCGATTAAGATTGTTTCTTTAACTTGTCGATATTGGATTGACGTTGGTGGTGATGTCAGAGGACCTAATCAGTGTTTGCTCACCAAGCCCCTTCTCTCTTCTTCGGGAATTCCAAGGTACTAGATCTCAATCGCTCTTCTCCTCCCAATGCACCCTAATTGAAGGATGCATCACCACATGCTTCATCCAAGTCTCACACCTCTTGCTGGCCCAAATGATGGTCTTATGAAGATCCATGTCTAGAAGGAAGAAAGAAGTTAGTACTAAGACAAGCATATGGAAAGAAGAGGATAGACACCCATACCTTACCTTAAGGTGCAGGGCTAAGGTCTACCTCGATGAGCCACTACTCCTCATCTGAAGAATGGTAGTGAACTCAGATAGGGTGAGAACAATTTAGGGGAACTACTCATTCTCCAACCCATGCAGTCTCGGGGAGGCATTAAATTACTTCTGAATTAGCCAATTCAGGATGATTGGATATCCATTTGTTGAAGAAATGAAAAAGAATATTCTTTTTTAACCTTTGTTAGAACTTTGAAGCCCCCTTGACTTTACATCCAAAGTGACTAAAGAGAAAGTAGATTGAATGTATGTATACATTATAGTACACAAGCAATAGGGTCAGTGTCAGGACAACACAGTCTTTTGTATTCCCCGACAAATGCTATAAGATAGTGTTAAGAGTTTAACACCATTTGTGTAGACAATAACTCTAGTATTGAAAATTATTGATAAAGAAACAATGGAGGAGGAAACAAAATCTCACCTCTATGTTTATGCACATGCAAAAGTAGTGATGTGACATATAAAGTCGTTTACTAGACCAAGTAGCTATTAGCTTGAACTCGATTAGAATATGATAGATATTTTAGATGAAATTAAGGTCAGAGGTCAACATGATAGAGCCAAAGTCAAACGAGTCCACCGAAGATGCCAATAGTCCATTGCTTGAGGGATTCACCTTAAAGGAGTTGCTTCTCCCAACATGACAAGAGTTTGAAGGCTAAGGGCCAAATGCTTTGAATCCTTTAAGGGCATGAAGCAATGAATGAGCTTGGCCCACTTTTTATAACGGTTAACGACAACCCTTCAATTTACCCGAGTGACCATTTGACTCTCAATCAGTTAAAAAGTGGAGATGTAGCACCACAAAAATGATTGTGAGTTATATAAACCATCATCTCAATCTTTTAGAATCCTCGACAATTCAAGTGAACGACACGTGGAAGCTCCTAGAGACACCATGTAAGTTAGGTGTCAAGTCATCATTGCAAAATGCTAAGAATCAAATCTTAGCGGATCTTGTGCAATAGCTAAGATTACATTTTTGCAGGTAAAGAAGACGATGATAAAACCTTGTACATGCGAAAATAACACGAGTGAAACTACCTCGAATAAAGGGCCACATGGGTGAATGGTCGGGTTCAACGTATAGTTGAATCAGCCTATAGTGTATTTCGAGGACATACATAGTTGAATTGACCTAAAGCACATTTTAGTGACATATGTAGCTGATTTAGCCCAAAGCACATTTTGATGACATTAGCAACCAAATCATGCCAAAGTGCATTTTGATAATTCACACAATCCAATCGACCTAAAGCACATTTTGATGACATGCACAATGAATCGACCTAAAGTGTACTTCAACGACACATGCAATCGAATTGGCCTAAAGCATATTTTGATAACATATACAATTAAATCGACTTAAATCACATTTTTACAACACGCACAGCTGAGTCACTCCAAAGTACATTTTGATGACATGCATAACTGAATCAGCCTAAGGTACATTGTGATAACACATGTAGTTCAATCAACCGAAAGCATACTTCAATGACATGCATAGTCGAATCAACCCAAAGTGCATTTCAATGACACATATAACCAAATTGGCCCAAGGTGCATTGTAATGACAAAAACAACTAAAATGATCAAATATACATAACCAAATAAAACCAAGGCACATCCATGGCAAAAGCAAAGAAAACAATTAAACATGTGACTCCCAACAACTCATATTATTTGCTTCAATATCGATAGATTAACATGGATCACTTCTAGACTTGATTTCACTACGCTTAATGAGTTAAGAAGTGGAGGGCAACTGATATAGGGATAAGAATGTGGCCAACTCTTTAGCGCTATATGATCAATACCTTTGCGTTATATGGCTAATACCTTAGCATCATGAGATTGAAACCTCAATATCACATGGATCACTTCTAGACTTGCTCAATGAGCCAAGAAGTGGAGGGCAACTGATATAGGGATAAGAACATGGCTGACTCTTCTGCGCTATATGATCGACACCTCTATGTCATGTAACTGACACCTCAATATCATATGATTGATACCTCAACATCATATGACTGACACCTTAATATAAAGCTGAATAGACTAAACGTTATCATATTCTAGATTTAATGCACCACAACATGTGTGCCACCTTTCCCATAATTGATGTTGGCCATATGAGTAATAATAATAGAAGCTCACTATAAAAGGGTTCCCCAAGTACCTTCCAAGACATACCTCTCTTTAAAAAATATAAGTTGAATCCTCCAAACTCATAATAACTTAGGCATCATAGGGGCATTATCAGGAATGTACCCAACATTTTTTACATAGTTCAACACCATCAAAGTTGAGCAAGATTAATGTCAATTGAATTCAACTTGGGACCAATGCAGAAGAAGGATCTTGGTTGGCTCTAAATCAATACCCAACTTACATAACCAAAAACTAGCTTAACAAAAAAGTACCAATATTTCTTCTCCTTTAAAGGAAGGTTTTTAATTGTATGGAAAGCCTTCTCATAAAATCGATCACTTTGAATGCCAGGTGTGGCATCGATGACATTAAATTTTTTTATTTTCGGTGATGTACAAATAATAATATAAAAAGGATTATCAACACCTCAAAGTCATATGATCAACAACTCAGTACCACGTGACTGACACCGCACCGCTATATGGCTAACATTGTATTACTATACAGCCAACATCTTGATGTCAGACAAACAATGTATGATCACCAACTAAGCCTTATGCAAATTGATACAAGAGATCTAACTTAGCCAATCATTACCCCATGTTCCCCAGATTTGATGCTAAACAATCACATATATGATTGGAGGAAGTCTGTAACTCTTTTAGATATTAATCATGACATATGATCAAATAATACACTATAAAAAAAGCCCCAAGGTAAGATCTAGAGGGGGCTTCTCCCTCTTTAGTAAATTACACCTTTCTCATTTGACACTTAACAAAATCCTTTATTGATTTAAGCATTGAAGGAGTCTTATGGGATACAACCATAAAATAGTTCTTTTCTATAGGATCTCTTGCCAAGTCCACTTATCTACTAATGTAAAGTTTGTAATAGATTTGGATTCGAACCAATGTTGGCTCCACACCCTCTCCACATGTCTCAAAGTAGTGGTTCATGATGCTGACATGATCGAACCCCATAAAGATATAGTTCTCAACACCGATATGATTGAACCACCTGAAGAGGTGGTTCCCAACACTAACATGAACCCCTCGAAGACAATGGCTTCTAACACTAACATGGTCGAATCCTTTAAAGATGTGGCTCCTGATATTAACATAGTCAAACCATTCAAAGATATAATTCCCAACACCAATATAGTCAAACCTCCTAAAAAGGCAATTCTTCACACAAACATAGTTGAATGCTCGACGAGGTGACTCCTGACACCAACATAGTTGAATCCCCTCAAAGAAGTAACTCATGACACCAACACGACCAAAATGTTCAGAGGTGATTCTCAACACCAATATGACTGAATTGCCTAAAGCGATAATTCTCGATACTAACACAATCAAACCATCCCAAAAAGGTGGTTTCCTACACCAACATGATCTAACCCTTAAAGAGTTCATTCCCGATACCGACATGGTCGAACCTCTCGAAGAGGTGGCTACTGAAATCAACATAGTCAAACCACCCTAACGATGTGGTTCTTGACACTAACATGGTTGAACCCCTTAAAGAGGTGGCTTCATATGCTATTATGGCTGAACCTTTGAAAATGTGGCTCATGACACTAACATTGTTAAACTATTCGAAGAGGTGGCTCATAACACCAACATGGTCAATTGTTCAAAAAGGCAATTCTCGATAACAATATGGTCAAACCATATAAAGAGGTAATTCCAAATACCAACATGGTTGAATCGCCCTAAAGAAGTGGTCTCCTATACCAACACAGCCAAATCGCCTAAAGAGGAGGCTCTCAACACTAACATGATCAAACCACCTGAAGAGATGGTTGTCACCACCAACACAACTAAATTGCTTGAAGAGACAACTTCTGATAATGATGTGATCAAACTTGGTCATAAATTAACCAAGAAGTATTTTTTTTTATAATGATGCAATTAAACCTGACCATAAAACGTCCCTCATCAACAATGCAATGAAACTCAACCAAGAAGCATCCTTCTTCAATGATATATTTGAATTTAACCATAAGGCATGACTTGATGACGATATGACCAACTTGATCCAAAAGCATCTTTGATTATGTTGCATGTAAAATCGATCCAAAAGCATCTCTTAATAACAATATGGGTTGAATTGGCTCAAAAGCATCTTTTGATAACAACACAGTCAAATTGGCTCAAAACATTTCATTTGGTGATAATATAATCAAAATGATCCAAATTACTCCCTATAATGATAGCATGGCTGAAATGGTCTAAAGTATTCTATTTGATGACAACACAATTGAAATGATCCAAAATCTAAGATAATGTGATCAAAACAACCCAAAGCACTCCTTTCAATAACAGCATGTTCGAAATTATCCGAAGCACTCCATTTGGTGATAACTGAAATGAACCAAAGCACTCCTTTTGATGATAGTAGGGCCAAAACAACTTGAAATGCTTCATTCAACAATAGTGCAGTCGACGTAACCCAAGGCACTCCTTCAATAATAGTGTGATTGAAACAACCCAAAGTATTCCTTCAATGCAACATGATTAAAATAGTGTGAAGCACTCCATTCAATGATAATACGATCGAAACAACCTAAAGTGTTTCCTTCAATGACAACACAATTAAAATAAGCCAATGTACTTACTTTGTTGACAATACAGTTGAAACGACCCAAAGTGCTCCCTTCAACAATAATGTAGTCGAGATGACCCAAAGTGCATCCATCAATAATAAGATTGCTGAATTATTTTTTTGGGATCGATAGTTAAGTAGAAGTCTTAAGTGATATGGAATAATGATATAAGAAGGATTATAGATACCTCAACACCATATGATCGACATCTTATATTTATGTGATTAATACCTCACTATCATATGACTGATACCTTGACATTGGATGAGTGATGCATCATTATTGTTGAGGTGATGTAGCAACTAATAACTCTATAAAAAAATTGATACACATGATCTAACTTAGGTAATCATTAATTTATATTCCTCAAATTTGGTGTTATACGATCACATATGTGGCTAAAGGAGGCATATAATCGTTCTGAGCACTAATCATGATGTCAACTTGACAATTAAATACCACACTATAAAAGACCGCCAAGTACGTTCTCAAGGGGGGCTCCCCTCTCTATAGTGAATTACACCTTTCATATTCGGCACTTGATTATATCATTCGAACCCTCACTTATTTAAGTATCAAAGAGATTTTATCCGATAAGTCATCGACATAATATATATTTTTTTTTTGCATAATCCTTTATCGAACTCATTTGTATCTAGACATCAATTTTTGACAAACTTGGACTCTAACCAAGGTTCGCTCTGTACCCGATCACATGCCAAACAACCAAATTCTACTTTTAACATATTGCAATGCAAGTTATGGAGGGTTCGCCACGACGAGATGTAACGACTCTCATGGTTCATTTACTTCTGTGTTCTTGAATCATAGTTTCCTCAACATCGAGACATGTAGCTTTGGATCAGAAGGATGTCGTCTGCCACTGCCATTTTATTCTTCTCTTATTCCTCCTCGTTTGCTCAAGCCGTGCCCTCTGTATCATCTCCTTCGACTCTTCGAGTAGCGGCATGTGAGAGTGTGAGATAGATATAATGCTCCACGGGCTCCATTGGAGGGATGGGTGGAATGTTAATGGTCTGCATTGAAACCCAACCCATTTTGTCTTTAATGCTAATCATAGGATTCAAGAACTAGCATCTGAATCGAAATCGATTGATGTGGCTGATAGGTAACTAATTGAATTAATTAATAGAGAATAAACTATAAGAACACCTCTTCCAGGACCATAACTTATAAGGAAAATTCGAAGACTAGTCCTAATCATCAAATTGTCTAACATATTTTACATCTCAAGCATTTATAATCGTTGGCTTTGTAAATCCAAGAATTGGTTGGCCTACGCATCAACTACATCAAAATCATTGCTGTGAACTTTGAGAAAAGGGGTTCAATGTATCACTTGTGTCTAACATGAAATGAAAGAACAAGAGATGGAAGTACTTCCAGTAACTAACGTATCAACCCTATTCCTGAAGTTTAATTACCCTGTCACTGTATGCCTCTCACTTTCATCACATTGCTTTGTTTAATGGACAACTTGCCACGAGAATCTCGTGCATTTGGGACCATCTTACCATTCGCATAGACAATTATTTTTGCTCCTTTTGTTGAAAAAGGAAAAAAATATAAAAAACAAAAAACGGAGAAGATATTACATCTTTGGTTGGTTGTCAAGATTTCTATATCAACAGGTGGCCTACCATTCCACACAACATGCCATTGGTAGATGCTCCTTCCTTTTCCAATGATGAAGATAGACAACAGTGGTTGCTTGCCCCACTCTCATTCACACAAATACATAATACTTGCTTAAGATCTTGCACTAAAATCACTGTATCCTTCAGACCTTGTACTAAAATCATTGCACCATCAACTCTTAATAAGTAATTGAATAGGGTAGAAAAACCTCCCTATTCATTTTTGGGCAATTTTCATAAAAATTAAACTTCTCCTTTTTAAACTTTTCCAAAAACTGCGTATAGTTTCCAATTTTTTCATTTGGTACCTTTATTTTTTTTTTATAATACCCATGATGACCCTTTTCTTCATCTATCACTCGAGGAGGGATACGACAATGTGTCGATGAGCGACAATGAGGAGAGTGCTAAGGGTGCTGCGATCTTACGACGGGACAAAAGCAATGAGCGACAATAAAAGATATTATGGATATTATAAAAAAATATAAGCAAAAAATCGAAAAGCTTAAAACAGCAGGCACCATCCAAAAAAGGCTTAAGCGGATGCAAAATCAAATTGATGTTGAAGATTTATCATATATTCTCAATCAAAATCTATCAATGATATTTTTTAGATGAAAATAATTAAGGAAAATATGAAAACTTGAAGAAGAATAAGAAACAAAAAAACTTGTACACTAAAAGATCAATCAAATTAATTTTTTCTTAGCTTCGTACAAGTAAAACTAATAAATACACTTGATTTTCCGCTCATGTAACGCAGGAATAATGATTAGTTAGTTCAGACCACATCAACGTTGGAAGTTAAGAGGAGGAAGTTTATTAATGCTTCAACATTTAAAAATTTAGGAAGACCATATATTTATATATATGTAAGCTAGTAGTATATTTGGAGAGAATATCCAAGTAGGCTTTCCTGCATGATTACCTTTAAGAAAGCCCCTTAGCGCGCCACAAAGCTATCTCGCAGTACCTAAAGCATGAGGGGCATTAAGTGCAAGCTTTGTGATGGCACGCATGCAACCTATGGAACAAGGAATGAACACTACTTGTATAGGTGGAGCATCCAATATTGGTTGATGATTGTTACACGTTTCATGGGACATTAAATAGCTATAGTTACTTTATCTTCCAATTTGGTCCAATTCCCAAGTCCTACAAGATTACTTTGACTCACATCGTAGATGAACTGAGTCGAGGATCTATTCACCACGCAACTATATCCTAGTCAAGGTTGATTGAGTCATACCAATGTTATATAGTATCTATTTAGTTGTCGGATGAGGTGGGGTTTATGCCCGACCGAGCAAGATAGAAGGAAATAGAGGGGTAGCTAACGAAGGAAATGAGACCTTTAAGGCGTCCATGTTATATAATTGAATAATTATTTAATTTGGGTTCTTGATTTCGTTTAATAATATAATCAATGAATATGAATTGATATCCCCCCTGCCCCGTCCCCTGCCGTCGCCCAATCTTTATTGACAACTAAACCAAGTAGATCGTTGATGGGTCTAAGTCCACACACGTGAATATATATAATTATATATATAATTTATTTTTTCTTTGAGTTAGTCTCAAGATGGAACTCTTTGAGTGGAACATCCGAACTTTACAAAAACTACATTGGAGATATTTTTAATAATGCTCCTCCAATATTTAAGTCAGTAATCTATTTGAACAAGTTGAATAAATCGAACCAAGATTATTATGTCTTAGATATATCGGCTTCTTTTATAGTAAATGCAGAAGAAAGATGACTTGTTATAAAGCTTACATGCTAACGAAAGTCTAAGAATCAATTATAATCATTCTTCATCGATATTAAATTATTATATTTATTTGTATACTAGTCAAAATCACTATCAACCAGTGCTCGTTCACCATTTATAATGTTGTTTGTTTGATAATGAGCATGCAAAGATCGTCTGTATTCATTTTCTAATTTGTCTAATTGACATTTATAGGATAGTCATGTAAAACTAAGATAGTGATAAATGACTCTTAAATACTAGTTAGATGATTTGATCATACGAAGATAAGATGTCAAATATAGAATAATAGTATTTATATATGCTGATGGATCAATTCTATCATTCTTTTATATATATATACACATATATATATATATACATATGTATACATATATATACATATGTATATATGTATATATATATATATAAATATATACATATATATATATATATATAAATATATACATATATATATATATACATATATATATATACACATATATATATATATATATATACATATATATATATATATATATATATATATATATATATATATATATATATATATATATATATATATATATATATATATATATATATATATATATATATATATATATATATATATATAGAAAGAGAGAGAGAGAGAGAGAGTACAGGGACCATCCAAGTACCACCCCTTTTTGTTTGGTATAGAATCGACAACTCAATAACAATAATTGTACGGAGTCTATCCATAGTAGTAGGAGTCTGCATGTCGGTAGAGAGCGGCCAGTGTGTGTCATATTCTTGACATACTGACATTTGAGCCACCAGGGGGTTCCTCTATTAAGTTCCTGCAATTATCATTAATCACAATGGTAATGCTAAAATCGTCTTCATAATAACACTAATTTCCTCACTTCTTATCATGATTTTATGATTTTTTTGTTGAAGTACCCATATATAATTTATTATCGATATATGTAATCTTGTTCGGAATCAATGATTTTGGTTCTTTCTATAAATTTAGAATTCGAGCCGGAACTTAATCTGATTTTGTAATGAAATGATATATTTTAATTTTTAATTTTCTCAAAATACTTCATTAATTAATGATTTATTAAACTTTTGACAAGATTCAATTCATCATTTAAAAATATATTGGATAATTTGTTTTTATTTTTTTAGTCTGTTCAAATTAAATTATCATAATATAATTTTCGTTTGATTCAGTTCGAACCGAACCATAGTTAGTCAAGCTATGGGAGTGAGATTGGTTAATTTCAACTCCACTTACCTTGTCTTATTTGTATATGTATAGCTGAAAAATACCTCAGGCTATCTTTAAAAAATTAAAAAACATAATTATGATTTCGTAATTAAATTATGAAGAAACGTACGCGCCACATGAGAATCTAAAGGAAAAAGGAAAAGGAAAAGGAAAAGGTTGGTGTTTACAATCCCCAATAGAAATAGCAAGATATGGACGACATGAATGTGCCTCGACGGCGCACTTCCATTAGAAAATTCACCAAATATTTGTCTTCCAATTTTGAAGGCGGGGCCATGAAAACTGTTTTTTTTATTATTCGTAGGATGACGGCTGGTAGACGGTCAAGAAAATATAAAATATACTCATTTTTATTATTTAAAAAATAAGAAAAAAATAGTATATTTATGTTAAAAAATTATGATATAGCATGTATATTTCTTCTATTAAGATCGCTAGTATACATCCATTCTGTTAAAATAAATTTTAATAGAAAATATTTTGATTTCAATCCACAACGATAATCATCTTGAATCAACCTGTCGTCTCAAAGTTGATATGACGCACACACACCATATGACCTCAAAGCAACATAACGAACCGACACATAACCATACTTGAGATTATATAAAGTAGCCCCACATGATGTGGAGCCATAACAGTAAGCCAATGTTGTCTAAGACAGATGATTCGATCACTTGGAGTGTCAGCGGACATTAACCACTAGCATGCGACTAACTCTTAGGAGAGGTTTAAACATAAACCCCCTGACCAATGCCAAGAGAGTGGATTTCGAAAATTCAATATTATCATAAAAAATTGACTTAAGTTTCGAAATGATTAAATCAGGAAGATCCTTCTTAGTATCGACATATTGTATAGGATGTCAGTACCGAAGGTAATACTAGTTTCTCCTTAGGTCGACTCAGGAGACAACCACTATCGCTCCGACCTTACCCTCATCTCTACCTCAGAACATCTGCGTGCACACTCTAGCGCAATCGAGATCAAACCAAGCTATACCGACTTCTAGGCTACGACATAAAGGATCACAATAAATTCCATATATAATTTATTTTAATCATGATTAATAGTCATTAGTGAGAGTTAATTTGAATTTAAAAAAGTATGTAACACTTTAAATATCCTAAACATTTTCCTTACATCTATTTTAAAAAATAATTATAAATAAGTATTACTTTATGACCTGGGCATCATATATGGTCTTACCATTTTGCGAATAGATGATTAATAGTTGCCTTAAGTTATATACATTAAAATTATTTATTCACACACGTACATATAATATTATTTTTTTCTTTCTTTTCTTATGGATCGATCGATGTGGTGAACTGGTCTAGTTGCAATATTGTAATATAAAAAATACTATAATATATTATAAAAATATTATAACACAGTGTTTTTGTATAAATTTTATAAAAAAAATATGTTTTCAATAATCTTAAAAAGGACTATAACTTAGTAAAAAAATGCTGTGATGCAATATTTTTATTTTCAGTAATACTAGAAAAACACTGTAACATAGAGTTTCCATTTTAGTAAAATTAAGAAAATACTGTAACACAGTATAGAAATATTGTAACATAGTATTTTTTATATTATATTACAATTTTTTATATTACTGAAAACACTATAATGCAGTGTACAAATATTATAACTAGACTGGCTCACCTTATGGATCGATCGATAAAAGAAAAAAAGAAAAAAAAAGGATAGCTGATTGAGGATATTTCAGATATTAAGGAAAAAAGGGTCACTGTTGAAAAATTTTAGAAATAGGAGGTGTTTCACAAAAAAAATATAATTTTTTTTTCCAAGAATTCACTCTATATTTATCTTTAATATAAAAATAAAAATAAAACAAAGTAGAGGAAATGAAGTTGACTTTTCATGTAATGGCGACGAAGTCGCTTTGATTCTCTACAAAACTGATTTGATACATATCATCTCACACATAATCTATCGCCTGCCCATGTGGAAAATGGCCACTTCCACAGTGCGTGGTCAGCTTTCCACCCATATCTCGTCCATTGCGGTGGACGGTCCACGACTTGGAAAATGGAATACCACTCTGCTACCTTCCAACTCCCGTTTGCGTCACCCAACTGCTTCAGCATCGAAGGAAACTACGGCACACTACAATGCGGGCGGCTGCAAACTCATTTGACCGCATATGATTCATCCATTTTATTAGTGCGCTACGAGTAGTCAAAGCGTTGAGCAATGCTGCCAACCAATAGGATTTCACGAGTTCATCTCAGTCTTTGGATTATTATCTTTTATCATTGTCTCTCTCCACTATTCCAGCATCCACAGCTAAAGCAATTCCGTATGGGATATGCTATCTAACGCCTCGTTGAATTCTTCGATGGAAGTTTCGCAGAGTTGGCCACCTTGATGAGTACTTGTCGTATGTCATTCGATGTTTTGCTGATGGTGTTCATCTGAATACTCAAGTCAATTGTTCAGATCCTTTTGGAATGTCAGCAAAATGAGAGCAATGTGGCATTTTATTCTTTGATGACGTTTCCAACAGTACCTCAAAGAAGTTGCCTCGAGGAAGTATGTACGACTAAATCTTTTAGTCAAAGTTAATTTAATGTGACGTTACGTACTCATCTTTCTTCTTCTTCTTCTCGTGGCTCTCCCTTACCTTTATAGTTTCAGAAAACAGTAGCTAATTGGTTAAGCTTCTTGGGATGGATTTGAGTGTGGGATTGTGATGGAGTGGTTGGGCTGTTACTAGATTGATATCTCTGGCGGCAAATCCAATTTAAAATAATGGCCCTGCAGGAGTGCGACAAATGAACAAGATTTAGGTAGGTTTAGGAGGATGGTGGTCAGTGTTCTTCGTTCCACCTTCTCTGCTGAATACGTGGGACCGTCGGGTGCCTTCTCTTTGTTGTGATCCCTCCTCTGTTTTGCTTTCTGTGGTTGGGAGAGAGTCGTCATCTACCTTTTTCTTTTTCTTTTAAGAGTTTGCATGCAACTGCTAAATAGGTTTACTTGTTGGATTTCCAAATGGCTCTGTTGTGAAACCTGAGCTTTAGAAACTCTCCTCTTTTAGGCTCATGAAACTTTTAGTTCTACTTGGCACACAAGAAATATATGCTGGTTGAAGGGACAAATTCCGGTGATCAACTTAATCGAGCGATTAGGACAGTGGCGATACAGGAAACCAAGCATGATGGTGGAGAAGGGAGCCTTCGATCAGGGGAAGGGCAAAGAAAGATGCGTACTGGTGGGGCTGCAGATGGATGCCAATGGCAAGGAGTTGCTCAACTGGGCTATGAGCAGAGTAGCAGAGCAAGGCGACCGTGTCATGGCCGTCCATGTCTGCCGCGATTCAGGTACTATCTCGACAACCGTGAACTCCCCTGTCATCTACTTCAGCATAATCTCCTGATTCATGAAGCAACTCTTCTTTCAGACCTCAAGAACACCACCACGCTTTCTCTGATCAGGCAGTTGGATGGGTATCTCGCAGCATACGATGGCTTCTGTGAGCTTAAGCAAGTGAGTCATCTTTTGCTTACCGACTGATGCATTCGGGGAAACAATTATCCGCACTTAATGATTTGTAGCTTCTAGGTTGTATTAGTGGGTCGGGTGTCAAGGGGGAACTCGATTCGTAAGGTCATGGTGAAGGAAGCCAAGCTCTGTGATGCCATGAAAGTTGTGGTTGGAGTAACCCAGCACTGCGCTTTGGGGTAGGTTTTGGCATCTGCTTCCTGTTCCAATTGGATTGCAATCCAGCCGCCTTCACAAACCTGATCTCTTCCCCTTTCCTTCTTTGTTCAGGGGATCAGCTTCACTAGCTAAGTATTGTGCCAAGAAGCTCCCTCCAACTACTGCTGTAATTGCAATACAGGACGGAAAGATCGTCTTCGAAAGGGAAGTCGCTAAACCATCTCAAGGTATTGTTTTTGTCATGCAAACTTCCTATAGTATATGACAACAAAAATTGATCCTTGAATCGATTTCTTTCATTGAATTCAGGAGAAGAACCAAGAACCTTGCATCCAAGCACCGTCATAGAACACAAAGTAATTAACCCAAGTTCTACGAAGAACGGGGATGTCGGAACCAGTGTCCTAGCGCAGAAGATGGCAGAAGCAAGGCTGGGCTGGCCCTTGCTCGGGAGGGGAGTACCAAAGCACCTGGAAGCATCGAGGAAAGAAGATTTAAGGAAGATGTCGGTCGTCCATTGGGTCATGAACCTTCCGAATAGATCGCTGTCATTCACCACGCTGCAGCTGGATCTAATTCAGGAGCTGAAGACCATCCTCGGTAACACCAACTCCAATTGCAGATGGTTTCAATACGATGAACTCCGTAGTTCAACCAATCAGTTCTGTTCAGGTTCCTTCCGAAACGATCTGCACTGCATCTTCACAGACTTGGCCATATAATCCTCCTCTTTACGATCAATTCCAATTCTGTAACAGGGAATGTGATCGGGAACGGAGGGAGCAGCCAGGTTTACAGAGGATGCCTTCCAAATGGCTGGCATGTAGCCATAAAATCGTCGAAGCTTTCCGAAGAAGCATCAAGGGATTTCCTTTCGGAGGTTAACATCATCACTAAGCTGGATCATAAGGTCATCGTTCCACTGATCGGCATCTGTGTTGAGGACAACACTCTTCTTTCGGTTTACAATTACTTCCCCACCGGAAGTTTAGAGGAAAACCTCCATGGTGGGATACGGATATCTTATTCACATCATTTAATCTACACAGACCAGTCTCTCATTCATCTTCAAAGGTTGACTTCAATCACATAGTTGTTTGGTGCTTGGCTTACAGGTAAAGATGCTGATTCTGCACTCCCTTGGGACCTGAGATATAAGGTGGCAACTGGGGTTGCTGAGGCTCTCAGCTACCTGCACGATGGCTGTTCTAACCCGGTAGCAATTCATAGAGACGTGAAGTCCTCCAACATTCTGCTCACTGATGAATTCGAGCCTCAGGTAGCATCCATTAACCATTGATGAACCCTTCTATTTCAGTACCAGCTTTGACACAGCCTCATCCATGTAACAGTTATCTGATTTTGGCTTAGCTATCTGGGCACCGACAACTTCAACCTGCCTGACACACAACGATGTCGTCGGGACGTTTGGGTAAGTATCCGATTCTCCATGTTAAAGTCATGCAGAGTAGCAGGGATTGATCTCATCGTAAGTGGTAAATGACGAGATGAATCCATCGACAGATACCTTGCTCCAGAGTACTTCATGTATGGGAAGGTCAGCGACAAGATCGATGTCTTTGCTTTCGGTGTCGTTCTGCTTGAGCTGTTAACAGGAAGAAGACCAATCAGTGACCACAACCCTAAAGGCCAAGAAAGCTTGGTGATGTGGGTATGCACCTTCTCCTGCGCCTGTTTTCGATTCTAACGCGAGAAGGAAAAGCTTATTTCGCACTGATCGATCATGCAACTCTGAAATGTTCTGCTGATCTCGATCGATCATTCAGTGGTTGTCGTGTGGCAATCTTCCAAGAAGACCATAACTGAGTTTATTCTGTTCGTAGGCGACACCGATACTAGAGAGAGGGGATTTCATGGAACTGTTGGATCCCAATGTCAAAGAGAACTATGATGAGGTCCAAATGAGAAGAATCGCTTTAGCTGCATCTCTTTGCACCGCGAGGAGAGCGCGCCTTCGACCTCGGATGAGGGAGGCAAGTACAAGCCACATACTTCTGTTTGACTACTGCCAATTCCACTCCCCGTGTTCTTGATCCTCATGGTGTCTCGTGACAGATACTGAGCCTTCTGCAAGGGGAAGAAGAAATCGAGGCATGGATAGGCTGCCACATCAATGCTACCTCGAACAGGTTGGATTGCCAGGATGATGAAGCTTTTCCATCTTCGAGCGTCGGGTCGCACATCGGCATGGCATTGCTTGATGTTGATGAAGATGATGCATCACTCAGCAGCTTTGACCAGAGCAACCATAGTTCTCTGGAAGAGTACCTGAGAGATCGGTGGAGCCGTTCCTCGAGCTTTGATTAGCCAACTCTTTCATTTTACTTTCTTCCAATTGTATTCGAGTGGTTTATGAAATTGACTGCACAGTGCCAAAGCCATTAAGAATGGTGGCAGCTTTCGGATTGGAGAAACAATAGAACGAGAGATTCATTAACAAGAGTCGAAATATCAGTGGGATTAGGACACCATAAAAGAAGACTCCCATCTATTAAGAATTCCTAATCGGCATCGGAGAAGGCATCCCATCCCACTAAAATTCGCATGTGTCGGACTATAGGATCTGCTAAAACGACGACCACCATCTCTATATAAAGAGAGAGTTCTCCCGCACTCTCCTTCCCTATCTGTGCCGTCCCAACTGTGGTTGCAGAGCGTTGCACCCTCGATATTGTGCCGGTCCTAGTCGAGGTACGTTTCATCCTAAAGGTATTGTTGTTGATCGCCACCCCTTCTGTGTAAAAAGCCTGCGAGTAGCGCCGCCGCCCGCCGGTCATCCTCTGCAATCAGTAGTAGTAACAAGTGATTGATTTGGTGATGACGAACAGTAGCAGTACTTACCAAATATTTTAGAATGGATAAGTGTAATTCTCTACTATTCTTAATTTTCATATCAGTCTGTATTCTGAGGGTGTGATGCCAACAAAATTTCTGCCATCAAGAGCTCTGGTCCATGTTTGTGCAGCTGCAGGTTCATCAGCGATGTTATATCCTCTCTACCATGGTGATAATAACCAGTCGGATTCAACCATTAGATTGCATGCGTAGAAAATTTAGAATGAATTGATTGACCCGGTTAATTTTTGGATAGCCTTCGTGAATCGATTAGGTTGCATAATAGCGATCCAATTTTATCATTAGATGAAAGATTAATTGAATAATTTAAATTTAATTTTTTTTAATTATTTATTTAAGAGGATATTTATCTTAATTATTTTTTAATTAAATATACGGTACAATCAATTGACCCATCGGTTCGACCAATTGACGAATTCGCTTTCCAAACGGTTTTGATGATATGCTCTCCCCCGACTGCTTGGATTGAGGTTGATTACGGCGGTTCGGGTTCTTCCGAACCGGTCTAGCCAAGATTAAAATCCGGTTCGGTGCAACTCTAATTTCTCTGTGGATTGGGCCTTATTGAGACACACAGACAACTGTTTGCTGTGACAGTTTCTCTATATTTTTATTTGGCAGAGAATTAATTGATCATCATTCACAAGCAATATAATTAAATAAATAACAAAATTAGGAGTTATTGGGCTGGACACGGATAGGCCCAAATTAATAGGCGACGACTAGCTGATTATTCTGGTCCGTACTTCTTATTTCTGTAATCTGTATCTTTATATATTAAATTAAGCTTGTTTTAGTCTTGAATTGCATTGTTATTGGCAGAATGAGGCCCAATCTTGATTTTATCATATGCCAAATAACGTGAAAGGTGTTAACCTTCGAAATTTATATTGAATTTTCATTTGTGGCATTTTTGTTGTAGTCGATATGTGGGTGTAACGTTATTGTATTTTATAATTTAGTCCGAAATTATTTTGTCTTTAGGCCTTGATTTCGGAACATGACGTCTTGTATAACGAGAAGTTTTTAGAGCTTAGTCATGATTAGATTTACATGTTAAATGATCCAATATATATTATAGCATGCATAATTCGTACATGGAGATTTATATGTTGAATATATTATGATTTTGAGTGCTATAAATGGATAGAGTGACATGGCTTCTGAGGATGGCAAGAAGATGATCACATTGAAGAGCTCGGACGGCCAGGAGTTCAGGTTGGAGATGGAAGCATGCATGATGTCTGAGATACTCATGTTCGTCCTCGACGACTGTAGCACGGAAAGAGAAGTTCCTCTACCCAACGTCAATGGCAAGACCCTGAAAAAAGTCATCGAGTACTTGAAGAAGCACACAGAATCCACCTCCAAAGGGCCTGATGACGACGAGCTGAAGGCATGGGACGATGAGTTCATGAAGGTCGACACGAACACCCTCCACAACCTACTGAAAGTAAGTCCCTACGCCTTGTTTCACATCGATTATGGTGTTTTCTTTTCTTTGAACATGACATTGCGTTGCTTGATACGTTGTTGGTCTTGTTCTGCCAGGCATCCGATTATATGATCGTCCAAGACCTGTTGGATTTGTGTGTAAAGACAACCGCAGAACTAATGAGGGGGAAAAGAGTAGAGGACATCCGTGAGATCTTCAATATAAAGAGTGATTTCACCAAAGAAGAAGAGGCGGCGATCAAAAAAGCCAACCGGTGGGCTTTTAGATGAGAGATACATGCTTTTGGTTGATGACTCTACTACTAAATGGCTTTTAATCCGCTAGTTTATGGTGTCTAGTTAAAAGATGAAGCATAGTTATTTTTATTTTAATTTATATATTTTTTATTCGAGTGCAGAACGTTACGATTGATAAATTTTAATTTCTAAAAAAATTAAATGATTAGTCTAATACTACTGGGATTGATAAATATGGTTTATACATCGTAATTATGAAATCTAAGAATTTGGAAAGATTTATTTATGGATGGAAATGGATATTATTGATTTATACTTTCTTTTACGGATCCTAACCTTTCAAATTAGGCAAGGGTTAGAGAACACAACATTAATCTCCTGCATATATTTGTTATTGAAGCTTTGGAAGTCAGAGTCTCATTGAACCAATGAGAACAATCCAACATAACGCAAGATATTTTGTTTTCTTCTCCTTTACTGTGAATTATGAGATAGATTATTCATGAAAGGAAAGAAGGAAGAATGCAACAGGTGGAAGAAAAAGTTAGTCGATGCTTCATTGACAACAAGATTAATTGAGTTGGACAATTCAGAACGCAGCTGATGAACGCTCCTTCCCCACTTCATCATCAGCATCCATTGTTCAGGACTAATTCCCAAGTGTAGGTCGCTACTGTAATTTTCACACTCCGATTGCCGGACGTAGGCGAGACCGACTCTTCTGTTGTGGTTGACTTGCTGCTGCGTGGAAAGAACACTCTTTCTTGGCAGATCTTAAACCTCACTAGAAACATTATTTGTCACTCCAACCAGTTTATGAGATTTAAGTTTTTCATATATTGCAATTGGTTCGCTAAAGTTTGCAACGGATAACAAATGCAAATGAGTTTAGGTTTAGAATCCTCCAACTAATAAAGCTTAATTTTCCCTCGTTTTATGGAGTGATAAGGATCACATTTCTAGAATAAAAATATCTAAAATGTATTCTTCCCTTCAACTCATTGTGATGTGTCAAGTCCAGCTAACTCGTGTCAATTCTTAAATGGTAAAAAATATTAAATATATTATTTGTCCCAAGAAGGACTTGCTTGATTAAAATATATCGTATAGCCTATATCAACACTGGGTAGGAGGATCTTTTGAGCTGGAAGAGTTAGATGTGAGAGAAGTCTTGGTTGTGAGGGCTGCATCAACCGTTAGATGCCCATGCGAAGATACTTTAGTCATGAATGTCACGTCTAACATGCTATACATTTTACCTAATTAAGATATATTGAGTATGAAGATGCTTTAGCCACGAGGGAAGCATCGGGCATGTGGATGCTTTTGTTGAGTTAAAATGCATCGAGTGCAAAGAGATGCCTTGGCCTCCAAAGTCATGTCAGACAAATCACGTCCTTTGCCAAATTAGGGCATGTTGAGCATGGTGAGATACTTTGATCATGAAGTCTTGGATAGGACACACTTAAGTGTAAAGAGTTGCTTTAGTCTCAAAGTTTGCATCAAGCACATCACATGCTTAGCTCGGTTAGGGCATGTGTGAGACCAGGGAGATGCTTCGACGGTGAAGGTTTGGTTGGGCGTGTTACTTGCTTTTGCCCGGTTAGAGAGCTTCAAGCACGAGAAGACACTTTGGTCCCAAAGGCTATGTCAGGTATATCATATGCTTTTGCTTAATTATAGTACGTAAAGTGTGCAGAGATACTTTGTGCATGAAGGTTGTGTTGTATGTGTCGTGTGCTTTGCTTGATTAGGGCATGTCAAACATGTATAGATGCTTTGGTCATGTCAAGCACAGTACACTCCTAGTCTAGTTACACACTTTGATCATGTAGGTTGAATCAGGTGCATCACTAGGTTAGGATGTCGTGAGTTCGGGGAGATGCTTTAGCTTCAATAGTTGCATCAAGCATATGCACGCTTTTGTCTGGTTAAGTTGCATTCAGCATGTTGAGACATTTTATCCAGGAGAGTTGCACTATACATGTCACATTCTTTTGACTTGTTAGAGTGCATTGAGCACGTGGAGATGCTTGGATCATGAAAGTTACATTCGGCATATTGCATGCTTTTACCTAATTAGGATGAATTAAGTGCAAGGAGAGGGTTTGCCATGAAGCCAAGATCAAGCACAAAGGTTGTAACGAACATGCTGCCCACTTTGCATGATTATGAAGAAGTATGAGAATGACATTTTGGCCTCATTGAATATATTACGAGTTTGCCCCGTTAAGGCAGACCAAGATCTAAGAGATGCTTTGGTTGTGTGAAGGCCCCGTCGAGTGTGTTGCACGCTTCTGTCTAGTTAAGACATGAGGAGGTGCTTTGGTCAGGAAGACCGTATTGGTCGCGTTGCATGCTTTTGCTCAATTTAAGTGCGTCGAGCATGGGGAGACGCTTTGGCCATAAGGGTTTACGTGGACTCATCGAAGCTTGCCTAACTTGGGCAGGTTGGGCACTTGGATCTGGGCAAGTCCTCCATGGTGACATTACTTGGGATCCTTCTTCTTGGTAGCCTCTTTCTTTGGATTCTCCTCCATGGCAAACTTGCATTTATAATTCTCTTCTGTGGCAATCTTGCTCCTTCATATCTTCTCCACAATGACCTTCAGATATTCCTATAATGAGGAGCCAACATGGGCAAGTTAGGCATCTTGCTGACCAGTTTGGATTAGCAGACATTTGGCTTCGTTGGATGTCATGTTGATCATGGTTTGGTGTTGCAGTGAACTTTTGTGGTATAGTCGATTTGATATTGAAACCAACTCGAGGGTGCAAATGTCTTGAGGACATGATTGATTTGAAATAGTGATAGATGTAAGGACAATGCCAATTGAGGACATCATCGTCTTGATGGTTTGGTTAACTTGAGGATGGCCAACTTGAGGACATGGTCATCTAGATGTTGTGGCCGACTTGAGGATGGCCTAATTGAGGACACGGTTGATACGAGAATGCGACTGACTTAAGGATAGCCAACTTGAGGATGTGGTTGACGTAAGAATATGACTGACTTGGGGTGGTCGACTTAACTACAGCCTACTTAAGACAACTAACTTGATGAGCTAACTTGAGGATGTGGCTGACGTAAGAATGTGACTGACTTGAGGTGGTCGACTTAACTACAACCTACTTAAGACAACTAACTTGATGAGCCAACTTGAGGATGTGGTTGACGTAAGAAAGTGACTGACTTGAGGTGGTCGACTTAACTACAACCTACTTAAGACAACTAATTTGATGGTGCCACTAACATATATATGCAGTTGAGTCAAGCACGATTGACATGATGACACCCAACTAGAATCTGTGACTAACTTGAGGACGGTCGACTTAACTACAACCTACTTAAGACAACTAATTTGATGGTGCCACTAACATATATATGCAATTGACTCAAGCACGGTTGACTTGATGACATCCAACTAGAACCACCAACTTGAGAAGGTAGCTAATGTAAGGAAGCTATCAACTCGAATACAACCTGCTTGAAGATAACTGACTTAAAGGTGCAACCTACTTGAATACAACCTACTTGGGTAGATCAAGAGCTCCTAACTTGGGCATGTAAGTGATTAGTAGGCTGGGAGCTCCCTGACTTAGGACTTCTTTTTGTAACCACTTTGCTTTCTCCTCTATCGTGCAACCAAATTGGGTAGGTTGAGCGATCCACTAATTAGTTTAAATCGGAATACGATCGACTTGATAGTATAAACGATTTGATGGTATTTAGTTTGAGGTCACGATAACTTAAAGGTGTGGCCTTCTTAAGGGCACAACTATCTTGTTGATGTGATACTCGTCTTGTGGATGCAATCAACTTGACATCAAGGTGTCTATATTGATGGTCTTTTTAATGACACGATTGACTTGCGATGTTGATTTGATGGTGTTATTCTTCATAGTGGTCATCCTATTGGCATGGGCAAGTGGAGCATAAGCATCCTTCAATCTTAGAATGAGATCTAGCTTGAGGCAGGTGCTTAAGATGACTCGATGTTATGAGATGATGGCGGCTAAGATCTAGAAGATTGTTCATCTCAACTATTTCTCATTATCATCTTTCTTCTGTACCCTTTAAAGTAGTTCGAGGAACTTTGTCGAAGTTTTCGTGGCCATAGACTAGAGGAACTGAGATAGGTTTGGGCTATTTATGAAAGCATGAATGAAGAAGTAGCAATGCATGAGACTTGGCTACTCGACCAACCTTGTCAATTGAATCTAATAGCTATGTCGGTCCATTGCCTGCTTCCCTACCACCATGCTTGATGCTTTTTTATTTATGGAATAATTTGCTTGGCAATAGAATCAACCTCAATCTTAATGATTAGTTTGTCTTACCACATCTCTTCTTAAGGCATTGAAGATCCTAAACTTGTATCGAGACAACCTAAGAAACTTGCAACCTTCAATCCATTTCCTTCTTAAGCATGGCCATTAATATTCTCTCAAATATCTCAGAAGCATTAAGATTTCTTCAAGTGTGTCATAACCTGATAGTTCTTGTTCTTCAAAATCAAGAAATTAAAGCAAGTGATATTATAGTAAACAAAAGTGTGTTAACTTCTTTGCATCGTTAGTAGTAAAATATTGTTTTGATCTACTTGCGTTGAGAAAAGAAAATATTATTTTGATGTTGAAATCACCTTAACACCTAGAAAATGATTAAGATTACCAAGATAGTTTACCGAAAATTTATGTGAAAGAGCATGTAAACATTGATCCACCATACATTTGTCATTGGCTGTGATAATGAGATCAGCAATATAGACAAGAAAGAAAGAATATAGTGGGACCCTCATTATGATAAATAAATGAGGATGAATCAAATTTATGGTTAATACATTCGAATGATATAAGAAACTATTTAGCTTATTATATCATGTTTAGGGTGTTTGATTGAGCTGATTGCTCCATAAAAACTTCTTTTAAAACCGGTTATGAAGAAAATAATTATTCGCATTACATTAGTAAAATTTTTAGCCACGATTAGTAGCTAAGGAAATAACCAATAGTACTATTGTTTTAAAGTTTTATCTGTATTTTATTTAATATGAAAAATTCATTTGCATCCTATTATATTATGCGAGACTTGTGGCACAAGACCTTGCCAACTTTAACATATGTCTCTCTCTTAGAGGCAACAACACAGAGAGAAATGATACATTGCATGAAGTAGTAGTTTATCTTAACCTATCTGATATGGGTATTTATTAATATATCAAAACATATTATAAAAAAAAGAGAATCAAATTATGCCTTCCAAGAAGCATTATTTTTTAGGGTGGAGAACGTAACTTTCAGAAAAATCAAAGTGATCTAACTATTGGAAGGCATCGAAACAAGAAGCGTATTTTCTAAGACCTTGACCGCTATGATAAGAAAAGATACGAGAAAGGCAATAAATAATAGAGAGAGAAAACTCATGGGAGTATTTTTGGGTGCCATACCATCAAAGAAAAAGATAAATAGAATGCTTCCATGAAATATGAAAATTACTATTCATATGATTACAAGCTTCTGTACATGTCTCAATTAATAATACAAGCAAGATATATAGATATAGTTAGTGGACAATATATAGTGGATCCAATAATAATAGGCTAATTACAATTAATTCATAATCAGTAATTTCAAGAAGGAATTAAAGAATATATAGATATCAGGATTAACAATGCAAAGGAAAATGTATATGTACGACTAATAGAAATTATATGTAGTAATTCCTATAACAATAATTTACAAATTATAATAAAATTACGAAAAGTAAAGAGTATATGGACATCATATTAACAATAAAAGTAAAAAAAAACTAATATATGGTTAATGGGTTATATATAATAGGCTAGTTATAATCAATTCACAGTCAAGAATATTAGGAAAGAATCACCAACAAATATGCAAAGAAATTATCCTTGATGCCTTATATGATTTTTCTTTTTATTTTTTATATGCTTTTTTTTTATATATGCCAAACAAATATGGGTTTTGTATGATGCCTTATGTGATTTTTCTTGATCAATTGGATTGAATTTATAACTTGCTTCCACTTCATTTTAGATTCAGACTGTCATGTACCCAACACCCACATACTCCCTAATACTACTGACTGATTAGTGCAACTACAATCAATACCATGAACCGAATTAGGGTACTATGAAAGGAGAGTCCAAAAATTCGATAAAGCAAAGTTGTCCCGCCACCTCTATATATAGAGAGGTCGAGATGCAAGCAATATCATCTTATCCCATCATTCTACCGGCAGTGTACGATCTTGACGTTGTGTAGTGTTCCTTAGCTCGAAGAGGCACTTCCGATCCTTTTCTTTAGTTCTTATTATTAATATTAGACCTTCTTCCATCAAGGACGACATGCATGTGCATAGATATGATTTCGGATGTTTCACACATCATCCTACACACATTCACATTAGAAAGAGATGATGCATTATTGTCTTTTATGAGTTCCTAGGGAATCATCTTATGGAACATAGCATGCTGTATAATGAGAAAGGTTAAGCGTTTATTTGTGATTAGTTTTACATGCTACATGACACCACGATAATATATTATTGATTATTTCTTGTATAAACTTATGTTGAATATGATATAATTTGTTTGCCGCAGCAATATGCATTAAGATTGATTTAGCCATCAGGAGTATATTAAATAAAACAATTAATTAAGATTGATTTAAACAAAACAAAATATATATCAAGTCGTTGTGTGGGGTGTCTGATTTAGCTCTGCATCTAAGATAAGGTGGTATCCATCGGACGTAGATCGACATGGCTTCTGAAGAGGGGAAGAAGATGATCACGTTGAAGAGCATCGATGGTCAGGAGTTCCAGGTGGAGAAAGAAGCATGCGTGATCTCGGAGATGATCAAGTTTGTTGCTGATGACTGCGATACTGACGACGTAATTCCTGTGACCAACATCAGTGGGAAGATCCTGGCTAAAGTCGTCGAGTACATGAATAAGCATTTGGAATTCGCCTCCAAAAAGCGGAGTTCGGATGCTGGCAAGGAGATCGCGGAAGATAACGAGGAGCTCGTGAACGTTGATGAGGAGATCAAGGCATGGAACAATGACTTCATCAAGGATGTCGATACAGACACCCTCTACTACCTATTGATTGTAAGTGTCTGCCTTGTTTCTTATAAGAATATAGTGTTGCAGGTATATAGAGGAGAGATTGAGATCGATGGATGACACATTGGTGAACCTGCAGGCATCCGACTATTTGAGCATCAAAGGCTTGCTGGATTTAGGTGTTAAGAAGGCTGCAGACCTAATAAGGGGGAAATCACCCGAGCAGATCCGCGCTACCTTTAATATAAAGAATGATTTCACCCCCGAGGAAGAGGCTGAGTTCAGAAAAGAGAATTCATGGGTTTTTGATGAAGCGATATAGTTGATCGCTCACTCCATTACATTGTCTTGTAGTTTACTGGTTTGACATATATTTTATATATGACCCACAAATACTTGCCATTACAAGGTGGTAAAAGATGAAGCAGTGTTATCTTAGTTTAAACTTATGATATTTGTTAGATCAAATCGGGTTTTTTTTTTGGGGAATTTTCAGCCATTTTTAGTTGTTATTTTGGTCTTAAAGAATTCTTAGTCACAACTAGAATAGAAATGGCAAATTACTAATTCTATATATATACATATATATATACATATATATATATATATATATACATACATATATATATATATATACATATATATATACATACATGTATATATATACATATATATATATATGTACATATATGTATATATATATGTTTATATATACATGTATGTATATATATATGTTTATATATACATGTATGTATATATATATATATATATATATATATATATATATATATATATATATATATATATATATATATATATATATATATATATATATATATATATATATACACACACGTTTGGGTCCTTAGAAACCAAAGTCATGTATTTTATAGATCAAATCATGGATCATGGAAGTGAATGTTATTGATTTATACTTTCTTTTATTGACTCTAATCCAAAGATAAGGGTTGCAGTAGTCACGTAGACTTCTTGTTAGTCAAGCTTTGGAATTCAAAATCTCATTGACCCAATGAAAACACTCCAACATAATGGAAGAGATTCTTATTCATGGGTGAATTCTAAGATTATTTATGGAAAGAAAAAAAAGCGACAGGTGAAAGAAATAGTTCGTTGATGCTTGGTCACGCGTTCTGACCCTAATTAATTGAGTTGGACAAATTCAAAACGCAGCTAATACGCTCTCCCGGCTTCATTATCAGCATTCATTATTCAGACTAGTCTCCAAGAAATGACAGTTTGTGTTTTGTCTTCCAAACCTCCCTAAGCAATTGCTGGTGTATACCGGAGACTTCCCATCTCTCTGCGCAAACCCCAAAGGCACGAGCAACCAAAGATGAGGGCCTCTCCGACGTATCCTTGTAATTGTATCCTCTTACTCCTACTGTTCCTCTTCTACTTGGAGACTGGCGCAACGAACGTCCATGATCAGTGCTGTAGCCCTAGTGATCTCAGAGCACTCTATGCTTTCGCACGCAGCCTCGACAGAGGAATCCGCGACTGGCCGGCTGCTAACTCCACCCGCTGCTGTAGTTGGCCCGGTGTCCGCTGTTCTCTTTTCTCGCTTAGCGCCGTAAGAGTCGTCGGTCTCGATTTGTCGGGGAAGGGCCTCGAAGGCGTCCTCTCACCATCCCTGGCTGGTTTGGACAAGCTGAGCTTCCTCAACCTCTCAAACAACTTCTTCGGAGGCTCCATCCCGCCGGAGCTGCTCCGCTTGAAGCTCTTGGAGGTGCTCGACCTCAGCAGCAACCACTTGTCGGGAGAGCTGCCACCGGGTATAGGCAACCTCTCGAACCTGTCCCGTTTGGTTGTCTCCAGCAACGGATTTACCGGGAACATTCCTGATGTGTTTCACGACCTGCGAAAGCTCGAGGTCCTCTCTGCCAAATCTAATGGATTTGTCGGCCGACTGCCAACTTCGCTGTCTTCCTGTTCGATGCTTACGGTGCTTGATTTATGGAACAATTCGCTTGGCGGTCGCATCGACCTCGACTTTCGACGATTCGATCGTCTTACCACCCTCAACCTCGGATGGAATAGTTTGCAGGGGCTCATCCCCGAGGCTCTTTCTTCTTGCAAGGCATTGAAGATCTTGAATCTGTCTCGAAACAACCTTAGCGGACAGGTCCCAAAGAATCTCTGCAGACTTCGGTCCCTCTCCTTCTTGAATCTGAATGCCAATAGCCTCTCCAATCTCTCGCAGGCTTTAGGAGTTCTTCAGGAGTGCCATAATCTGAGGGTTCTTGCTCTTGCCTGGAACTTCCAAGGTGAGGAAATGCCGACGACCGGAATCCGAGGATTCCAAAGCTTGCATGCCGTGAGCATCGGTTTTTGTGCTTTGACTGGTCGTGTCCCCTCATGGCTGAGGAATTGCGAAGAGTTGAGAGTTCTGGCTTTACCATGGAACCGTTTGACCGGAGAAATACCGTCATGGCTTGGAAGGTTTGATCATCTCTTTTTCTTGGATTTGGCAAATAACTCGCTCGACGGGGAGATCCCTCCTTCCCTGGCAGAGCTAAAGAACCTCATGTCAGAGATTCCTCCGCCTGATGGCGATGATTCTTCCATTGAATTCCCGTTCTTTGCCTGGCGCAAGAATGAACAGATTCATGAGCCACTGAAGTATAAGCATTTTACAGACTTGCCACCAACAGTGAATTTGAGTTATAACAGATTGAATGGATCAATTTTGAAGGAGTTCGGAAATCTGAGGCATCTTCATTTGCTGGATCTAAGTCGGAACAACTTGTCAGATTCCATTCCTGAAGAACTGTCAGGCATGGTCAATTTGGAGAGGTTGGATTTGTCTTTCAACAATCTCTCAGGGAGCATTCCATCCTCCCTCACCGGGCTTTCTTTTCTTTCCTTTTTCAATGTAGCCTTCAATCACTTACAAGGACTAATTCCAAGAGGAGGTCAGTTCTCGACCTTCCCCTGTTCTAGCTTCGAAGGAAATCCAGGTCTCTACAGTGATTCTTTGCCTTTCTGCGAACCTGTGAACGCAACGTTTCAGGAGGAAGGTGATGTCGATGAAGATAAAATTGCTTTTACGGGATTGCCATTTGCTATTGGAACGGCATCAGGTTTTGTGTTTATCGTTTACGTTTTGATGTGTTGCTGGCAATTATGATTACCTAAGAGATCCATGACTTAAGTAGTCTACCGGATATATATATATATATATATATATATATATATATATATATATATATATATATATATATATGGAAATCCAGTCTTAGTTCCTACCAGATGGAGATGTGTACTCTTAAACTAAATAAAATTAACTGTTATTTTGCATAATTTCTTTTAGTGTACTGTAAACAATGTATAATTGAACGATAGCATTACATACTTCTCTTTGGTATGTTCCTTCTCCCCGTTTAAATCTTCTTTTCTCTACTGTATTAATTTCTGGGTGTGGCCGATCAATTAGTAGATTCATATGGCTTCATAGTGCACGAGAAAAACAGATATAACACTGTTAGATTATATAATTTTATTTAATTTGATAAGATATATTATGAATTTGATTGAACTTTGAATTATGATTATGGATCAGTAGAAATTAAATTCAATTATGATAAATTTCCTTTGGAGTTAAACTTTATGAAAGGACTTTTCTAATTATTTATTATAGACTTTTTGCTCATATATATAACTTATATATAGACAAAATTTCATAGGGATTCAATATGTGATGTGATAATATAAAAAAAATATTATAGATCTTTTCTTATCTCCTCTTAGTCTGTACTTTATGTCTTATAGTCATCTTATGAAAGATAGACGAGAATATAAGCTTAGTTTTCTTTACAAATTGATATCACAGTAACTTTTGAATCCAATGTATTTGCAAATCATATAAAAATTTTCTAAATAACATTTACAAAAGCATGATTATAGTTTTCATGCTTACGATTGATATCAAAGCTACATGTATTGAAATTAAAATAAATTAGATCATAAAAAATTTAAATTTGTTTATGTGATTAGATATGTTCATATTTTAAATTATTATTTACTAGTCATAGGTGCTTTGTAAGTCAATCACGTGAGTGATGGCATATGTGACATCATACATATTCTTTTTGTTTATTATTTAGATATTTTTCTCATTTTATATTATATGTTACATGTATTGTGATATCCATAAATTTATACAATGAGAATTGAATCGTGATGAGATCACAATAGTGAAATCTATTCATCTTTAAATACAAATTCTACATAATCCCAATCATAGGTTACTCAAGAGGGACATCGAGATAACCGAATAGATTGGTATGTTGTATACTTGTCCATATGATGGAGATGGTTGATCTCATAGCTGCTTATGTGGGGACACTATGGATACAATGTAGGTGCTCATTGAAGAATGAGTTCACTAATTGATCCACTTATGGAATGCTTGATGGTTGATGATATCTTATTGTCATACAATAATATATTTGGTCCTTATACTTGATATACCAATGATGTCTTGTATGAGTACTTTACTCTTTGATATTGGACTTATAGGTCTAAAAGTTTCAGATCTAGCATAACCGATCATCGAGAGTAATAAACAACCTTATGAGGGCTATTAAGTGTCAATAAAGGATCATCCGCTCTTGATATCATGAGAGGAATGTGTTCTTACTCAAACAAACCCTTAGCCATAGTCATTCAGATTAAGAAAGAAAGAGTTCTCTAAGAGAATATGATTAGAGGAAAACTCAAGTAGAAATTATATAAGTCTGATAGCACCTAATATGATATATGGTCTTTGGGATATTAAATGGATGAGAGACTATAAGTACATAATAATTAAGGATATATAAGCCCAATGGATTGGATTCTCCTGCATCATTTGGGGACTATAGTGTAGTGGCTTAGTATGTCTATAGTTGATGAGTCGAGTGAATTATTATAAAAATAATAATTCATTAAGTCAGAAGGAGTTCTAACAGGTATAACTTATAGCTAACTCGATATTGAGCCTAAAGGGTCATACATATTTGGTAGGTACTGCGATGAGAAAAATTTCGGATATGAGATATCCATTGAAACCCCTATCTTATTAGATATCCAATAAGCCTCTAAATTATTGGATCTCATGGATAAAATTGAATAAGGATTAATAAGATATTATTTGGTAGAGACCTACTAATCTAAGAGACTTGGTTAATTACATGGAGATCCAATACCCAATAGGGTAGGATTCATCAATGTTAAGTTGACAATGAGTATTTATAAATAGGAGGGAACCAAAGACCCATAGGCTATGGCTCTCTTGGCTGCCAGCTTCTATTCTCCTCTCTATTTGAAAAGCATCCTCATAGCCCCTGCCGTGTGGATCTCCACTAGAGAGGAAGATGCTTGACCTCCATCCTCTTCTATAGATCTATAGGAATTTAGGGATATACGATCTCCCTAGGTAACACAACTATCTTTTTATATGTAATTTTTCGGTTTCATGGGTTTTGCACACCAATCTTCATATGACGACAAAGCCCTTTTATGGAAATCTAGGTTTTTTTATTTTCTATTCTTCCGCTACACATGTGATATCACCCCTAGATTTCTCAACAATATTATTATCGATTTAATCTATAATATATTATGTTGGATCTATGGATCTATTCCTCCATACTTCTTGCCTACTTTCAAGCAATGTAACATGATTGAAATCGTGACAAAGGTATGTTGACCATATTTGTTCGATAGGTTACCCTCAATAACAACATTATTAAGGGTGACGACCTCCGTTGGTCACCGGTCCACTTGTGGGCAACAATTATGCAAATGATAGCATTACTGCACGCAGGGACAAATGTCATTATGTAGCATCCCAAGCAATAGTTATTACTATGATAGCCTACCTTAGTCATTGGCACTACACACAATGTTGTTGTTAAGAACTTTTCCGATGATTATAGTCGCACATGTGACAACAATTGCATGTGGGCATGGTGAAATGTCATAATAACCGTAGGAGTAATTGATTGATTACGAAGAAAGTTTGGGCTAATGGCATGTAAGCAACAGACGATTATGCATGATGGTAGAGATGAGCCTCACGCAAGCTATGATGGTTGAGAAAAAAAAAAGGATTAGGATTTTCTCACATATTAAAAGATTATTTTATTCTTCTATTTTTTTAATTTCAATCGATGTACAGTTGATAATTTTGTCCTTCAAAAATTAAATATTTTTAATATATGTTCTGACAAAATTATAGTTTTATCTTTCAGAAATTAGATATTTCTAACTTATGTCCTTAACTATAAAATTGACCAATTTGACTTGCTTTAATCAAATTTTACTTTAAGCCCAATCTTAGCCTAATTTTTTTTTATCAATCTATTTCTAAATTAGAATTTTGATTGAATCTAATTTTGATTAATTTAATTGATTTAGCTATTGGATCTAATCTAAACAACTCAATTTTGGCTCAATTTTGGAATGTCCAATTAAATAAGACTAATTAACTCATTTAGATTATTTATAAAAAATTTAAAAATTATAAATTATAATTTTTATTATAGTTTTCTAATATGACATATTGATAATTTTTTTGCTTATGATAATTAAATTTTGGTTATTATTATAAAATATTAATGTAGTTATTCACATGCATATGTATTTTATCATGATTATAGTTATCATATTTTTTTTCTTTTATATTGATTAATATTTAATAATAATTATGGTTATTATTTTTTATTATTTCACTATTTTTACATAATTAGATTGAAGAATATTTGATAAATATTACTTATAATCCTAAGTTTTATCTGACTAGTAGTTGATAAAGTTGTTGGAAAATTTATGGGTCACATCACATGCGCAATGGAAAAATAGAAAATAAAAATTTTAGATTTTCACAAAAAGCTTTGTCATCATGCAAAGATTAATGTGCAAAAACTCGAAAAATTAAAAACTACATATATATAAGAAAGTTATTACTTATGGAAATCATATATCTTTGAATTCTTATATATTTATAGGATATAATAAAAGAGGTCAAGCATCTTTCTTTCTAGTAATGATCCACACATCAGGTGCTACAAATATACTTTTCAAATCACTGTCCAAATCTCCACATGCCCCAAAAAAGGCTGTTGATTGAGGAGGAGAAGGGGAGAAGAAAATAAGAGGCGGCAGCCAAAAAGCAATAGCTTATAAGCCTTTAGTTATCTCCTATTTATAGAGGCCCATTGTGAATTTAACCCTAATGGATCATGCACTATTAGGTACTGAATCTCTATCCAACTACCCAAGCCTCTTAGATTAGTGGATCTTTACCTAATAATCTATTATATGCTCTTATTGAATCTCATCTATAAGATGATAGGCTTATAGAATATAAATTATAATAAATATTTTATTATTTATAAAATATTTTAAAATTTTATATTGGTCTTATCCCCATTAAAGTGGCCTAAATCAATAACTTAAAAAATTATATTTAAAAAATTAATTTTAAATAATATTTTAAAAATAATATTAATAATGATATATATAATTAAGATATTTAGATAATCTTAGAGGAGAATATATAATAATATTATTTTACAAGGATGATATTAGTCTCCTCTAAATAATTTTGAGTGAATGATGGATATATTAATGTTTCACCTAAAGGTGAAATATTAATGATATCATTAGTTTATTTTATTTTAGAAACTTAAAGTATTAATGTTATTTTATGTTTTATAATAGTGCTTCTTTCCATATAGTCTCGTACTTCCAGTGTTCTTATACTCTGTAGTTAAAATTATTTAGAATGATTAGAGTATTTACGATGCACACATGTGTATTATACTTAATATGGTATTATTTGTTGAAAGACTTACAAACTTAATTGAAAATACTATCGAGTAAATTAACAAAATAAATTTCGAAAAAGATCTAATAAGCTCAATCTCATGTTTATAAAATTGATAATTGTAAATAATATAAAGATTTTATTATTGATGATATTTAATATAAAAAAATATTTAAGCGCTATAGAAGACATCATCTAGCATAAAAAATGTGAGAGTACATTTACAATACGGGGACGCTTTGACCATAAGGGCACCATGCACACATTATCACTTGCCTAACATGGGCAGGTTGGGCACTTTGGATCCTTCTTCGTGGCAACCTTTGAATTCTCCTCTATTGCGACCTTGCATATGGAATTCTTTCTATGGCAATGTTGCACCATCAGATCTTCTCCACGATGACCTTCACATCTTCCTCAAATGAGGAGCCAACATGGGCAAGTTAGGCATCTTGCTAGGCAGATTAGATTAGTAGACATTTGGCTTCATCAGATGTTATGTTGATCGTGGTTTGGTGTCACAATGAACTTGGTGGTATAGTCGATTTGATATTGCAATCAACTTGAGGGTGCAAACGTCTTCAATCTCTCTTCTTTTTAAACATGGACATTAATCATTTCTCAAATGTGTTGGGAGCATTAAGAATTCTTGCAAGAGTATTATAACTTGATATTTCTTATTCTTCAAAATCAAGAAATTATTGATGATCATGCTAATGTGCCTTATTTACATAAACTCAGAGACTTAATCTAGATATGAGTATGAGGATGAGTCCTAAACGAGTTAGGAATCAGGGTCCTAAACTAATTGGAATTAAAGGACAATGGTAAAGTCTTTTCTTTAGGGATTTTTAGATTCTTTAGTTAATAATTTTTTTTCTTTTATTCATTATTCCAGTTCCACTGTATTATTGGCATTTAGGGTTCTTTCTCCTTTATTTTTATCATGTTTATCAACAAATTCTATTAAAACTATGGTACTTTTTGTTGGTGATACCGAGCAGTGCTATATTACATATTAACTCAAAAATGAGATTGGTCATTCTAAATCATATATTAAATTATTTATCATCAAAATATAGGAGGTTTAACATCAAAATAGACCAATCCTACAAAGCAAATGATACTATAGTAAACATAAGAGTTTTAACTTCTTTGCCATTGTTAGAAGGTTCTCGATTTACTTGCGTTGAGAAAAAAAAATATTATTTTGATGTCGAAATCACCTTTAACACCTAGAAAATAATTAAGATTACCAAGATAGTTTATCGAAAATTTATGTAAAAGTGTTTGTAAAAATTGATCGACCAAACGTTTGTCATGCCTATGATAAATGAGATCAGTAACGTAGACAAGAATGAAAGAATATTGTTACATGTTGGATTTTTTTTTTTTTAGGATTTTATCTTTCCACACATAGATAAATAATTAAACATCACTTTATTCATCATCATAAATATTTATTATAATCTATTTATTTCATCAAATCATGAGTAGAAAAGTAAACATAATGATGTTAATTCGGAGAATTATTTAAGTGGCTCTACCTAGCGGTAGAGAAAGGTCCGCTCTTCATTGGAATCTAATTCAGTGCTAGTGGAAGACTGCTCTGAAAATCAAAAATAAAAAAAATTTAGCAACGCTGAGTAGGAACCCCAAAAGTCAACTCAAAATAAATGCATAATCAAAAATCGATCATCCCATTGCCGTATATCAAATACCCGAAGGAGCACTCTCCCAACAGCGGATGGAGATGTTTTATCCTACGAGATGAGTTTGTATTCTGCCAACAACGGATGAAGACAAACTCATATCACACTCCCAACAGCAGATGGAGTGGCGTTCCTCATCCGCCAAAGTGGGGACACGTTCCTCCTAACAGCAAATGGAGGAACCATCCAGTTGTCACGTCTAACGACATGCTAATCCCCGAAGGGAATCACCCTTCCTGCTCTTGGCACAGAAATAATATAATCTCATACTAATCATGTCAATTCGGGATGAAACAATACATTCAAAACATCTCTTTCTAACATCATCAATATCAATAATATCAAATAGTCCTCAATTGACTTGAACTTTAGTTAAATTGATCTAATCAAACTCGATTCACTAGAACCTAAACCGATCTCCAATCCTCATTTAACTAGTCTGGAACCACCCTAGACTAGTATAATTTGGATTAGATTATGTTCAATTTAGGTTAAACTAACTTGAAAAGTTAAACCAATTTGGAACCACCTTGAATTAATCTAGATTAATCAAATCTTGTTTAGTTCAATCAATATTTGGGCTCAAATCCAATAATTACATAATATTGGACTAGGTTGAGCCGACTCAAATACCGGTCATGTGCACTGTAAATGACTGTACATGCATTACACTAGGATGGGCTAATCTTAGCCCATGACTGCCCATATTAGGCTGGGCTAGGTTAACCTATGGGCTATGGTCCAACTCATGGGTAGAGCCTAGCCTACAGGCTGTTTTATCACAATCCTATCCAATTTCATAATTTTAAATTACAACAATATATATTCACTATTGATAATAATACATCAAAATATAATAACATATTAAATAAATGATAAGATAAGCTTCAACATGAGGAACTATTCTATCACTTTTTTTTCTTTCGTTTTTATTTCAAAGCTGTAGAGATTAGATCGTCTACCTAGGAGAGGGACCGAAGTCTACAGAGATTCTTTGGGACCTGTCCTCTAAGATTATTTCGAGACAGATTCAAGATCTTCATTGCCTTGCAAGAAGAAAGAGCCTCGGGGATGAGCCCCTACAAACTATTCCATCCGAGGTTGAGGGTGGTAAGACAATCGAATTAGGATTAATTTCTATGTGTGGTTGATCAATCAGGATTCATATGGCTTAATAGTGCATCATAAAAAGATATAATATAATCTTATTTAATTTGATAAGATATATAATAAATTTTATTAAATTTTAATTATTATTATCAATCAATAAAAAAATAATTATGATAAGATTCTTTAAGAGTTAGCTGTGATGAGAGTATTTTCATAATTATTTATCTCGACGTTTTGCTCTAATTTATAAATAGATAGAGCTTTATAGGGACTCAATACGTAATATGATAATATACAGAAAAAAATTACAGATCTTCTCTCATCTTCCTATAATATCTATTTTATTACTTATAATGGTACTGTAAAAGGATAAGAATAAAGGAGAAGATGAGTCCAGTTTTCTTTACAGATCGATATTAATATAAATTTTGAATTAAACGACGATTTGCAAATCATATAAAATTTTTTTGAATGACATCTAAAGTACACATATTTAAACTTTTTGATTTATAGTTATTTGATCTTAATTATTAGTATTAAAATATTTTCGTATAACACAAAGATGATTATAATTTTTATGCTTATAATTGATATCAAAGTCATATATTTTGAATTAAAATAAACTAAATCATAAAGGAATTTTAAATCTATTTATTAGATCTATTCATCTTTTAAATTATTTTTAAAATTTTAAATAATATTATTATTAAATTAATCTGTGATGTATTATGTTTGACCTTTGAATCTATTCCTCCGTACTCCTTGCCTATGACAAAAGTCTGCTGCCCATATTTATTCGATGGGTTGACGTCGACAACTTGATGTTAGCAGTAGCACTACTGACGGTGACGACCTCCGTTGGTCATCAGCCTAATCATGAGTAATAGCTACATAAATGGTTGCATTGCAGCGACAATTGCTTGTGTGCAACAACCCAACTGATAGTTAACGTTGTGACAATCTACCTTAGTTATTGGCACTACACATGTAGTGGTGCCATTGTGTGCAATATAATAGCAAAACAGTAATCCTATATTGGATGTTGCAACCTATGACCAGTGATTATTGTAATGCTATTCTCCATGACTGACATCGATGAGCCGTTGGATGCTAGGGGCACCCAATAGTTGCACAGCGATTATAAGGGTCACTTGTTAACTACGAACACATGCACAATTGATGGTAACTTATGTGACGATAATAACCGTGCATGTGAGAATAATCGTGTGTGGACATGGTGGAATGCCACGATAGCTGTAGGGACCATCGATCAATCACGAAGGAATTCAGGCTAGCGACGCACAAGTGATGGATGATCGTGCAACATGGCAACCGTAGCCCTCACATAAGCTGCGATAATTGATGAAAAAAGAAAAGGATTAACGTTTTCTCACACATTAAAGGATTATTTTATTCTTCTATTTTTTTTTTAAATTCCAGTTGATGTTCCCCTAACAATTCTGCCCTTTTAAAGTTACATATTTTCAATATATGTTCCGATAAAATTATAGTTTTACTCTTCAAAAATTAAATATTTTTTTACTGACATTCTCAATTATAAAATTGATCAATTTGACTTATTTTAATTAAATTTTACTTAAAGCCGAATCTTAGCCTAATTTTTTTATCAACCTATTTCTAAATTAGATTTTTTGATTTAACCTAATTTTGATTAATTTAATCGATTTAACTGTTAGGTCTAATCTAGACAATTCAATTTTGACTCAATTTTAAGATGTCCAATTAAATAAGATTGATAGGCTCATTTAGATTATTTATAAAATTTTAGATATTTGTGCATTATACTTTTTGCCAATTTTAGTTGTTATTTTGGGCTGAAAGTACTCTTAGTCACAACTCAATTAGAAATGGTAAATTAATAATTATATATTGCAAATAACAATATAAGCTCTTGGAATACAAGCATTCAAGTGGGCCGGAAGAATAGCCAAATTGGTTGGGGTCTTAGAAACCAAAGTCATGTATTTGTATATATCAAATCATGGATCATGGAAGTGAATGTTATTGATTTATACTTTCTTTTATTGATTCTAATCTAAAAATAAGGGTTGCAGTAGTCACGTAGACTTCTTGTTAGTCAAGCTTTGGAATTCAAAGTCTCACTGACCCAATGAAAACACTCCAACATAATGGAAGAGATTCTTATTCATGCGGCATTGTATTTTGCTTTCTTCTACTTTACCGTGAATTCTGAGATTATTCATGGAAAGAAAAAAAAAATGCCGACAGGTGAGAGAAATAGTTCGTTGACGCTTACTCACTTGTTCTTTCCATGTGAACCTAATTAATTGAGTTGTACAAATTCAAAACATAGTCAACACCTGTCCCTACTTCATCATCAGAATTCGTTATTCAGACGACTCTGCAAGAAAAGACAAAGACGTCAAGTTTGTGTTCATCTTCCAAACCTCCCTCAGCAATTGGTGGTGTATACCGGAGACTTTCCATCTCTCAGCGCAAACCCCGAAAGCACGAGCACCCAAAGATGAGGGCCTCTCCGACGCGTATCCTTGTAATTGTATCCTCTTACTCCTACTGTTCCTCTTCTACTTCGAGACTGGCACAACGAACGTCCATGATCAGAGCTGTAGCCCTAGTGATCTCAGAGCACTCTATGCTTTCGCACGCAGCCTCGACAGAGGAATCCGCGACTGGCCGGCTGCTAACTCCACCCGCTGCTGCAGTTGGCCCGGAGTCCGCTGTTCTCTGTTCTCACTTAGCGCCCTAAGAGTCGTCGGTCTCGATTTGTCGGGGAAGGGCCTCGAAGGCTTCCTCTCACCATCCCTGGCTGGTTTGGACAAGCTGGGCTTCCTCAACCTCTCAAACAACTCCTTCCGAGGCTCCCTCCCGCCGGAGCTGCTCCACTTGAAGTTCTTGGAGGTGCTCGACCTCAGCAGCAACCACTTGTCGGGAGAGCTGCCACCGGATATAGGCAACCTCTCGAACCTGTCCCGTTTAGTTGTCTCCAGCAACGGATTTACCGGGAACATTCCTGATGTGTTTCACGACCTGCGAAAGCTCGAGGTCCTCTCCGCCAAATCTAATGGATTTGTCGGCCGACTGCCAACTTCGCTGTCCTCCTGTTCGATGCTTACGGTGCTTGATTTATGGAACAATTCGCTTGGCGGTCGCATCGACCTCGACTTTCGACGATTCGATCGTCTTACCACCCTCAACCTCGGATGGAATAGGTTGCAGGGTCTCATCCCCGAGGCTCTCTCGTCTTGCAAGGCATTGAAGATCTTGAATCTATCTCGAAACAACCTTAGCGGACAGGTCCCAGAAAAGCTCTGCAGGCTTTGGTCCCTCTCCTTCTTGAATCTGGATGTCAATATCCTCTCCAATCTCTCGCAGGCTTTAGGAGTTCTTCAGGAGTGCCATAACCTGAGGGTTCTTGCTCTTGCCTCGAACTTCCGAGGTGAGGAAATGCCGACGACCGGAATCCGAGGATTCCAAAGCTTACATGCCCTGTTCATCCTTGATTGTGCTTTGTCTGGTCGTATCCCCGCATGGCTGAGGAATTGCGAAGAGTTACGAGTTTTGGATTTATCATGGAACCGTTTGACCGGAGAAATACCGTCATGGCTTGGAAGGTTTGATCATCTCTTTTTCTTGGATTTGGCAAATAACTCGCTCTACGGGGAGATCCCTGCTTCCTTGGCAGAGCTAAAGAGCCTTATGTCAGGGATTCCTCCGCATGATGGCGATGATTCTTCCATTGAATTCCCGTTCTTTAACTGGAGCAGCGAGGCACAGATTCTTGAGCCACGGAAGTTTAAGCATTATACAGACTTTCCACCAACAGTGAAGTTGAGTTATAACAGATTGAATGGATCAATTTGGAAGGAGTTTGGAAATCTGAGGTATCTTCATCGGCTGGATCTAAGTCAGAACAACTTGTCAGGTTCCATTCCAGAAGAACTGTCAGGCATGGTCAATTTGGAGAGGTTGGATTTGTCTTTCAACAATCTGTCGGGGGGCATTCCATCCTCCCTCACCGGGCTTTCTTTTCTTTCCTTTTTCAGTGTAGCTTTCAATCACTTACAAGGACTAATTCCAAGAGGAGGTCAGTTCTTGACCTTCCCCTGCTCTAGCTTCGAAGGAAATCCAGGTCTCTACAGTGATTCTTTGCCTTTCTGCGAACCTGTGAAGGCAACGTATCAGGAGGAAGGTGATGTCGATGAAGATAAAATTGCTTTCACTGGGTTGGCATTTGCCATTGGAACGGCATCAGGTTTTGTGTTTATCGTTTACGTTTTGATGTGTCGCTGGCAATTATGATTAGCTAAGAGATCCATGGCTTAAGTAGTCTACCGGATATATATATATATATATATATAGTTCCTGCCAGATAGAGATGTGTACTCTTAAACTAAATGAAATTAACTGTAATTTTGCATAATTTCTTTTAGTATACTGTAAACAATATATGATTGAACGATAGCATTACATACGTCTCTTTGGTACGTTCCTTCTCCCCATTTGAATATTCTTTTCTCTACGGTATTAATTTCTGGGTGTGGTCGATCAATTAGTAGATTCATATGGCTTCACAGTGCGTGAGAAAAACAGATATAACACTGTTAGATTATATAGGTTTATTTAATTTGATAAGATATATTATAAATTTGATTGAATTTTGAATTATGCATTATCGATCAGTAGAAACTAAATTTAATTCTGATAAATCTCTTTAGGATTTAAACTTGATGAGTGGACTCTTTTAATTATTTATTATAAACATTTTGGTCTCACCTATATATAGACAAGTTTTAATAAAGAATCAAGTGATGTGATAATATAAAAAAAATATTATAGATAATATCACTGTAACTTTCGAATCAAAAGATAATATATTTGAAAATCATATAAGAGTTTTCTAAATGGCATCAAAAGGTTCAAACATCTAATGTTTGATCTATGATTATTTGATTTTAGTTATTGGTAGTAAAATTTTTTGTATAATAGAATCATAATTATAGTTTTTATAATTACAATTAGTATCAGAGGTACATGTATTGAAATTAAAATAAATTAGATCATAAAAAATTTTAAATCTATTTATGTGATTAGATATGTTCATATTTTAAATTATTATTTTAATATTTATTTAATATTAATATCTAATTAATCTATGATGTATTATGTTTGATCTTTGGATATATTTCTCCATGCTCCTTGCTTGCTTTCAAGCAATGTAACATGAGTGAAACCATGACAAAAGTATATTACTCATATTTGTTCGAGAGTAACTCGATGGGTTACTCTTAACAGCTTGTCCTCAGTAACAACATTATTGAGGGCGGTGACCTTCGTTGGTCATCGGCCCAGTTGTGGGCAATAGCTATGCAAATGGCAGCATTGCTGCATCCAGGGATGAATGTCTATGTGTAGCAGCCTAAGGAACAACCATAGTTGTGGTAGCCTATCGTAGTCATTGGTACTACACATGCAAAATTACCGCTGAAAACTCATGTGACGATGATAGTCACATATGTGACAACAATTGTTGAATCTCGGATGTTGACGATGAAACTAATTGAGTGTGTTTTGTTGTTTAACTACATGTTAAGTTACGCAGGTCTACTATCGATCAGGATTAGACAATTGACACTGGAGGAATTGACGTTGCGCCGAAAGTAATCACGTCAGGATATTGGATGTCGAGCCGGAGGTTCGATCGACTATCAGCAGGAGGCTTCGTACGTCGGGCATCGGGTCAAGAAGTACGGAGTTGCGCCATGGATATCGGGGTTGCGGAGGTCAACCACCAATTGGGCAACAAGCCGCTAGAGAGGGCGATGTGTCGAAGGATCGAATGAAGCGCTGACCAATGATGTGCCGGGCAACTGAATGTCAATTCGCGTTGTAGAGTGTTTGGTGTTTGTTTGTGCAGGAGTAACTACGAAAGGGATGAAGACGTAAAGCGAAACCAAGGCCCGAAGTCAAGTGCAATGGATCGTTGGGAGTTCGAGAGTTTGATGGAAGTCCGAAGATTCGTCGGAAGTTCACAGAGCTTCCCAAGAAAGATTGGAGCTTGCCAAAGAAGCTCGGGGGAACTCGCCAAAATTATCGTGGAGTCTGAGAGGTTGCCGGGAGTCCGCAGAATGGTTTCCGAGGGATCGTCGGAAGACCGCCGGAAGTTCACCGGAAGCTCGTCGGAAGAAGACTTGATTTACGGACTTTGTAATAGCTTAGTAATGTCTTTAATTTCATAGTTAGCACATCAATTTGGGTTAGGATTAAGGATTAATCCTTTAACCCAAGTATGGGCCCATTGGGCCCTGTTCGGAACCGATTTGGGCCAAGTTTTCGGCCCAAACCAAATGTAGATTTGTGCTGAGAGGTGGAGCCCAGCAGCCAATGTGCCCAGCAGCATGTGTGCATGCATGCATGCATGCTGGGCTACGTGCATGCATGCATGCATGCTGGGCTACGTGCATGCATGCTGGGTGGTGGCATTGCCCAACAACTTGTGTCTTTGAGGCGTAGCGCTACTATAACAGCTCTGTAGCCGGCAAATTTGGAGCCCAAATTTGAAAGCATTTTGGATCTATAAATATCCCCTCTTTCTCAACTGAAAATAGAACCCTTTGAGAGTTAGATTTTGAAAATAAGTCTTGGGAAAGTCTTGTTCTTCATTTGCTTAAGTGTTCACCTCATTCTTCTTGTGAAATCTTGTAAGAGTGTGAACTACTTCTAAAGAGTTGTAAGAGGGGTATTTGGTCCTTCCCCTTCAAAGGATTTGGTAGTGGAAGAAGGAAGTCTCATCGGAGAAGGCTTCGGAAGTGGATGTAGGTCACTTTGACCGAACCACTATACATAGTTGCGTCTTGATTGTGTGAGTGTTTAAATTTATGTTTTATCTCTTTATTTACTTATCTTCATCTTCATCTTATTACGTATGCTTTAAAGTTAAAACACAATCTTTCCGGGTTCAAACGAAACGTTGCTTTCATCGTATGAAGTTTCCGAAGCTTGATTGAAATCGCTGAAAAAATCTATCATTTTATCCGCTGCACTAATTCACCCCCTCCCCCCTTAGTGACGCTCGATCCCTAACAACAATCGCATGTGTCCATGGTGGAATGCCACGAGAGCCATAGGGGCGATCGATCAATCACGAATGGAGTTTTGGCTAATGGCATGCAAGCAATGGACGATTGTGTACCATGGTAACCGTAGGCCTCATGTAAGCTAGATGGTTGAGATAAAAAAAGGGATTAAGATTTTCTCACACATTAAAAGATTATTTTATTCTTCTATTTTTTTAATTTCAATCGATGTATCATTGATAATTCTGTCCTTTAAAAATTAGATATTTTCAATATATGGTCTATCAAAATTATAGTTTTACCCTTCAAAAATAAGATATTTCTAACTGACATCCTTAACAATAAAATTGATCGATTTGACTTGCTTTAATCAAATTTTACCTGAAGCCCAATTTTTTTTATCAATCTATTTCTAAATTAGAATTTTGATTAATTCAATTAATTTAGCTATTGGGTCTAATCTTGATAACTCAATTTTGGCTCAATTTTGGAATGTCCAATTAAATAATACTAATTAACTCATTTAGATTATTTATAAAATTTAAAAATATATATTATAATTTTTTTATTATAGTTCTCTCATATGACATATTGATTTTTTTTTTTTTGCTTGTGATAATTAAATTTTGGTTATTATTCTAAAATATTTATGTAGTTATTCACATGGATATGTATTTTATCATGATTATAGTTATCATATTTTTTTTTCATTTATATTGGTTAATATTTAATAATTATTATGGTTATTATTTTATTAATATTTAACTATTTCTACATAAATTAGATTAAAAAATATTTGATGAATATTACTTATAACTTATAATTCTAGGTTTTATCCGTTTAGTAGTTGACAAAGTGGCTTAGGATGATAGGCTTATAGAATATGAATTATAATAAATATTTTATTACTTATAAAATATTTTAAATTTTTATATTGATCTTATAACTATCAAAGTGGCCTAAACCAGTAACTTATAAAATTATACTAAAAAAATAATTTTAAATAATATTAAGAAAAATAATATTACTAATGACATATATAATTAAGATATTTGGATAATCTTAGAGGAGAATCTATAATAATATTATTCTACAAGGATGATATTAGTCTCCTCTAAATAATTTTGAGTGAACGATGGATATATCAATATTTCGCCTTTCACCAAAAAGCAAAATATTACTAATATCAATAGTTTATTTTATTTTAGAAACTCAAAGCATTAATGTTATTTTATATTTTACAATACTACTTCCTTCCATACACTCTCATACTTCCAGTATCCTTACACTCTATGGTTAAAATTATTTAGAATGGTTAAAGTATTTACAATTCACACACGTGTATTATATCTTAATCTAGTATTATTTGTTGAAAGACTTATAGACTTAATTGAAAATACTATCGAACAAATTAACGAAATGAATTTTGGGAAAGATCTAATAAGCTCAATCTCATGTTTGTAAAATTAATAATTGTAAATAATATAAAAACTTCATTACCGATGACATTTAGCATACAAAAATATTCGAAAACTATAGAAGACATCATCTAGTATACAAAAATGTGAGAGTGCATTGAGCTTGAGGAGATGTTTGAGCCGTAAGGGCACCATGGACTCATTGTAGCTTGCCTAACTTGGGCAGGTTGGGCATTTGGACCTTGGCAAGTCCTCCATGGTGACATGACCTTGGATCCTTCTTCGCGGCAACCTCTCTCTTTGGATTCTCCTCTACTGCAACCTTGTGTATAGAATTCTTTCTATGGCAATGTTGCAACTTCAGATCTTCTCCACAATGACTTTCACATCTTCCTCAAATGAGGAGCCAACATGAGCAAGTTAGGCATCTTGCCAGGCAGATTAGATTAGTAGACATTTGGCTTCATCAGATGTCATGTTGATCATGGTTTGGTGTCACTGTAAACTTGGTGGTATAGTCGATTTGATATTGCAACCAACTTGAGGGTGCAAACGTCTTGAGGACACGATTGATTTGAAATAGTGATAGATGTAAGGACAATGCCAATTGAGGACATGGTTATCTTGATGGTATGGTTGACTTAAGGATAGTCAACTTGAGGATATAGTCATCTTGATGTTGTGGCTGACTTGAGGATGGCCAACTTGATGAGGATACGGGTGACATGAGAATTTGATGAACTCAAGAATGATCGACTTGAGGACGAAGTTGACATGAGAATGTGACTGAATCGAGGATAGCCAACTTGACTACAACCTACTTAAAACTAGTTTGATGGTGCCACTAAAATAAATGTGCAATTAACTCAAGCATGGTTGACTTCATGACATGTGCAATTAACTAACTTGAGGAGGTAGCCACTTGAGGAGATGTTCATCTTGGTGGTGTGGCTGAATTAAGGATGGCCAAAATGAGAACATGGTTGACATGAGAATATGATTGACCTAAGGATGGCCACCTTGAGGAAGTGGTTGACATAAGAATGTGACTGACTTGAGGATGGTCAACTTGACTACAACCTACTTAAGACAACTAATTTATGGTGCCACTAACATAAATATGTAGTTAAGTTAAGCATGGTTGACTTGATGACATCCAACTAGAACGACCAATTTGAGGAGGTAACCAATGTAAGGAAGCTATCAAGTCGAATACAATCTGAAGATGACTGACTTAAAGGTGCGACCGACTTGGGTAGGTCAGGAGCTCTTAACTTGGGAATGCATGTGATTAGTAGGTTGGGAGCTCTCTAGCTTAAGACTTCTTTTCTGTGGCTACTTTGCTATCTCCTCTATCGTGTAGCTAAATTGGGTAGGTTGGGTGACCAGCTAACTTGTTTAAATCAAGATATGGTCAACTTGATGGTAGGATCGACTTGGTAGCATTTAGTTTGAGGACATAATAACTTGAAGGTGTGACCTTCTCAAGGTCACAACTATCTTAACGATGTGACACTCATATTATGGATGCAGACAACTTGACGTCAAGATGTTTACGTTGAGCATGTTGTCACCTTGATGGAGTTATCAATTTGACGATATGATTGACCTTATAATGGTCATCTTAACCATGGCCTTCTTGATGACACGATTGACTTGCAATGCCGACTTGATGATGATATCCTTGATAGTGGTCGTTCTATTGGCATAGGCAAGTGAAGTATAAGTATCCTTTGATCGTAGAGTGAGATCTAGCTTAAGGCAGGTCCTTAAGATGACTCATTGTCACGAGATGATAGAGGCTAAGATCTAGAAGATTGTTCATCTCAACTGTTTCTCATTATTATCTTTCTTTTGTTCCCATAAGAGGATTTGATGGTTACTTGGCGGAGTTTTCTTAACCACAGACCGGAGGAACTGAGATAGTTTTGGGCTATTTATGAAAGCATGAATGAAGGAGTAGCAATGCATGAGAATTGGCAACTTGACCCACCTTGTTAATTGAATCCAATGGATATGTCGGTCCATTGCCCGCTTCACTGTCGCCATGCTTAATTCTTTTCGATTTATAGAATAATTTGCTTAGCAGTGAATCAACATTGATCTTAAAGATTAGTTAGTCTTACCATGTCTCTTCTTAAGACATTGAAGATCCTAAATTTGTCTTGAGACAACATAAAAAACTCACAATCTTCAATCCCTTTCCTTTTTAAACATGGACATTAATAGTTTCTCAAACGTCTCGGAAGCATTAAGAATTCTTCAAGAGTATCATAACTTGATATTTTTTATTCTTTAAAATTAAGAAATTATTGAAGATCATGCTAATATACCTAATTTACATAAACTCAAAGACTTAATCAAGATATGAGTACGAGGGTGAGTCCTCAACGAGTTAGGAATCAGGGTCCTAAACTAATTGGAATAAGAGAGCAATGGTAAAGCCTTTTCCTTAGGGGTTTTTAGATTCTTTAGTTAATAAAGTCTTTTCTTTTATTCATTATTCCAGTTCCACTGTATTATTGGCATTTAGGGTTCTTTCTCCTTTATTTTTATCATGTTTATCAACAAATTCTATTAAAACTACGGTAGCTTTTGTTGGTGATACCGAGCAGTGGTATATTGCACATTAACTCAAAAAGGAGATTGGTCATTCTAAATCATATATTAAATTATTTATCATCAAAATATAAGAGTTTTAACATCAAAATAGACCAATCCTACAAAGCAAGTGATACTATAGTAAACATAAGAGATCTAACTTCTTTGCCATCGTTAGCAGGTTCTCGATCTACTTGCGTTGAGAGAAAAAAAATATATTATTTTGACGTCGAAATCACCTTAACACCTAGAAAATAATTAAGATTGCCAAGATTGTTTACCGAAAACTTATGTAAAAGAGTTTGTAAAAATTGATCCACCAAACGTTTGTCATTACGTGTGAGAATGAGATCAGCAATATAGACAAGAATGAAAGAATATAGTGAGACCCTCGTGACGATAAATAAATGAGGATGCATGAAATTTATGGTTAATATATTTAAATGATATTAGAAACTCTTTGAGCTTATTATATAATATTTAGGGTGTTTGATTGAGCTGATTGCTCCATAAAAACTTCTTTGTTAACCAAGAAAACAATTATTTGCATTACATTAGTAAAATTTTTAGCCACGATTAATAGCTAAGGAAATAACCAATAATACTATTGTTATTTTAGTTACTAGACTAAAGGTGACATAATAGTGTTGCCAACACCAAGACATTGTTGAGATCGTTCTTATATTGTTTTCAAGTTTTATTTGTATTTCATTTGATATGAAAATTTTATTTTACATCCTATTATAGTATGCGAGACTTGTTGGCCAAGACTTTGCCAACTTTTAACATATATCTCTCTCTTAGAGGCAACAACATAGATTCATTAAGAAATGATAAATTGCACGAAGTAGTAGTTTATCGCCAGCTGATTTCACCCCCGAGGAAGGGGCCGAGATCAGAAAAGAGTATTCAAGGGTTTTTGATGATGGGATATAGTTGATCACTGACTCTATTACATTTTGTAGTTTACTGGTTTGACTATATATTTTATATATGACCCACAAATACTTGCCATTACAAGGTGGTCAAAAGATGAAGCAGTGTTATCTTTATTTAAACTTATAATATTTGTTAGATCAAATCGTTTTTTTTTTTTTTTGGAATTGTCAAGTACTTATTTTGCATTATACTTTTGCCACTTTTAGTTGTTATTTTGGTCTTAAAGAATTCTTAGTCAAAAAAGAATAGAAATGGTAAATTAATAATTTTATATATATATATATATATATATATATATATATATATATATATATATATATATATATATATATATATATATATATATATATATATATATATATATATATATATATATATATACACATACATACATACTTACATATTAATCTGGCGAACAATATAAACTCTGAATACAAGCATTCAAGTGGGAAGGAAGAATAGCCAAATTGGTTTGGGTCCTTAGAAATCAAAGTCATGTATTTGCATATATCAAATCATGGATCATGGAAGTGAATGTTGTTGATTTATACTTTCTTTTATTGATTCTAATCTAAAAATAAGGGTTGCAGTAGTCACGTAGACTTCTTGTTAGTGAAGCTTTGGAAGTCAGAGTCTAATTGACCCAATGAAAACACTCCAACATAATGGAAGAGACTCTTCTTCATGGGAGAATTCTAAGATTATTATTGGAAAGAAAGAAAAGCGATAGGTGAAAGAAACAGTTCGTTGATGCTTGGTCACGTGTTCTGACCCTAATTAATTGAGTTGGACAAATTCAAAACGTAACTAACACGCTCTCCCGACTTCATTATCAGCATTCATTATTCAGATTAGTCTCCAAGAAATGACAGTTTGTGTTTATCTTCCAAACCTCCCCCAGCAATTGGTCGGGTATACCGAGATTTCCCATCTCTCTGCGTAAACCCCGAAGGCACGAGCAACCAAAGATGAGGGCCTTTCCACCGTATCCTCGTAATTGTATCCTCTTACTACTACTGTTCCTCTTCTACTTGGAGACTGGCGCAACGAATGTCCATGATCAGAGCTGTAGCCCTAGTGATCTCAGAGCACTCTATGCTTTCGCACGCAGCCTCGACAGAGGAATCCGCGACTGGCCGGCTGCTAACTCCACCCGCTGCTGCAGTTGGCCCGGAGTCCGCTGTTCTCTCTGTTCTCGCTTAGCGCCGTAAGAGTCGTCGGTCTCGATTTGTCGGGGAAGGGTCTCGAAGGCGTCCTCTCACCATCCCTGGCTGGTTTGGACAAGCTGAGCTTCCTCAACCTCTCAAGCAACTCATTCCGAGGTTCCATCCCGCCGGAGCTGCTCCGCTTGAAGCTCTTGGAGGTGCTCGACCTCAGCAGCAACCACTTGTCGGGAGAGCTACCACCGGGTATACGCAACCTCTCGAACCTGTCCCGTTTGGTTGTCTCCAGTAACGGATTTACCGGGAACGTTCCTGATGTGTTTCACGACCTGCGAAAGCTCGAGGTCCTCTCTGCCAAATCTAATGGATTTGTCGGTCGACTGCCAACTTCGCTGTCCTCCTGTTCGATGCTTACGGTGCTTGATTTATGGAACAATTCGCTTGGCGGTCGCATCGACCTCGACTTTCGACGATTCGATCGTCTTACCACCCTCAACCTCGGATGGAATAGGTTGAAGGGGCTCATCCCCGGGCCTCTCTCTTCTTGCAAGGCATTGAAGATCTTGAATCTGTCTCGAAACAACCTTAGCGGACAGGTCCCAGAGAAGTTCTGCAGACTTCGGTCCCTCTCCTTCTTGAATCTGAATGCCAATAGCCTCTCCAATCTCTCGCAGGCTTTAGGAGTTCTTCAGGAGTGCCATAACCTGAGGGTTCTTGCTCTTTCCTGGAACTTCCAAGGTGAGGAAATGCCGACGACCGGAATCCGAGGATTCCAAAGCTTACATGTCATGAGCATCGATAATTGTGCTTTGACTGGTCGTATACCCTCGTGGCTGAGGAATTGCGAAGAGTTGAGAGTTCTGGATTTATCATGGAACCGTTTGACCGGAGAAATACCGTCATGGCTTGGAAAGTTTGATCATCTCTTTTTGTTGGACTTGGCAAATAACTCGCTCTACGGGGAGATCCCTGCTTCCTTGGCAGAGCTAAAGAGCCTTATGTCAGGGATTCCTCCGCATGTTGGCGATGATTCTTCCATTGAATTCCCGTTCTTTGGATGGAGCAGCAATCAAAAGATTCTTGAGGGACTGAAGTATAAGCATTATACAGACCTTCCACCAGCAGTGAATTTGAGTTATAACGGATTGAATGGATCAATTTTGAAGGAGTTTGGAAATCTGAGGTATCTTCATTTTCTGGATCTAAGTCGGAACAACTTGTCAGGTTCCATTCCAGAAGAACTGTCAGGCATGGTCAATTTGGAGAGGTTGGATTTGTCTTTCAACAATCTGTCGGGGAGCATTCCATCCTCCCTCACCGGGCTTTCTTTTCTTTCCTTTTTCAGTGTAGCCTTCAATCACTTACAAGGACTAATTCCAAGAGGAGGTCAGTTCTTGACCTTCCCCTGTTCAAGCTTCGAAGGAAATCCAGGTCTCTACAGTGATTCGCTGCCCTTCTGCGAACCTGTGAAGGCAACGTATCAGGAGGAAGGTGATGTCGATGAAGATAAAATTGCGTTCACGGGGTTGCCATTTGCCATTGGAATGGCATCAGGATTTGTGTTTATCGTTTACGTTTTGATGTGTTGCTGGCAATTATGATTACCTAAGAGATCCATGGCTTAAGTAGTCTACCGGATATATATATATATATATATTGATAATCCAATTTTTACTTCCTGCCGGTTAGAGATGTGTACTCTTAAACTAAATGAAATTAACTGTAATTTTGCATAATTTCTTTTAGTATACTGTAAATAGTGTATGATTGAATGATAGCAGCATCATTCTCTTTGGTACGTTCCTTCTCCCCATATAAATCTTCTTTTCTCTACGGTATTAATTTCTGTGTGTGGTCGATCAATAGTGCACTAGGAAAAAAAAAGATATAACACTGTTTGATTATATAGTCTTATTTAATTTGATAAGATATATTATAAATTAAATTAAATTTTAATTATTATTATCGATCAATAGAAAAAAAAAATAATTATAATAAGATTTCCCTAAGAGTTAAGCGTGATGCAAGTATTCTCATAATTACTTATATTGATCTTTGTTCTCGTCTATAAATATATATAATCTTTTAGAAACTCAATATGTAATATAATAATATACTAAAAAAAATTATAGATATTCTCTTATATTCCCTTAATAGCTATTCTATTACTTATAGTGGTGTTGTGAAATGATAAGAATAGGAAAAAAGATAAATACAGCTTTCTTTACATATCGATATTATTGTAACTATTGAATCAGACAACGATATGCTTACAAATCATATAAAGATTTTTTGATTGACATCAAAATGTACACACATTTAAATTTCGATCTATAATTATTTGATCTTAGTTGTATTAAATTTTTTTTGTATAACAGAAGTATGATTATAATTTTTACACTTACAATTAGTATCATAGTCATATGTTTTGAATTAAAATGAACTAGATTATAAAGGAATTTTAGATCTATTCATCTTTTAAATCATTATTTTAATCTTTAATTAATATTATTATTGAATTAATCTGTGATGTATTATGTTCGATCTCTGAATCTATTCCTCCATACTCCTTGCCTGTTTGCAGGTAAAGTAACACTAGTAAAACTATGACAAAAGTATGTTGCCCATATTTATTCGATGAGTTGATGTCGCCGATAGCACTATTAAGGGTGGCGACCTCCATTAGTCATCGATCCAATTGTAAGTGATAACTACACAAATGATTGCATTGTTATATGTAGGGACGATTGCTTGTGTGCAGTAGCCCAAATGACAGTTAACGTTGTGACAACCTGGCTTAGCCATTGGCACTATACATGTAGTAGTGCCATTGCATGCAATAAGCAAGGTGGTAACCCTGTTGGGTGTTGCTACCTTTACCATTGTTGCAATGATGCTATTCATGATTAATATAAACGGGACATTGGAGGCTAGGGTCACCCAATGGCTACACAACGATTGTAAGGGTCACTTGTTAACTGCGAACACATGCGTGATTGATCAAAACTTATGTGACGATGATAACCGTGCATGTGAGAACAATTACGTGCGGGCATGATGGAATGCCATGATAGTTGTAAGGGCTATCGATTGACCACGAAGATAGTTTGGGCCAACGGCACCCAAGTGATGAATGATCATGCACCATGGCAGCTGTAGCCTTCACGCAAGCTACGACAATTGATTAAAAAAAGATTTTGATTTTCTCACACATTAAAAGATTATTTTATTCTTCTAATTTATTTTAATTCTAATTTATGTTCCCTTGATAATTCTGCCCTTCAGAAATTACATATTTTCAATATATATTATTATAAAATTATAATTTTACTCTTCATAAATCAAATATTTTTTAACTAATGTTCTCAATTATAAAATTGAACAATTTGACTTGCTAAAATCAAATTTTACTCAAGCCCAATCTTAGCCTAATTTTTTATCAACCTATTTCTAAATTAGATTTTTGATTGAATCTAATTTTGATTAATTTAATTTATTTAACTATTAGGTCTAATCTAGACAACTTAATTTTGGCTCAATTTTGAGATGTCTAATTAAATAAGATTGATTGGCCCATTTAAATTATTTATAAAATTTTAAAAAATATAAATTATATTTTTATTATATTTTTCTCATATGTCATATTGATAAATATTTTTGTTTGTGATAATTAAATTTTGATTATTTTCTTAAATATTTATGTAGTTATTCACATACATATGTTTAATATTATGAAATAATATTTATTTTTTATGTAAAGGCATGATTTATATTTTATCATGATTACAGTTATTATATAAGTTTTTTCTTTTATATTGATTAATGTTTAATAATTATTATGGTTATTATTTTATTATTATTAAATTATTTTTATATAAATTAGATTAAAAAATATTTGATGACTATTACTTATAACTTACATCCCTAAGTTTTATCTGATTAATAGTTGTCAAAGTGACCGAAGATGATAAACTTATTGAATATGAATCGTAATAAATATTTTATTATTTATAAAATATTTTATATTATTGTATTAGTCTTCTAGTCATTAAAGTGATCAAGACTAATAACTTATAAAATTATATTTAAAAATTAATTATAAATAATATTAAAAAAGTAATATTCATAATGATATATATAATTATGAGATTTACTTAATCTCAAAGGAGAATCTATTTCAAATAATTATATAATTATGTAGAATAATATTATTTTAGATATTTTTGTAGTATAGGATTATATACTTAAAGGTAATAATACTATTCCATAAGGATAATATTAGTTATCTATAAATAATTTTGAGTAAACGATAGATTTATCAATATTTTATCCAAAGGTGAAATATTAATGATATCATTAATTTATTATATTTAGAAACTCAAAATATTAATATTATTTTATATTTTATAATAGTATTTCCTTTTAGACACTCTCATATTTCCAATGTCCCTATTTCTTTGATTAAAATTATTTAGAATAATTAAAGTATGTGCAATTCACACAAGTATATTAGATCTTGATTTTGTTGAATGACTTATAGACTTATTTGAAAGCATTATCCAACAAATTAATGAAATAAATGTTTGAGAAAAATATAATAAGCTAAATCTCATATTTATAAAATTAATAATTATAAATAATATAAAACTTTATTACCACTAACAAAGTATATATATGTGTATATATATATGTATATATATATATATAATACCATAACAAAGTATACATGTTAATCTGGCCAACAATATAAGCTATCTTGGAATACAAGCATTCAAGTGGGAAGGAGGAATAGCCAAATTGGTTTGGGTCCTTAAAAATCAAAGTCATGTATTTTTATATATCAAATCATGGATCATGAAAGTGAATGTTATTGATTTATACTTTCTTTTATTGATTCTAATCTAAAAATAAGGATTGCAGTAGTCGCGTTGAACCAGTGAAAAAACTCCAACATAATGGAAGAGATTCTTATTCATGGTTAATTCTAAAACAAAGCGACACGTGAAAGAAAAAGTTCGTTGATGCTTGGTCACGTGTTCTCACCCTAATTAATCGAGTTGGACAAATTCAAAACGTAGCGAAGACTCTCTCTCGACTTCATAATCGGCATTCATTATTCAGACTAGTCTCCAAGAAATGAGTGTTTGTGTTTTATCATCCAAACCTCCCTCAGCAATTAGTGGTGTATGCCGGAGACTTCCCATCTCTCTGCGCAAACCCCGAAGGCACGAGCAACCACAGATGAGGGCCTCTCCGACGTATCCTTGTAATTGTATCCTCTTACTACCACTGTTCCTCTTCTACTTGGAGACTGGCGCAACGAACGTCCATGATCAGAGCTGTAGCCCTAGTGATCTCAGAACACTCTATGCTTTCGCACGCAGCCTCGACAGAGGAATCCGCGACTGGCCGGCTGCTAACTCCACCCGCTGCTGCAGTTGGCCCGGAGTCCGCTGTTCTCTGTTCTCGCCTAGCGCCGTAAGAGTCGTCGGTCTCGATTTGTCGGGAAAGGGCCTCGAAGGCGTCCTCTCACCATCCCTGGCTGGTTTGGACAAGCTGAGCTTCCTCAACCTCTCAAACAACTCCTTCGGAGGCTCCATCCCGCCGGAGCTGCTCCGCTTGAAGCTCTTGGAGGTGCTCGACCTCAGCAGCAACCACTTGTCGGGAGAGCTGCCACCGGGTATAGGCAACCTCTCGAACCTGTCCCGTTTGGTTGTCTCCAGCAACGGATTTACCGGGAACATTCCTGATGTGTTTCACGACCTGCGAAAGCTCGAGGTCCTCTCCGCCAAATCTAATGGATTTGTCGGCCGACTGCCAACTTCGCTGTCCTCCTGTTCGATGCTTACGGTGCTTGATTTATGGAACAATTCGCTTGGCGGTCGCATCGACCTCGACTTTCGACGATTCGATCGTCTTACCACCCTCAACCTCGGATGGAATATGTTGCAGGGGCTCATCCCCGAGCCTCTCTCTTCTTGCAAGGCATTGAAGATCTTGAATCTGTCTCGAAACAACCTTAGCGGACAGGTCCCAGAGAAGTTCTGCAGACTTCGGTCCCTCTCCTTCTTGAATCTGAATGCCAATAGCCTCTCCAATCTCTCGCAGGCTTTAGGAGTTCTTCAGGAGTGCCATAACCTGAGGGTTCTTGCTCTTTCCTGGAACTTCCAAGGTGAGGAAATGCCGATGACCGGAATCCGAGGATTCCAAAGCTTGCATGCCATGAGCATCGGTTATTGTGCTTTGACTGGTCGTATACCCTCGTGGCTGAGGAATTGCGAAGAGTTGAGAGTTCTGGCTTTACCATGGAACCGTTTGACCGGAGAAATACCGTCATGGCTTGGAAGGTTTGATCATCTCTTTTTCTTGAATTTGGCAAATAACTCGCTCGACGGGGAGATCCCTGCTTCCTTGGCAGAGCTAAAGAGCCTCATGTCAGAGATTCCTCCGCATGATGGCGATGATTCTTCCATTGAATTCCCGTTATTTGGCTGGGGCAGCAGCGGGCAGATTCTTGAGCCACTGAAGTATAAGCATTATACAGACTTACCACCAACAGTGAAGTTGAGTTATAACAGATTGAATGGATCAATTTTGAAGGAGTTTGGAAATCTGAGGTATCTTCATTGGCTGGATCTAAGTCGGAACAACTTGTCAGGTACCATTCCAGAAGAACTGTCAGGCATGGTCAATTTGGAGAGGTTGGATTTGTCTTTCAACAATCTGTCGGGGAGCATTCCATCCTCCCTCACCGGGCTTTCTTTTCTTTCCATTTTCAGTGTAGCCTTCAATCACTTACAAGGACTAATTCCAAGAGAAGGTCAGTTCTTGACCTTCCCCTGTTCTAGCTTCGAAGGAAATCCAGGTCTCTACAGTGATTCGTTGCCTTTCTGCGAACCTGTGAAGGCAACGTATCAGGAGGAAGGTGATGTCGATGAAGATAAAATTGCGTTCACGGGGTTGCCATTTGCCATTGGAATGGCATCAGGATTTGTGTTTATCGTTTACGTTTTGATGTGTTGCTGGCAATTATGATTACCTAAGAGATCCATGGCTTAAGTAGTCTACCGAATATATATATATATATATATATATATATATATATTGATAATCCAATTTTTTCTTCCTGCCGGTTAGAGATGTGTACTCTTAAACTAATTGAAATTAACTGTAATTTTGCATAATTTCTTTTAGTATACTGTAAATAGTGTATGATTGAATGATAGCAGCATCATTCTCTTTGGTACGTTCCTTCTCCCCATATAAATCTTCTTTTCTCTACAGTATTAATATCTTCGTGTGGTCGATCAATAGTGCATCAGGAAAAAAAAAAGATATAACACTGTTTGATTATATAGTCTTATTTAATTTAATAAGATATATTATAAATTAAATTAAATTTTAATTATTATTATCGATCAATAGAAAAAAAAATAATTATAATAAGATTTTCCTAAGAGTTAAGCATGATGCAAGTATTCTCACAATTAATCTTTGTTCTCGTCTATAAATAGATATAATTTTTTAGAAACTCAATATGTAATATAACAATATACAAAAAAAATTATATATATTCTCTTATATTCCCTTAATCCCTATTCTATTACTTACTATGGTATCGTGAAAGGATAAGAATAGAAAAAAAGATAAATTCAGTTTTCTTTACATATCGATTTTACTGGAACTTTTGAATTAGACAATGATGTGCTTATAAATTATATAAAGATTTTTTGAATGACATCAAAATATACACATTTAAATTTCAATCTATAATTATTTGATCTTAGATGTATTAATTTTTTTTCATATAATAGAAGCATGATTATAATTTTTACACTTACAATTGGTATCATAGTCATATGTTTTGAATTAAATAAACTAGATTATAAAGGAATTTTAGATCTATTCATCTTTTAAATCATTATTTTACTCTTTAATTAATATTATTATTGAATCAATCTGTGATGTATTATGTTCGATCTCTGAATATATTCCTCCATGCTCCTTGCTTGGTTTTAGGCAAAGTAACATGAGTAAGACTATGACAAAAGTATGTTGCTCATATTTATTCGATGAGTTGCCATCGACAACTTGATGTCGACGATAGCACTATTGAGGGTGGCGACCTCCATTAGTCATCGGCCCAATTGTAGGCAATAGCTACACAAATGATTGCATTGTTTCATGTAGCGACGATTGCTTGTGTGCAGTAGCCCAAATGACAGTTAACGTTATGACAACCTACCTTAGCCATTGGCACTATACGTGTAGTAGTACCATTGCATGCAATAAGCAAGGTAGAACCCTGTTGGGTGTTGCTACCTTTGCTAGCAATTGTTGCAATGATGCTATCCATGATTAACATTGACAAGATATTGAAGGCTAGGGTCACCCAATGGCTACAGAACGATCGTAAGGGTCACTTGTTAACTACGAACATATGCGTGATCGATCAAAACTTATGTGACAATGATAACCGCGCATGTGAGAACGATTGCATGTGGGCATGGTGGAATGCCATGATAGCTATAGGGGCTATCAATTGACTACGAAGATAGTATGGGTCAATGGCACCCAAGTGACGAATGACTATGCACCATGGCAACTATAGCCTTCACGCAAGCTACGACAATTGATTAAAAAAATATATTTTAGTTTTCTCACACATTAAAAGATTATTTTATTCTTCTAATTTATTTTAATTCTAATTTATGTTCCCTTGATAATTCTGCCCTTCAGAAATTACATATTTTCAATATATGTTATTATAAAATTATAATTTTACTCTTCATAAATTAAATATTTTTTAACTAATGTTCTCAATTATAAAATTGAACAAGTTGACTTGCTAAAATCAAATTTTACTCAAGCCCAATCTTAGCCTAATTTTTTATCAACCTATTTCTAAATTAGATTTTTGATTGAATCTAATTTTGATTGATTTAATTTATTTAACTATTAGGTCTAATCTAGACAACTCAATTTTGGCTCAATTTTGAGATGTCCAATTAAATAAGATTGATTGGCCAATTTAAATTATTTATAAAATTTTAAAAATTTTAAATTTAATTTTTTATTATATTTTTCTCATATGGCATATTAATAAATATTTTTGTTTGTGATAATTAAATTTTAATTATTTTCTTAAATATTTATGTAGTTATTCACATACATATGTTTAAAATTATGAAATAATATTTATTTTTATGTAAAGGCATAATTTATATTTTATCATGAATATAGTTATTATATAAGTTTTTTTTCTTTTATATTGATTAATGTTTAATAATTATTATGGTTATTATTTTATTATTATTAAATTATTTTTATATAAATTAGATTAAAAAATATTTGATGACTATTACTTATAACTTACATCCCTAAGTTTTATTTGATTAATAGTTGCCAAATTGACCGAAGATGATAAACTTATTGAATATGAATCATAATCAATATTTTATTATTTATAAAATATTTTATATTATTGTATTAGTCTTCTAGTCATTAAAGTGATCAAGACTAATAACTTATAAAATTATGTTTTAAAAATTAATTATAAATAATATTTAAAAATTAATATTCATAATGATATATATAATTAGAGATTTACTTAATCTTAAAAGAGAATCTATTTAAATATTTATATAATTATGTAGAATAATATTATTTTAGATATTTTTGTAGCATAGGATTATATACTTAAAGATAATAATATTATTTCATAAGGATAATATTAGTTCTCTATAAATAATTTTGAGTAAACGGTAGATTTATTAATATTTTATCCAAAGATGATATATTAATATTATCAATAGTTTATTATATTTAGAAACTCAAAATATTAATATTATTTTATATTTTAAATAGTATTTCCTTTTAGACACTCATATTTCTAGTATTCATATTTCTTTAATTAAAATTATTCAGAATAATTAGAGTATGTGCAATCCACACAAGTGTATTAGATCTTGATTTTGTTGAATGACTTATAGACTTATTTGAAAGCATTATCCAACAAATTAATGAAATAAATGTTTGAGAAAAATATAATAAGCTAAATCTCATATTTATAAAATTAATAATTATAAATAATATAAAACTTTATTACCACTAACAAAGTATATATATGTATATATATATATATTATACATATATATGTATATATATATATTATACATATATACATATATATATATATATATAATACATATATATATAATACTATAACAAAGTATACATATTAATCTGGCCAACAATATAAGCTCTCTTGGAATACAAGAATTCAAGTGGGAAGGAAGAATACCCAAATTGGTTTGGGTCCTTAAAAATCAAAGTCATGTATTTTTAAATATCAAATCATGGATCATGGAAGTGAATGTTATTGATTTATACTTTCTTCTATTGATTCTAATCTAAAAATAAGGGTTGCAGTAGTCACGTAGACTTCTTGTTAGTCAAACTTCGGAATTAAAAGTCTCACTGACCCAATGAAAACACTCCAACATAATGGAAGGGATTCTTATTCATGGGTGAATTCTAAGATTATTCATGAAAAGAAAAAAAAAAGCGACAGGTGAAAGAAAGAGTTCGTTGATGCTTGGTCACGTGTTCTGACCCTAATTAATTGAGTTGGACAAATTCAAAACGTAACTACCACGCTCTCCCGACTTCATTATCATCATTCATTATTCAGACTAGTCTCCAAGAAATGAGTGTTTGTGTTTTCTCTTCCGCAATTGGTGGTGCATACCGGAGACTTCCCATCGCTCAGCACAAACCCCGAAGGCACGAGCAACCAAAGATGAGGGCCTCTCCGACGTATCCTTATAATTGTATCCTCTTACTCCTACTGTTCCTCTTCTACTTGGAGGCTGGCGCAACGAACGTCCATGATCAGAGCTGTAGCCCTAGTGATCTCAGAACACTCTATGCTTTCGCACGCAGCCTCGACAGAGGAATCCGCGACTGGCCGGCTGCTAACTCCACCCGCTGCTGCAGTTGGCCCGGAGTCCGCTGTTCTCTGTTCTCGCCTAGCGCCGTAAGAGTCGTCGGTCTCGATTTGTCGGGAAAGGGCCTCGAAGGCGTCCTCTCACCATCCCTGGCTGGTTTGGACAAGCTGAGCTTCCTCAACCTCTCAAACAACTCCTTCGGAGGCTCCATCCCGCCGGAGCTGCTCCACTTGAAGCTCTTGGAGGTGCTCGACCTCAGCAGCAACCACTTGTCGGGAGAGCTGCCACCGGGTATAGGCAACCTCTCGAACCTGTCCCGTTTGGTTGTCTCCAGCAACGGATTTACCGGGAACATTCCTGATGTGTTTCACGACCTGCGAAAGCTCGAGGTCCTCTCCGCCAAATCTAATGGATTTGTCGGCCGACTGCCAACTTCGCTGTCCTCCTGTTCGATGCTTACGGTGCTTGATTTATGGAACAATTCTCTTGGCGGTTGCATCGACCTCGACTTTCGACGATTCGATCGTCTTACCACCCTCAACCTCGGATGGAATAGGTTGCAGGGGCTCATCCCCGAGGCTCTCTCTTCTCGCAAGGCATTGAAGATCTTGAATCTGTCTCGAAACAACCTTAGCGGACAGGTCCCAGAGAAGCTCTGCAGACTTCGGTCCCTCTCCTTCTTGAATCTGGACGCCAATAGCCTCTCCAATATCTCTCAGGCTTTAGGAGTTCTTCAGGAGTGCCATAACCTGAGGGTTCTTGCTGTTTCCTGGAACTTCCAAGGTGAGGAAATGCCGACGACCGGAATCCGAGGATTCCAAAGCTTACATGCCATGGGCATCGGTAATTGTGCTTTGACTGGTCGAATCCCCTCTTGGCTGAGGAATTGCAAAGATTTAAGTTCTTTGAATTTATCGTGGAACCGTTTGACCGGAGAAATACCGTCATGGCTTGGAAGGTTTGATCATCTCTCTTACTTGGACTTGTCAAATAACTCGCTCTACGGGGAGATCCCTGCTTCCTTGGCAGAGCTAAAGAGCCTTATGTCAGAGATGTCTCTGCATGATGGCAATGATTCTTCCATTGAATTCCCGTTATTTGGCTGGGGCAGCAGCGGGCAGATTCTTGAGCCAATGAAGTATAAGCATTATACAGACTTACCACCAACAGTGAAGTTGAGTTATAACAGATTGAATGGATCAATTTCGAAGGAGTTTGGAAATCTGAGGTATCTTCATTGGCTGGATCTAAGTCAGAACAACTTGTCAGGTTCCATTCCAGAAGAACTGTCAGGCATGGTCAATTTGGAGAGGTTGGATTTGTCTTTCAACAATCTGTCGGGGAGCATTCCATCCTCCCTCACCGGGCTTTCTTTTCTTTCCTTTTTCAGTGTAGCTTTCAATCACTTACAAGGACTAATTCCAAGAGGAGGTCAGTTCTTGACCTTCCCTGCTCTAGCTTCGAAGGAAATCCAGGTCTCTACAGTGATTCTTTGCCTTTCTGCGAACCTGTGAAGGCAACGTATCAGGAGGAAGGTGATGTCGATGAAGATAAAATTGCTTTCACGGGGTTGGCATTTGCCATTGGAACGGCATCAGGTTTTGTGTTTATCGTTTACGTTTTGATGTGTCGCTGGCAATTATGATTACCTAAGAGATCCATGGCTTAAGTAGTCTACCGGATATATATATATATATATATATATATATATATATATATATATATATATATATATATATATATATATATATATATATATTGATAATCCAATTTTTTCTTCCTGCCGGTTAGAGATGTGTACTCTTAAACTAATTGAAATTAACTGTAATTTTGCATAATTTCTTTTAGTATACTGTAAATAATGTATGATTGAATGATAGCATAACATCCTTCTCTTTGGTACGTTCCTTCTCCCCATATAAATCTTCTTTTCTCTACAGTATTAATTTCTGTGTGATCGATCAATCAGTGGATTCATATGGCTTAATAGTTTGTTAGAAAAAAGATATAACACTGTTAGATTATATACTCTTACTTAATTTGATAAGATATATTATAAATTTAACTAAATTTTAATTATTATTATTATTGATCAATAGTAAAAAAATTAATTATGATAAGATTCCTTGGAAGTTAACAATGATGGGAGTACTCTCATAATTATTTATCTTGACCTTTTGTTATCATTTATAAATAGATAGGACCTCTTAGGAATTCAATACGTAATGTGATAATATACAGAAGAAAAATTATAGATCTTTTCTAATCTTTCCTTAGTCCATATTCTATTACTTATAGTGGTACTATGAAAAAAATAAGAATAAAAGAGAATATGAGTCTAATTTTCTTTATAGATCAATATTACTGTAGCTTGTAAATCATATAAAGATTTTTTTGAATGACATAGAAAGGTATACACATTTAAACTTCGATCTATAGTTATTTGGTCTTAGTTTCTAGTATTAAAATATTTTCATGTAACAGAAGTATGATTATAATTTTTATATTTACAATTAGTATCAAACTCATATGTTTTAAATCAAAATAAACTAGATCATAAAGGACTTTTAGATCTATTTATGTGATTAGATCTATTCATCTTTTAAATCATTATTTTAATCTTTAATTAATATTATTATTGAATAAATCTATGTATTAAGTCCGATCTCTAAATCTATTCCTCCATGCTCCTTGCTTGTTTGCATGCAAAGTAACATGAGTGAAACAATGACAAAGGTATGCTGCCCATATTTATTCGATGGGTTGCCATCGGCAACTTGATGTCGACGACATCACTATTTGAGGGCGGCGACCTCCATTGGTCATCAGCCCAATTGTGAGCAACAACTACACAAATGGCGGCATTGCTATATGCAACAACGACTACTTGTGTGTAGCAGCCCAAGTGACAATTAACACTATGACAATTTACCTTAGTTGTTGGCACTACACATGTAGTAGGCTATGATAACCTACCTTAGTTGTTAGCACTACACATGTAGTGATGCCGTTGTGTGCAATATAATAGCAAGTTAGCAACCCTGTTGGGTATTGCTACTATCCACTATTGACATCAATGGGACATTGTAGGTTGAGATCACCCAACGACTACACAGTGATCATAAGGGTCACTTGTTAACTACGAATATATGCACGATCAATCAGAACTTATGTGACGATGATAGCCATGTGTGTGAGAACGATTACACTCTATCACCCCGTCGCTCATCGTATGTTGCCTCTGCCACGCCTTGCCTACATGCCCTTACCCTTATTATCATCCTCACCACTACCTCACCCATACACTCTTGCTCTTATTGTTCCTACTATTGATTGGTACTGCAATGGATGTTGATGGAGATGTTTACTATAAAGGAGTTGGCTTTGGCCTAGGCTTGAGCTCGCTCCTCACTCCGATTGCCACCATTTCATCATGTGATGCCCCCAATAGATCCATGCGCAAGTGGAGCGAACATGGTCCAATGCATAGCGAGCTCTCAAGGGGCTCCGCTCTATCAATTGAACGATGATAGGGATGACAATTCGATCGAACTTTGGCATCGGATGGAGGATCACATGCGAAGATGATGACAACGACACATGGGTGTCAAGGTGGGATAGAGATGAAGGTGGTAGTCGATAGGACGATGGTGAATTGTAATTTTATTTTTTAGAAAATAAGGGATACCGTGTGAGAATAAATAAAAAATATTAATTGAGAAAAAAATAAAAATAAGAGGGTTTTTTAATTATCAAAAAAAAGTTCACAACAATAACCACTTAAATAAAGATGTCGAGATTTCATCCGGATAATCTAATGTTTGATGCCTCAATTATTTCAACAAGACTTTTCGTATTCTGTGCAGTTCACTCGCACTCGGTGAGATGATATCATAAACTATTTTTCTATTTATGCACGTCATACGGTACCCTTATGACCCCTCTCGTTAAAGGATCACCCTCCCCAAAATTATCGTATAATTCCGTAATACCTGCATATATAAAAACAAAATTACCGGTGTAGCGAATTATCAACGGACGAATATTGGAGAATAAGTATCGCTCTTCCCAAATGAAAACTTAGGAACAAGAATAATTGAACAAAACATTTTATTTTATTGACAATAGAGGCTGAACAACTTCGCTATCACCGAACGGACCCGCGGAGAGAGAGAGAGAGAGAGAGAGAGAGAGAGAGAGAGAGAGAGAGAGAGAGAGAGAGAGAGAGAGAGAGAGAGAGAGAGAGAGAGAGAGAGAAGGGGGGGAGGGGGGGTGGGGGGGAGATGGACGTAAACCAAGAACTCGACGGACTGACGCGAGTCAAGACAACAGTATCGCATTCCCATGCGGCCGTGTGCACTTCCACCACACAGTTGTCGCGCCCCAAGGGCCTCGTCTTCAACGCGGTTCACCGTCGCAGAACAAGCATACATATGGAAACAAGAGAAGCCAGCGACTCGAGCCAATCCCATCGCCTTGTCGGCGACCATCTATGTCGGTAACCCGTGCATGAACCAGTTTCTCCCTTCGGGTTGAGTAGTGGTGATGGTACGTAGCTTCTGGTCCGCACTGATCACTGAACAACATCTGTCACCTAACCTATCGACAGTGACGAGCACCAGGGTAAAAAGAAAAGGAATATACCGCTCGATGGGCATGCGGAAGGGCCCGTGTGACCACCGAAATCTCCGGCAAAGCGGTCGGGAAGATGCTGCTTCATGTGGCCACACTGTAAAGGATAACTTGTGCCTATTTAAGCCATGGATGTGTCTTCGTTGATGCAGATTTTTGTGTTTCTCTTGCCGCTGGTAAACCAAGTCCCATCAATCCGCTTTCCCAACAGAAGCGGCCTTCTCTAATTAGATCTTTCAGAGACCCTTTTAGAGAGAGAGAGAGAGAGAGAGAGAGAGCAGGAAGAATGGGTTTTCTGGAACACATCTCTGAGATCTGTTCGTTCCCGAGCAGTCACAACAAGTTCATGAAGAAGAACCAGTTGCAGGTAAGCACCGAGGTTTACCTGCTCTTATTAGTCTCCTTCCTGCCCTGGAGATCGAGTATATGATGTGTGAATCGTTGATGGACGCAGACGGTGGAGATAAAGGTGAGGATAGACTGCGAAGGGTGCGAGAGGAAGGTCAGGAAAGCAGTGGAAGGCATGAAAGGTTCGAAGACCGAACTTGCTTCTCTCTTCTGCGATTTGATCCTTCTGAAGTGCTTGTGTTTGCAGGGGTGAGCAGCGTAGAGATCGAGCCGAAGCAGCACAAGGTGACGGTCGTAGGGTACGTGGACCCGAAGAAGGTGATAAGGAGGGTGGCGTGGAAGACGGGGAAGAAGGCGGAGCCGTGGCCGTACGTGCCGTACGACGTCGTCGCCCACCCCTACGCGCCGGGGGCCTACGACAAGAAGGCGCCGCCGGGATACGTGCGGAACGTGGTGGACGACCCGGCCGCGGCCCCGCTCGCCCGCGCGAGCTCCACGGAGGTGAAGTACACCACGGCGTTCAGCGACGACAACCCCAACAACTGCAGCGTCATGTGAAGGCCGAGGAGCCCCTCGATTTAGCTTTTGGTCAAGCCAATAACAGTCCGCAGAGTGGTGGTGTTGTGTTAAAGCATTGTTCTTGTGATTTTTCTGAATATATTTTTTTCTTTTCCCTTTTTTTTCCCCCCTTTATAGTAGATTGTTCATGTTATGTCGAGTGTATGTGATTGTGTTAATTCGAGTTTTTTGTTCATGTTTAGTTTTTCTCTCGAGTGTATGTGATTGTGTTAATTCGAGTGTATGTGATTGTTCATGTTATCTCTACCATTCTTTTCCTCTCGTCTCAGTGCTTTCCTTGCAGACTCTTCAACATCCATTTCCATCCTCTGGTACCGATCACTAATTTTAGTGTTCTCCATGTCTTTTCCGGCCTTTAGGGATGTATCGGTCTCAGAACACCAAAGACAGCAAGGTTGGCTAAATTAGCCTTCGAGCCACCTGATGCGAACATGACGAAAACTAACCACCAATCAAATAAACAAAGAATCTTCGTATCAGTCTGTATTTTGGGGGTGTGAGATACCAAGAAACCTCTGCCAGGGAGAGCTGTGTCCATGTTTGTGCAGCTTCACGTAGAGCAGGTGATGTCATATGCTTCTTCAGCTTCTTGGACACCATGAACATGATTGCAGCTCCAGTATATTTCGCAGTGAATCTCTCCGTAGTGCTAAAGTTTCCTGCAATTGTAGGCTTCTTGGCCAGGAATTATGTAGCTTTTATCTAAAATTATTTGGTAAACTGCTTTTTAGAAATCCGGCCAGAAATCGACATAAGTCTAAGCAGATCAAAATGAATTTACAACAATGTATCGTGTTAGGAGACAAGCAACTCTATCAGGGACCATTTTTGGGTAACTAATGTTAAACATCCAAGTCTCATTCAGTAGTTCAGCATAACACAAAAGTAATTCACCAATAAAACCAATAATGTCAGATTAGACAGACAATGAACCGAAGCACCTTTGGACAAAAGCTGATAAGGTATTTGATAACTAGCCAAGAAAATATTATATATTATGTAGAACCAACCATGAAATTTCAGATAATCAAGATTGTCTGATATGAGATATTGCAACAATCCATAGAAATCAGACTTGAAACAGATTCTTGTCTGAGAAATATAGAACTGTTTATAGTTTCTGAACAAGGATAATTAGTAGAAATCAACTGTAAATTTAGTGCATTTATTTTCATTCAGATTATATCTGTTTTAACAAGTTTTAGGAGTCAGATTAGGTATTTGAATTTCACATGTGTGGAATGTCACAGTTTGAGTTTATTCAGGCTGACTATACCCATCTATAAGTTGTATTTGGCTGCTCATACAACTCTTAATAGATACATGTAGAATGATTCAATCCCCAAATTGAGGGCGGCTCGACTGATTGTAGTCACATAGCTTTTGGAGTTATTTTTGAAGTTGTAAAAAAGATAAGGTCCAAGTAGACTGCGTTTTAAGCGTTTTTATGGTATGTCAAAAATAGTCACATAAATTCAGCTTACAAAAATCAATGTGCTAAAATGTGACCTATAAGACCTTATATGCATATCCAGTCATATAGCTATAGGATGCCTATGCCATATGACCAAACCTGAAGTAGCCAAAACCTAATGTCTTCATCAAAACCTACATAGAATGAATAACCAACCAAAAACTTAGGCACATCCAAAGAAAAGAAACAAAAAAAAAGGATAAGCCAACCGAAAACAGAGATGCAGGCACAAAAGGGGGTGGGTTTGGGTTGTGGAATCCATCATGACTTCTTATTAAGCTGGTTACAACAAATTATAGTAGTACTACTTGGCATACTATATAACACATTGTTATGACACTAGTGCTAATCTTGCAAATTTCAAATATGTAAGAATGTTGGCTTGAATGACTGAATTGTAGTCTTAAGAATTATCTCTGAACATATAAAACAGACACTAAGCTTACCATGCTTAGACATGTAATCAAAGGATTCTAAAACCTCCGAAGTAGTTCTGTATATGTTTGGTGATAAGACATGCACAAGGTGATCATCAACCCACCTGCATTGGGGCAAAATATGTATCATAGCATTGGCAAGGCATCCCATTATTACAACTCAAACTGAACATCTATAATGAAATGGTGATTTTTCATAATGCAATTCAGTACTTTGAATAAGTATACAACAACCAGCCTTTGTGTATCCTTTTTTTAATGCATAAATTTTCTAGTTTTCACATAGTTTACTGAAAGTTTTGCTATGCATAAATTAGAAAACATGTCAACGGCCATGACGAAGCTGAAATTACAAAATATTATGGCACATAAATCATTGTAAAAATATCAAAATGTGTACATGCAGTTGCACACTGAAAGCTGAAATCAAGCAATACAACGATGAGAATGTTTCAAGGAACCAAATATGAGGACCACTTACAGTATCTTTGCTAAACGAAGAAAGCACCGAACCAAATGAAAGCGCAAAACTCACACCTTTATATTACACATTGTACTCATGTTCTCATATTGTTTAGATATCTCTTGCGCCTACTTACATCCAAAAGAAACTGTGGTTTGTGTTCTAAACGAAGAAAGTAACCAATTGCTCGTTCTTTTTCATTATGCTGCTAAGTTGCGGTATCTCGCTAATCACGCAATCTGCTAAGACAATCACTCTCACCCAACAAACCCGGAGCCATGCATTCCGTAGGAAGATAAACAAATCGACGCTAAGTAGCTAAATTTGTTGGTGATTGCTTCAAATCAATGTAAGGTACTCACCGATCAAGACTACAAAAGAAACCGAGAATTACCTTCAACCTTGTTACAGAGAGGGCAGGCCTCGTACTGGTAGAGGACGGCATCCTTGGGTATCAACTCGGGAGATGTCGGCTCAGGAGAAGGAGAGAGGTCCAGCACTGGCGGGCGGAGGATACGGCCGCCATCTCGACCGCGTCGGGGTGGTGACATAAGAGGCGGCGGCGCAAGGGGCGAAGAGCCAAAAGAATCATTAGAGCAGACTGCCACGTGGGCCGTGGGCGTTAACTCGTGGGCCGTGGGCGTTAACTCGTGGGCCTAATGTGTAAATATGTGGGCCGTACGCGTGTCCAGTGGCCTTCTTCCTTCTATATAACGGTTCGGAGAAAAGCGTTACCAAACTCGTTCCGCGGGTCGGCTTTCACGTCTCTGTTTCCGAACTGGTAATTCGATTGCTAGCCAACCATGAGAGTGCATAATATGCATTATTTAGTGACTATGAACCACTTCATTCCTTCCCCTCTTTCACGGTTATCAGCGAGATGGACCCCGTCCAATAAATGTCGATGGCAACACATTGTCTCGTTCCACTAAATCATTCACCCTTCAAACGTGAAGAACTTGTGATGTCAAGTTTTCATTAAATGCTCGATTAGGACAGATTTGGCCAGTGTGTTTGGAACTCATCGAGTCGTTTCTGTATTTTGGTTGCATCTTCTTCTGATTTATGTGGTCTATAAATATATGATGTGAACATTGGAGAAGAGCTCAAAGCCTGGTCACTGTCCACACACATTGCATTCATTTAACAGCATTTAGATCAACCATCTTGCTTGGATGTGGAAACTTTAAGTTCTCTTTTGCTACTCCCTCTCCATATGCAATAGCCTTGATTACTCCCTCTCCATATGCAATAGCCTTGATGCTTGGAGCTCAGCAGTAATGGCTGGAGGGTAAAACCTCAAAAGCTGTCGGTGCAGCGTAGATGCAGAAGGAACGCGAGAGAACGTGATCTCTTTGACATACTGAAACACTATAAATGTCAATCATATATCGGTGAGGGGGACGGACGGAGAGAACACTGTTAGGAAGTCGTTCGCCATGAATACTGCAGCATCTGTCTCTCTCCGTTGGTGTTCGCGTGTTTTAAATGCTTCGCCACAACATAACCACCACCTTAATTTCCATGGCATTCCCTCCACATCCTCTGACCCTGTCAATCCATCTCTCTCCCCTCTTCATCTCCTACCACCAACCTTAAGCTTTTTTCCCCAAGAGATCAGATGAGAGATGAAGTTTGATCAATCCAGATATTTCACTTGGAAGAAGGCTCGCAACACCGTCTCTCCCATACAGTTGGAGAGAAAGGAGAGGAATCAACCATGAATGAGCTATTGTGGTGTTGGTCCGGCTCACTCAGAATGCATCAGCAAGAAGGCAAAGCAAACGCCTTACAGACTGCATTCTGATTGAGCCGCGCCAATATCTCAGCACTCTTTTCATGCCTCACTCCTCAGTGCATGCAGTTCTGCTGCCATCTCTCTGGATTACATCTAAGCCAGCTTGCAACTCCCTCATTCCAAACTTCTTGCAGTGGCCGTGTCACTGAGTTAGCTGTGATTAATGACTCCGCACTGCAACTCAGGTACTTTGTAGGTAACCTTCTTAACTGATGTTGTTATCCCACTGTGAAGCTGTTCTTTTCATATCACCAGCCATATAGATCAAAATAACAACCAACAACAAATTACTTTCAAAGTGGACCAGATAACCTATGGATAATTTCATGATTCCTGTTTACGTGGGATATGTGAGAGACCATATCAACCATAAAAAGAATTACAAGGCTGACTCAGCCACCTACTTTTGCTATGTCATGTTATTTAGATTGCATTTCTTTCCAATGATGAGCTCCTAATTCCAATCCTTCATTCTAAAGATAGCTTATTCCTTTTATTTTTTGATTTCAATCAAATCCTAACACGATCCAACTGGAGTCGAACAATTCCGATACTACGAGACCACAAAATTGAGATCTGACGTCGGTTGAGTGAGGATAATTTGTTTATGGTTGAAACTTGAACACAATTCAATCTGAACCGACCTATCTAAGCTTGACGTTATCAGCATTTTAAAGCAATAAGTAGAATTCGGGTGGAAAAGAAGTAAATGGATTACAAGGTGAGCGGCTGTGAAGCGCCCAACGGTGTCTCCTTCTCTGTCTCTCTCTGCTGACAAAAACCAGAGGACGCGGCGTACGGCCCTCCCATCTCCATGGCCGTCTCCAGAATCCTCGCCCGCATAAGACCCCCGGCGGCTTCTCCTGTTCTCCACCATCTTATTCCTGTTTCTTCCTCTTGTTCATCTTCTCAGTGTGATGTATTTGATACAGTGCAAGCAGGCGTTGATGGTGAGAACCAGACAATATATCACGGATTTGATAACGTCTTCCGCACAATTAATGATCGTTGAATTGAATCTGCGTTAAATTCAAACCGAGAGTTGCGAGTACATGGAAATGCAAGCTTCCTCCACTTCATGTGGACACAGGCTTCCTCTGTTATAGGATTTCCACAGTTGCTTAGGACGGCTCATGATTCTCAACCATATATATATACATATATATATATATATAGATGTATATATATATTTGGTGGATAGTGAGCACCTCAACATCTCAATAGCACGCTAACACATCATTGTTTTGGTGGGTGAGGCCATAAACACAACCGGTATCGTTGGCTAAAACGAGGACTAAGTCAAACTTCACATGCGACGTGTTGTTGACTCCATTCTCCAATCCAGTACAAGGGAAGGAGGCGCTTTGATTGCAGCAGTTGGAGTTTCTCTCTCTCTCTCTAGTGTTGTTACTTAGCGCGAGCAAGGAGAGAGTTGTTTCTGAAATCTTCTGCAGTATATATGATCCCACAGGTGCAGTACGTCCATGAGGACCTCACTATGTCTGCACTCTACATAGGTGTTCAAGTACTCAAAGGAATACGCATGCACAGGTTACTCCAATCACAACAAATCGAACACGGCCTCTTTAGGAGTAAAAGCACCATCGCCGATCAAGCATCAGATCGTCTTATGGTATCCTATCTCCAAGCAGTTGTCCCAATGATAGATCCATACATATATATCTATATGCATCTCGTTGCAGGGCGGCATGGAGATTAAAGCTGCCTGCTGAACGACGAATGGTGAGTCTCGATGCAGTCGGAACACCACCACATACTGCAGCATTCGCAGGGTCAACTGGTGAACAATTGGAGCAGGTGGTAATTGGGATGTCATAAATACTACCCAGCGGCACTTGTCTGACGTACCCACTTGCTGTGGAGTACTTTCTCGCTGAGCTTATCATGTTTCTTCAATTCGATCAGAAGCAGGGAAAAACTAACGAGAAGCGCCATGGTTAGCGAAAGAAGATAGAGAGAGAGAGAGAGAGAGAGACATGGTCAGCGGTGCCTATGATTGCCATGGGATACTCATCATGACATTTTGCTACTTTTCACCACCTCCAACACAGCAGACCAATCTTTGCGTCTCACCACGCTTATTTCCGCTTGTCCCCTCACCTGACACCTCCATAACTGTGATTGTAAGCTGCATTTATACCAAGATTTGTGTTACAGCCGTCACTTTTGATTTCCTTTTCTCGTTCTCTCTCTATATCAAAGATTTGGTGTTACGGCCGTCACTTTTGAGCTCTCCTCTGTGTCCTCCTTTTCTCTATATTTTTATTTTTTTTTTCTTTCAATATATATTTATATACTAAACAATAATAATTTTCTATTATCTACTATCATTATTTTAATCGCGCATGAACATACATATTTAACAATTTAAATTATATTTACACTTGTTTTTACTAATTAACTCGTACATTTAATATTTTACGGATAAACTTTTGAACCCTTAAGGCACATCTTAGAGCAAAAATAATAATATGGATGTAACAAGTAATGATCATTTCTTATGCACCATGAGACTAAAATACAGTATGATAATAATTACATAAATTTGATGTACTTTATTTTTAGATTTATCATATTTGACTATACTGAGGTCAGATTATGTAACTAGATGATACTATTTATACTTTATTGATTCTCTTATCGACTGTCTTGGGGTTTAATTTCTGTTACTATACTGATATCAGATGAATTAAAATATATTATCGGTTAAGACGCCATCAAAACATTAATTAAAAGCTTAATATTATGGTGATGCATTCAAGTATCTAAGTGACTCACTATGACGAAAGTGAGGTAGCCAACTAGTTTGGTTCGCCAATCAAAGAAAGTGATATGGCATGCACGGCTTGGTCGTTCTGCAGAAGCAAGTCCAGCTAGCCTTGAATTCTTCGTCTTCGTTTAAGCATGTCACTTGGTGGATATAACTGCTGAGGAAGAGTCACGTCAAAGTAGAACATTGGATCCGTATTCTGATTCCTTGGATTTCATCGGAAAATTAATGTGGGAAGACCTCGAGCACCCACCAGGTGGTCATTTGAGTTCCATGAAAGGACACAGACATGGTGTAAGGTTGAAGGTGTCCATTCACATGCCTCATCTCTAACGCTTTCTGAGAACATTTATAAGGTCAGCCGAGCAAGAAGGTGTAAACCATTTCAAGAGTGGGTACAAGGAGTGCTGTACTTCACCACTTTGTCTAATCTCTCATTTCCATGGTGTTGGCCATCGGTTGGTGAGGTAGAATTGATGAGGATTAAATGCATGGGGAGAAACTGGCAGAGGAGCTGGTGCGGAACCGAGGATTGTTAGTGATAGGTGATGGTGGGGGTGGGGTTGTGGCCATCATGAATGAGGGCAGATCACAAGACAAAAAGGAGGGATTGCGCTCCTGGCTCCTGTTCCTTCTTCAATGCCCTCCTCTTCCCTCCCAACAACAATGGTATACGATGCTGGAATCTGAACCCTCTTGGGCTTGAGGTGGAACGTAACTGTATCTATTGCTTTTCTTTTGGCTTGTTCCCAAAGATGGTGGTAAAACAAGGTGGGATATAAGGAGAAATGCATTTGTTCATGAAATTGTTGATGTATACATCATGCACAAATTAATGACATCCGATAAAGACAGCAGTGATCAATGCCAAGAGTTTTCATACTATGGAACCATCTCTAGGAGTGTGTTAATTTATAGTAGAAAGAAATGGCCGGTTGTTGTGTAAGATGTGGATTATATACAAGTAGACTCAAAGAAACAGGAATTAATCATTTTATATGATTATTAATAATTTAGAGGCTTAGTCTTGAAGAGTCGTAGTGTGTCACAGATTATATTATTATATTTTTGCATAGTTTTTATATGAAAAACGACTTAAAAGTGAAACTTAGATATATATATATATATATAATTTAATTTTTTAAATATTTATCAATGTGAGATTATTTTTTTAACCATCTTTTTTGGATCTCTCCTCGCAAATGAATATCTTCTAATTTATTACTGGTAAGCATAGATGGTAAGTTCAACTTTATTCGTAATTGTAACTTGATCAATAGTATGACTAAATTTATCTGCACAACAAGCTGATTCTGGTTATCAAGTTCATGACACTAACTTATTAGTAAAGTTTCAGTCGATAAACTATAAATTAGATTCGGATATATATTATTTGACTTTTTGATATTTATCAATGAACAACTATTTTCTTGATCATCTCTTATAATCTATCCTCGATCTTCAAACACTGGCGTCTGATATATCAGCCGATAAATAACTAATAACGAGAAAGGAAAAAGAAAACCATCAGAATCACAAGAAGAGATTGCCTGTTCCAGAAGTTGTTGGTTTCCAAGCAGAACCGAGTGTGACAGCATTGCGGTGAATTCTTTTTGAGGTGGTCGTAGGTCCACAGTAGTCAACCATTTCTTTAACTGTTAATAATTTTACTTTTGGAAAGTTAGGGCAAGTGAGGAGAGAATGCGAGTAATTGATGGCTTTTGATGTCTGCCTCACATTGCACTCATCCATCCGATTCAACAGAGTTTTTATCTTTTTGTTCAGTGACAAAGACCACACACCAAATCTTCCTCAGGTGGTTCCTTTGCGGTCCATAGCCATGTCAGTTCCAGTTCCATTAATCAGCACTACCCCACTAGGGTTGTAGTTGTTCTTTAAGGTATTTTCCTATCTACTCGAGAAGATGGCCTCTGTTCCCGTTCTGGTGGATGAGAAATGGCGTTACGAGTGAGGGGAAGAGCGGGATTAGTAGGAGGCGGATGGCAGGCAAGTTTTGATCTCTTTTAATTCCCTGGTTATTATCTTCTCCTCCTCCTCCTCCTCCTCCTCTCTCTCTCTCTCTCTCTCTCTCTCTATCTCGCCCACAGCCATCCACCCACCCACCATCTTGTTCACGTTTCTCAAGGATGGTTTGAGAGGAAAGAATGGGATCGATGATTGAATCCTTCCTCGCCACAGAACAGTCATCTCAGCTTGTCTGTCGTTACGTACGTCACAAGAAGAATAATCCCATCCTCACCCACAGTAGTCCTCTCATTTTCACCCTCTTTAATTTGGTAGTAAATTTGCCCTCCCTCTCCCCCTCTCTCTCCGTGTATAAATACCATCCATATCTAGCCTCCTCTCTCGGTGAGAAGTATCATCAGCTTGAGGCAGTGGTATGTGACCGACTCTGTGTCATGTGGGCTTATCAAAGGGTTGCTCGCAGAGGTGATTGGCATTCTGTCCACCTCCGGCCACATCCATCTCTCATGAACAAGGAGAAGCATACGGATGGAGGTGGGCATCCTGCCAACTGAACTCTGCTAGCTTCTCTTTGTAAAACCCATGTGACATATCTTTCTTGCAACTGAGCACTTGGATCCTTCTCATAGAAGTACACAAAACATGCACCGGAAGGTAAAGATGAAGATCGAACACATGCAGTCCTTCCACAGGTGTTTTGGGCTTTCTAGTGTTTCATGACCTTCCGTTTCCTATGTTAGCATGAAGGAAGGTCTTCCCATCTTGGCTGCCATCGTATGTCATCGTTGGATGTTGGAAGTACATGTACTGTTTCGATTTGCCTCCGCACTCCAGGAATGATTACACACGGGATCTTTTAGCTTTACTTGGTTTTGCTTGTTTCCTCTCTCAGCCATTCCTGTTGATGCTTTACTGGTATCCCTGTGCTGATATTTCAGGAGCCTTCCAATCTCAGATCTGATGTGAGGCGAGAGTGGGAACGAGAGATAGGAAGAATACTTTGCAGTAGAAGAAGACACAGGAATATCTCTTTGTGAACCCTAATTCCTTTCTATTTTCTCCCTCATGAAAAATATTTCTTTTTTTTCCCTATCCATTTTCTCTCACTGATTTTTTTAGGGTTCTTTTTTACTAGAAAAAGGGGAACAAAATCATTCTTTGATCTTCTTTCTTGCACCACCTTTTGCCATCATAGTGAATTGAACTGTCTCAGGAATGCTGAGGTCTTTTCCAGAAATCTACACAAATGACCAGTTCATGATCTATTCTTGAAGTTTCAGAAATGTGCTGCAGATATTTAGTTTCGTTTTGTTCTTGGCTATTTGTTTCTAGTTGCAATCGCAGAATAAAACTAATTAAAAATGTAGCAAAATCATGAACATAAGATCTTGTTAGTTTCCATTTCTTGGTTTCATTGCAGGCTTTCAGTCAAATGCAGGATCATCACCACTGTTAGGGTTCATGATCTTTTACCCATGCTAGAGAGAAACCAATGCTTGACAATGATAAAGGTTTTTTCTTTCTTTTTTCTGTCTAATAGTCGAATATTATCCTTAAAGAACGAGGAGTACATGTACTTGAACATCATCTTCCTTATGGTTATGTTTTGGTTTAGGTTTTGGATGAACTCTTTTGTGCAATTACAGCTCCATGCATATGCATTATATTTCCCTATTCATCATTAGGCTGGTTGAGATAAGATAGCATGTGATTTATATTCTTATTTTTGTTTCAAAAAATCCAACCTGCCATGAAAACACACCACATTTCTTCCTATTTGGAAAACAGAAACAGTAAGCTCTTCAATTTCACAATGACAAGTGCATCTAAGTAACTAATATTTGAGCAATGTTACATCACTATATGATATATATGCGCATCACTCAATTATTTTGGCTTCTACGTTTCATTTCCCTTAGAAACCTCAAATGTAAATTCCATCAATATATTCCAGTCTTTTTATATTATTGTTGAACTTGTGATTCCGAAAACAACATGCATTCGAAACTTGATGTTAAGATTCAACCTGGGAGAAGGTGCTGTTCTCATGAGCATTAATGGGTTAAGAGGAAGAGGAATGCTTGAACAGCAGTGGGACGTTTGATCTTTACCATGTGGCAGTGGAGGGGCATTGAGATCATCATTCTCTTGTGCAAGCATAGTAATCTCTCTTGAAGTTGTCACCTAATAATGAGCTGCTTGAACCCGTTCTTGATCCATATAGGTGGTCAATGTTGCCAGGAGCCTGGGGAGCTCAGAGGGCATTCATTGTTTCAGCCTGCAGCAGCTGCTGAAAGTGAGTTCCAACATGCTTTTGGTGGTGGAATAATTGCTCATAGTTGTCTCTTTGCATAGGAGATGCATCAGCCTTCTCTTTCCTACCCTCTTCCCTTATGAGTTGCATCCTGTTGGACCACATACACTTATCACATCAGACGATACAATTCTTTTCCGGATACTCATCAGAAAATAATGCTTTCAGGTTGATCTGAAGATGTGGTGTGTCATCTCAAACTGGTAATCCATCATATGCTCCCCTTATTAGACAGCTTGCCTGTTTCAGCATTCTCACCCAAAATATGATATAAGCCACTGACAAATGTAATGAGTTAATTGTGTTGGAATTGTTGCTTTTCGCAAATGGGTATAAGATTCACGGCCATCATACAGATTAATGTTAATTTTCAGCAATTCCTCTATTTATCTTCATCATATTGTTTTGGATTATGATTCACCATGTAAAAATTACACTATAAAAATTTAAATTCCAACCTACCAAAAGGAGTATGCCCTTTCCCAATTCTCATATTTATGGATTTTTTTTTGGATTTCTTATTTTCATAATGTTGCTAAAACAAGCCCTAGAGCAAGCTAAAGCATGCACATAATACGTGGCCCTTACTGTAAAGACACCAGTTAATGGTTGTTTTAATTCAATCGTGCCAATACAAGTGTGTCTGAATTCACAATATGCACTTGTTAACCCTTTACATGCCAAATCCAAGAAAATAAATTTGACATTTAAATTTAATTATTAGATCTCATATTTGAGATAATTCAGACATGAACTGTTTGGTGCTTTGTCATCGCTCCAATCAAAATACAATTACACACAAAATTGCAAAGTGTTAATTGTCATGATCAGTTGAAATAAATTCTTGCTTCATTGTCACGTAATTGAAGAGGAGATGATGCAAATTGTGCTCATAGAATCAGATTTATGCTATTTCTCCAGAAATTTTTGCTTCTTAACATTCCTTGTCTTCTTGTGGTAGGCTTTCAAGTCCTACTTATTTCCAATATTTGAGATTGTGCAAACTTAATAGCTATATACATACATACATATATATATGTATAATCCTTTAATCAAACACGTCATTTGCATGCCATCTATAAACCTTGTCTGCGATTCCTCGATCAAACATAGTTAGACATCGACTTCCAAAATCCAACATGAAATGCGATGGCATAAGCTAAGATTGGGATGGAAAGAAAACAGATTTGCCAGGAACTATATTTATCAATCCAAATGTGACACTTGAGTTCAGAGAAGTTATTTCCTCCGAGTAAATTATTGCATAAACAAACAAAAATAGTTCGGCTGTGGGTCAGCTTCATTTCTATTCCTATCATAAGGCCGACTGATTGAGTGTAGTTCAATCGACGAAAGATACATCATCGAGGATGAAAGAGTGGTATGGGAGTGCCATTCTGTAACGAAGACCGCAGCGGGTCTCGATCGTCCTTTCGTCGCTTGCACGGATGTGGATGCCACCGGTCCCGATCTTGCACGCATCTACAGGTGCGTGGGTCGCACGGTCTTTCGCCGTCGAGAACCGCCAGATCAGCCGAAAGATTCCCATCAAGGGATGGGAAGAGTGCTTCCCATCTCCAACAACGCAGGCAAAGGAATCTAATGACAACCATGCATGCGTCCGAAAGAATCGGTGCCTCGGTGGTGCGGGATATATATATGTGCTACACTTGTGAACGCAAGGCTATCGGACTGGCACGTTGTGATGGACTAATGGCCTTATTCTGTCCTTGGGCCGACTCCGTCGATATGGAATCCACTACCATGTCCCCATTGGGAGCACAAGCGTCCATGTAAAACGATGGCGACACAGCTCGCGACACCATGGCGACACCATTGCACACAAGTCCGCCTTGCTTGGGACACCGGCTCTCGCTCTCCACGACGCTTTCTCTTCCTGAAGCCGTCACCGACCGCATACCGAGCGTCCAAGCCCCGCCAATGTCGTCATTCGCGCGCCATTGCCCCCGCCATTATTCTCCCTTCCCTCCTTAAATAGCTTCCCTCCTCTCTCCTCCTCCCTCAAGCCCGCCGCCAGCGCCTCCGAGCCCCATCCTGCAATGGGATCCCTCGCCGCCCCGCGGGAAGCTTTGCAACCCCTCAGCTACCCGCCGGCCCGCCGCGACGAGTCTGTCGTCGATGATTACCATGGCGTCCTTATTGCCGACCCTTACAGATGGTGGGTGAACCCCGTCTTCTTGCGTAAAAAAATCGAACCTTTTCGGTTTGGGTGCCTTGTCTTGTGAGGAAGGCCGCTCCTTTAACGGTGCCTCGAGCGCAGGTTGGAGGATCCGGAGTCGGAGGAGGTGAAGGAGTTCGTGGAGAGGCAGGCGAGGCTAACCGACTCGGTGCTGGAGAAATGCGAGAGGGAAAGGCTCCGGCGGCGGATTACGGCGCTGCTCGACCACCCGCGGTACGACACGCCTTTTAAGCGCGGTGGGAAGTACTTCTACTTCCACAATACTGGCCTTCAGGCGCAGAGCGTTCTCTATGTTCAGGTAGTTTGGGTTTCGACGGAGGCCAAAACTCTCTCAAAGCCCGAATCTTGGCGAACTATTTTTATGATCCGCGTTCTTGTGTTTCTGTGGCTTGGATTTATCTTCGTTGCAGCGAGGAATCTTGTGGCCAACTCAGCATTTCTTTTATGCTTCCCACTATTTCCTTTTGCTCTTTTGCTATGTTTTCCAGAATGGTTCTTGGAGGCGATTGTATGTGTTCCTACCATCTTGGTTTTGGTTCTTTCGATGGGATGATTTACATCATAGCCGGTTGCTAAGTTTATCTCTGGAGGGCTCGTTGTTAAATCACATAGCTGTCTCCATGTTTACCTATTTTTGTCATTTTCTTTGCCTTTTAGGCATTTTCTTTCTGTCTGTTTGAATTGACAGAAAGATTTGGATGGAGAGGCAGAGGTTCTGTTGGATCCGAACAAGCTCAGTGATGATGGCACGGTGGCTCTCACCTTGTCTTCTGTCAGCAAAGATGGCAAGTATTTGGCCTATGGGCTTAGTTCGAGCGGCAGTGATTGGGTTACAGTAAAGGTAATGCGGATCGAGGATAAGCAACCTGAGCTTGATACACTATCATGGGTGAGTAAAACAAACATAGAGGTAGGCTCTAGTTTTTGTTTCTTTTTCAGTCTCATATGCGAGTGATCACTGATGTTTTTTCCCCTTGTTATAGGTGAAATTCTCATCAGTTACCTGGACAAAAGATGGGAAAGGATTTTTCTACTGTCGATATCCAGCTCCCAGGTAAGCTAGATTTGGTTGATTAATCATTATCCACGTTTATATAACCACAGATTAAAAAAAGGTTCACATGATGATCTTCTTCTTATTGTGTCTAACCTTGAATGTTGATAATCCATAGAGAAGGGCATGAATTGGATGCTGGGACTGAGAATAACATTAATCTGAGTCATGAGGTTTACTACCATTTCTTGGGCACGGATCAGTCGGAGGATATATTGTGCTGGAGAGATCCTGAGCACCCAAAATATATTTATGGAACTGATGTCACCGATGATGGCAAGGTAATTGCTTCTGGGTTGATTCTCTTTGGTTAATATGATGAATTGTGGAAAACTATTGTTCTGTGCTCATTCATATGCAATTATTGATTCATGCGGCTACTCTGTTATACCTTAATTTTGCCCATAGTTACTATTGGAATAGATGTACTCGGTTTTGATCTTGTATATAAGTCTTCTATATTAGATACCATTATGAAACCCATCTCTAAATGTTGTAGCATGTTCTGGATGTCTACATGACAAGAACCTATCCGTAACTACTAGGTATTGCCTACTTGGATGATTTCTTGATCTTATTTTTACGTAGGGCGGGTATTATTGCAATCTCAAAAAAAATAATTATCAAAACGGTTTCACAATATTTATGCTGTTTTTTTCATTTTAGTTCTAGTAAATGTGTAATGTTAGAAGATTTTTACTTGCTAACTTAGCCCTGGATAATTGCTACTTGCAAATTGAGTCATACAATACTTCTCTGCACAATTGTTGAGGATGCAAGTTTCCCAAATCTTTTCAAATGCCGCAAATGAACATGTAATTGTGTGGTTCAGTGTCAGACATAGATGAGCCTTGTTGACCAGATTCCTTTGTTGCTATCTGCAGTATGCTCTTCTGTATATTGAGGAAGGTTGTAATCCTACCAATAAATTGTATTATTGCAACTTGTCCTTGCTTCCATATGGTCTTGAAGGCTTCAAGGGGAGAAATGAAATGCTTCCATTTGTCCAACTTGTTGATAATTTCGAAGCACGCTATCTCTTTGTAACAAATGATGACACAAAGTTCACTTTTCTGACAAATAAAGGAGCACCTAGATATAAGTTAGTGAGGGTAGACTTCAACGAGCCAGAGTCTTGGACTGATGTCCTGCCAGAGGATGACAAAGATGTGCTAGAAACAGCCTCTGCTGTGAACAATAACCAACTTTTGGTAAGTTATCTTCGCGACGTCAAGTATGGTTTGCAGTTGCGAGACCTGGAAACAGGAGCTTTGCTACATCAGATACCTGTAGATATTGGTACTGTCTTTGGGATTTCTGGTAAGCGTGAAGATAGTGATGTTTTTATTGGCTTCACTAGCTTCCTTACTCCGGGAATCATCTACAAGTGCAATTTAGCTGCTGGAGTTCCTGAGATGCAAATTTTCCGAGAAGCTTTTGTTCCTGGTTTTCATCGTGAGGATTTTGAGGTTAAACAGGTGCGCATCATATTCCAACTGTCATTTTTAAAGCTAATTTTATACTTGTAAAAGTGAAAGTTGGACTTTGTAAATCAGATATTAACTGCAACCAGGATTCTACTAATCAAAAAGTTTTTTTTTTTTTTTGTCTTTGTATTTTGAAAAATGGTAATGGTGCTCTTCATATAAGTTCTTTTGGTTATCTTATAAATTATATCATCCCAACAACCAATCAGAAGTCATAGTTGAACTACTCTTCTATGTATGCCTTTTGTGGTTTATGCATATAAAGTTATGATTATGTATTATGGTCAATCAAATTTGTCTTATTCTTTGTGAATTGTGGTTGTAGGTCTTTGTGTCAAGCAAGGATGACACGAGGGTACCCATGTTTATTGTCTCGAAGAAGAACATTCAACTCGATGAATCACATCCATGTTTATTATATGGCTACGGAGGCTTTAATATTAGCCTAACACCTTCATTTAATGTGACTCGTCTTGTTCTCACAAGGAACTTGGGATTTGTGTTCTGCATAGCCAATATTCGTGGTGGTGGCGAGTATGGAGAAGAGTGGCACAAAGCTGGATCACTGTCAAAGAAACAAAATTGTTTCGATGACTTCATAGCTTCTGCTGAGTTTCTTGTTTCTAATGGTTACACCAATCCGAGACGACTATGCATCGAAGGTAGAAGCAATGGTGGGCTTCTTGTTGCAGCTTGCATGAATCAGGTATGATCCTAATACAACTTTATGTTCCTGTGTTCTATGCTTCATGTTTAATACAATGAATTTGAGATGCTATCATTTGTTGGCAGCAACCTGATCTTTTTGGTTGTGTTCTTGCTCATGTTGGTGTGATGGACATGCTCCGATTCCACAAGTTCACTATAGGTTAACCTCGACTTACCCAGTATTTTATGTGGATATTACATATATGTTGACTGTCTTTTCTGATGCAAGTTTTATTCTTGTTCAGGTCATGCATGGACATCTGATTTTGGTTGCTCAGACAACAAAGAAGAATTCCATTGGCTTATTAAGTATAATAAATTTTTTTTCTTTCTACAAATTTCTGAATGTTTGTAATATGTTAATTTTATTACAATTGTTAATATTTATCAAGCTATTAAAATCATTATTCACACACATCTTCACTGGTTGCATAGTACGAAGCTCTCTGCTCATTTAGTTATTAAGCAATGTTGCTTGTTTGCCTTCAGGTACTCACCTTTACACAATGTAAAAAGACCATGGGAGAAAGGTGATAGCCATCGACTTCAGTACCCATCCACCATGCTGTTAACCGCTGATCATGACGATCGTGTTGTGCCTTTGCATTCACTCAAATTACTTGCAGTAAGTTCATCTTTCTTGTCTTTTTAGTTTCAGCATTTCGATAGCGTTCCATGTTTCCACTTTCTGCATTCTTGTGGTGCCGCATGACATGCTATGCCTGTCGAAAGTAGTAGAGGTATGAATACATGTCTCCAAATTGATTGACTGGAAAATTCTCTAAGATCATTAGAAATTCCCACATAAATCTTTCTATGTTCTGCAACTCATCAAATCAAGATCTTGTCACAGTGACTACAAGTAGCAGATGGAACAGCAGAAACAATGTAAAGTAAAGATAAAGCAAGGGTTGCCCAGATCATTGTTGCTCTCCAGTATTGAGATTGCATGTGTTTACTTGAATCAATGTTGTTGACACTCTGCCTCTGCTTATCATGTTGCATCTCTTCTATATCTTCAACATCAAATACTGACATTTGTTTTCTCTTCTTGTTCAAGACCATGCAATATGTACTCTGCACAAGTCTCGGCAGCAGTCCACAGAGCAACCCGATCATCGTCCGCATTGAGCAAAAGGCAGGTCATGGAGCCGGCCGTCCGACCCAGAAAATGGTCCCATTCTTGCCCTACTTCACAACTTGCAGAGGTTATTGAAGCCTTCTAACGGTGTTGTTCTTCCTTCCTGGTAGATTGATGAAGCTGCTGACCGCTATAGCTTCGTGGCCAAGGTGATGGAGCTCTCATGGACCGATTAAACTGGATGTGGTACATGAGATTAAGGAGTTTAATCTCTTAACATGAAAGCTTTTCTTCTCTTCTACTTTTTCTTCTGTTCTGATAACATGAAAGCTTCATGTAATGTTTTACATGAGTAATATGGCTGTTTGTATCTGTCATGCATATGTCAGTTTTGTGTCTTTATACGGTCTCTGTACTACAATGCACTCATTATAGCATGTATATGTAAAAAAGAAATTTTAATGGATAAAAAAGAAGGTATTTTATCAAAAAAATTCACTATTGGTTTTTTTAGAGATTATTATTTGCAATCCTTTTTTACTATTTATAATCTCATTTTAAAAATTATTAATATTTTAAAAATTTTCTTTGTAAATAGATGTATTTTTTTTCCCTTCTTTCTTTTCTTATTCTTTTTCCTCCTCGAAAGATAATATTAAGAGGTCGACAAATAATATTGCACAAGCAAACATTTGTAGTTGAGTGTTGGTGACGAATGATGACATTGATAAAGAGTGGGATGAAATAAGAGCATGTGAGAAAAATAAAATAAAATTGATAATATTAGGATTGTAAATAGTAAAATAATATTTTTTATTATTTATTTATGAGTTGTCAATTGCAGGTTGTGAATAGTAAATATGAGGTTACGAATAGTAAGCTGTGTTTTTAACCTGATGACACCCATATTTGTTTTTATTTAGGGCATCTCTTTTACGTGTTTGGACAAAAAATACCCTTAAACTTTTGGTTAAATGACTTATCACATATTATATTAATTTTTTTTAATTTTGATATTAATTATTATAAATATCTTTAAAAAATGATACTTATTATCTTAGGGTCAAATTTTTTAGTTGAGCTAGTGGAAGGTCTAAATTACGCTTGAAATTGAACTACATTACAACTTATGCAAAAATAATAATAATAAAAAAATGATACTATAGAAGGGTTAAAAAAATCTTTAATTGAAATAATTAATTATCATAAAATTTTATAAAAATAAAATTATTAATCATTTTAAAATTATGACGAGATAGTTTGGTGAAAGTTTGAGTTGTTTTATTGAAAGTTGACTAAGTTATATTTAAAATTGAATTAAGTTACTCTCAATCACATAATATATCCAAAAAATCATTAGTTTTGATAACTAATTATCATACTTTTTAAAAAAAATAAAAAATATATTAATCATTTTAGAACCATGGCTTAATAGTTTTATGAAAGTTTGAGTCAGTTTAGTAGAAATTATAAAGTTACACTCGATCATTGTATTGATTCAAAAGATTTTAAATTTTAATATTTAATTATCATAATTTTTTAAAAATAAAGATAAAAATATTATAGTCTGGAAATTATATTTTAGTTATTTTGTGAAAGTTTAAGTTGATTGTATAAAAAATTAATCAGTTATACTCGAGTTATTCGTGATCATAGAATTTATATTTGATTGATTAACTTTTTTATCATTTATAAAAAAAAAGTATGTTCCAATATAAAAACGAATATGGGAGGTGAAATCACGTGAAAAACCGATTTTTCCTGATAAAATGAAATAAATTGGAGGCCTGTGAGGCCACTACACATAAGCCATGCTCGCAAGTTAAGATCGGGCGACAGGCCAACTTTCTGTTCCGTGTCTTGGATGGGGATCGGAGATGCTCTGGTACGAGGCATCGTCGTAATCGGATGACGAGTGCCAGTCGGAACGAACGGCTAGATCGTTAGGATGGGAGGATTGAAGGGTGGAGATGACGGTATTGGAGAAAGGATTTGCGTGGCAAAAAGCATAAAGGGTGGAGATGACGTTAATATTGTTCCACTAGAAAGAAGAAAACAAAAACGAAAAAGCAAAAACAAAAAACCAAAAGCAAAACATAGATCGTTCTGTCCTTGGGTTCTAATCCTAAAATTCGGGATCTCGATTCATAGGCAAGAAAGAAAATTGTTCCTCGGGAGCCTGCGATCTGTCAATCTCGAGGCGGCTGCGGAAGCAGGCGATCGATCGGTCGCGATGCCGAAGAAGATGGGCGTAAACACGAAAGCGGAGGCCGCGCGCGCCCGTCGGAGCGCCGCGGAGGCGGATCGCAAGGACCGCGCCGCCAAGGCGAAGGATGAACAGTACTGGCGCGAGGCGGAGGGTTCCAAGACCCGCGCAGCCAAGAAGCGCGAGGACGAGGCAGAGAAGCGCGCCGAGGCCGCCGCCCGCCGGGCCGAGAATCGCAAGCTCGCCGAGCAGGAGCAGCGGGAGATCGACGCCGCCGGCCGCAAGCCTGACCGCAAGGCCGCCCGCGTCTCCATCCCCGTACCCAAGGTCACCGAGGCCGAGCTCCAGCGCCGCCGTGAGGAGGAGCGGCAGCGTATCCTTCAGAACGCTGAGGTCGCCAAGAAGCAGCAGAGCCGGTCCGCCGATGAGGAGGAGTACGAGCGGATCGTGATGGTGGAGAACACCAACAGGGACGACTCTGTCATCGAGGCCCATTCGGTGGAGGACGCCATTGCCAGAATGGCCGTCTCCGAACCAGCGCTGCCTACCGATCGTCACCCTGAGAGGAGGCTCAAGGCTTCTTTCAAGGTACTTCTTTCTCTTCTAATAATTTTCGCCATATGATTTTTCTTCCTTTATCGGTGACAATCAATAAACCCTAACTATTTTGTTGGAGGAGACAATAAATCACCCTAATAGACATGGCGCGGAATCATTGGATGCTATACTGATGGGAACCCTAATGAATTTGTAGTCGTTGATTTCTTGTTTTTGTTTTCCCAGATAAATTGGAGTCATCTTCCCTCTGGTTTATATCTAGGAAATCATCTGATATTAATCTTTATAAAAATTTGGCAAATCCAGCAACCATGTCTGTTCCTTTCATAAATATCTCACGGGTTTTTTTGTTTCGAACCAAGCAATTCTTTACCCTCTTAGGTTTTCTTTTTAACCATAGTATTTTAGAGCTAGTTCTGATATTAGCATGATAGAGGGTTAAAGTTGGATTGTATATGTGTTATTGTTTCTTCTTCGTAGTTCATAATCCATTGTTCTCACTATCTAATCCTTTTCTCTTCGTGCATTTATAGCATCCAACTCTTGGACTTTGTTTGATAAATATCAGGATATGACCTACAGAAGCAAATTGATGCGGCTTAGTGTTTCATGTTAAATTGTATTATGTAAGGTTTAGGGTTTCTGTAATGTTCTTGATATCTGTGATGCTTTACCGCTTTAAGTTCACTGGCTTGTGTACTTTTATGTGAATATTGCCAAATTGGATAGCTATAAGTATACGCCGGCTCTACAGTTGAGTAGATTATGTTAGAGTTTATAGTTAAGATTTTATGAAGAACTGTCTGGTTTTATGAAATAAAGTGCTCTCATATGAGGCAGCACATTTGTCTTACCTTCTACCTTGCTCTCTATAAACTTCACATTGTGTTCATTTTCTTGTTTATTGTGATCTAATATTGTGCTCATATATGTAACACAATTCTCAAAGATCTAAGATCTGGGCAACAACTTAAGACCCTCATTTGTGATATGCACAACTACCAGTTTACTTTTAGATTCAAATTTAATAAAATTGAACTATAGCACAAGGTCTAGGTGACTTGGATCCTTGGATCAGTAACTGATGGAAAATTGAGGGAACCTTTTGATCTATCATTGGTGCAAAAAGCATAAACGTCAACCCAAATACCTATGGAATGGTGATGAACTTAGATTTTAGCTGGCTTGAACTTTGTTTCTTCGCATCTTGTCTTTTTCTTTTCTTAGAATAGTGTTGGTACTTAGATTTTGGTTTTGCAAATGTCATAAATTGCCACGTGGTAACATATTTTAATTTTAACTTAATTTTTCGAAATTATTTAGAATGGAAAAGGAAGCCATATGTAAAATGTGAAAAGGCATTTTGGGTTTGATTGAAGATTTCAAGTTTTGAATTAGGTTTTTATCTCTACGAGGAAGTTCAAGCTTGATTGGAAAATCCACAAAAAATGAAAGCCTAATACTAATTACATATTGTCTAAAAAGATTTTATATTCCAATTTTGGAAGACCACAGTCTTCTCCAATTCGGAGCTAGCTAGTGTCCTCTATTATGTTTCTAAACTCTCCTCTTTTCCCCTACCATCATGTCTTTCATTCTTCACTATTTTAATAAGACCTAAGGCCTAAAGTCCCAATTACATTGTTGGCTGTTACAGTGCTGCAGACTTGACCTTCACCAAATATATGTCTCTGTTGGTTTATATTTATGCTTTTCTATAATGAACTGTTTTCATAAATGGGACTGACTTTGTTTTGCATATTTGTTCTCTAACATTTCTAGGTACTGCTCATTGTATATTTTTTAAGCCTGTTATGTTTCATTGGGTTGCAATTGGTATGTATGTGTTTTTCACTAGGGTCTTGCAGCTACTTATGCTGGTCATCACACTTTGTTCATGCTCAGGGATCTGTTCCTCTAATGGTTCACCGCAAGAGTTTGTTTACATTTTGCTGAAGAGTCATTATGTCTGCAGGAATCAATAATTCATTTGATTGGTGTTCGATAAAATTGTTTCTTAACATGTATACATACAGGCTTTTGAAGAAGCAGAACTTCCCAAATTGAAGGAAGAGAAACCAGGTCTGACCCTCAATCAGTACAAGGATATGATATGGAAGCTCTGGAAGAAATCCCCCGACAATCCCCTCTACCAGGTATCCTCCCAGATCAATGTTCTTCATATCCTGACCTAACGAAGGATGGGTTCCCATTGGTGCATGCATCAGTTTGTATACATATATCTTGAGTTAGATGATATTCTTGTGACAAGATTTGCTATTTTGAAATGTTCAGTTAAAATGATGTCACATATATGTATGAAATAGAGTCACAAAGATCTTTATGGGTAAATTATATAGAACAGGAAACCACTTATGTACATAGAAACTCAAGGAATTCAGATGTATTTATGCAAGTCATGTAACATAATACATTTATTAACACAACCAAGGTATGTTGGAAGTTTATGGTTGTATATGTCAATATAGGTTGTGTACAGCCTGGATTTTGGTTGCCACAGCAGTTTAACCAAATGGTGGGACATGGGCACAATGGGGAGGGAGGGAGAGGAGAGAGAGGGCACTTTTATCTACAATCCTAGGATCCTCTCCTAGATTCTCTTTGCCACAGGTCTTAGTATGCAGTACCAAACTGCTCTTTTTTTTTTATGATTAGGAAGGATCCCTCCTTAAGTGCTTTAATCTGAGCAGTTGTTCTAATCTTGACAACCAATTGATGAGCCATTTATAGTTTGTAATTGAAACGTAAAAGCTTATGAACTCTACTAATTCCATCTCTGGTATGACATAAACATGGAAAATAAACGAGGATTTAAAAGAAAACTAAGCTGCATCAACTAATGAGAAGATGGAACCTTTGGGTTTTTTTTGGTCTATGCACATGTTTAGGCTGCATCAACTAATAACATTAACGTGTTTCTTAAAAAATTTCATTATGAATTTGTGCAGTCTCGTAAACCATTTTTCAGCAGATGAGGCACTGATGACCTTAATTTGTCAATGCAGGCTGCTACTGAGTGACCGCATGCAACTTTCAATTAAACAAATTGCAGGTTTAGTTTCTCTTAGCATCGCTTGTGTTTTGCTCTCTATTACTGTTTGTCATTGCATTTCTTAGTATCCTGGTCAAAAAAAAAAAAAAAGATGCACGTTTACGGTCCATTGAAACAGATAATGGAGGTGCAAGTTACTTTCAGTTGCTGTCTCTTCGAAGTACACGGATGATTCTGTTGATAGTATGCAGTGCGAGTGCTGCCAGTAATGTATACTAAAAGAGGAATAGATCTTGAGACAATACGACATGCTGCAAATATTTTTTTTCTTTGTCAACGCTTCGATGTTGCCGAACTCTAGTACTTCGATATCGTTGCATTGCATACCGTCCCATCGAGCCACACGCCATTCTGCAGTGTTAATTAGACACACTTAGGTGCCTTAAAATTTTGATGCACATTTGTTAAATGAACTCCACTTTGAATAGTAGTTTGCTAAGAATCAGCAGTCATTTACTTTCACTTATCGTAGAGGTAGTTTTCCCCGACGCTGAAGAAGAAAGGAGACTTCGCCAGCGCGGCGGATTCAGTCTCATCTTGCATTCTTGCAGTGAGGTTTGCAACAACCTTCTCGAAGTCCTTTATCTGTTCCGCCATTGCGATGACGTCTCCCCCCTGGCATCCTCGTCATCACAATCCAAGATGAACACAAGTATTGCACTCATCATCAACGGCAAACTCAACTGTGTCATCGAGGATGTCTGACCCAGCTGACGCAAAGTTCACTCCTCCCAGCATCTCCGCGCCATCACCGACGACACACAAATGGCGGACTGCTGTCTGGGAACCCCATCCCTTTGGCTTTCAACACGTAAATCAAACAAGTTACATGACTCGTATGGGAAAGATTAACGTACGTGGAACTCCCACAGCAGCCTTAATTATCGGATGCCTACGTAGTCGACGCCGTTGAAGCCATTGCTGAACCTCCCGGTGGGGATTCCACTTGGGTAATCGATCCCGTAGGAGGGTAGGAGGTTGGCCTTGGGTGCATCATCAGGCAAGAAGTTCTGTTTTCCGACGTCGGCGGAGGAGTCTCCCAACACATACAATGCAGGTGAAACTGCATCTGTGCTTTGTACAGGAAGAGCAGCTAAAAAAAGGGTGAAGAGGAGGAGAACGATCATCTTCTTGGCCATCAGGTGCTAAGATTGAGGTCGTGTGTTGTGTGATACCCCAAAATTTATTTGAGGAGCTACTTGTAAATACAGAGATTATAGGGATTAAATTGCAAATGATTAAAAAAAGTACAGAGGCTGCGTCAATGGGAGAAAAGAAAAGGAGGAAGAAGAGGAAGGAAAGAGAGAGGAGGAGAAGGGAAAGCAAATAAATGAAGGGAAGGGAGAGGGAGAGGGAGAGAGAGAGATAAAAGAAGACAAGAAAAGGAAGAGAAGGAGAGAAAAAAAGAAAAGAAGACGAGAGATTTCGAGGAAGGAGAGAAAGGTTGAAAGAAAAGAAAAAGAGAAAATAAAAATAGAAGAACGAAAAGAAAGAAATGAGAGGAGAGGAGATGAGATTCTGACGTAAGAGAGAGAGAAAGAAATAGAAAAGGAAAAAAGAAAAATAAAAAATAAAAAATAAAAAAGGAAAAGTGGATTGATGATTTGTTTTGATATTTGATTTAGATAAGTCCAAAAAATTATAATAGAAAATAAAAAAGAAAAAAATATTCATATTAGAAGAATAAAAATATTATAATATGTTACATCGAGAATAGATGATTATTGCATGATTCTGTCTAATTTATTTTTAAATATATTAATACATGTGTTTAGAATTGATAAATACATATAATTTATAAGTTTTTGTTATTTAAAAAATATTATTAAAATTTTAAATGTATATAATTTTAAAAAACATATGGATTGAATAGGTATTTGTTATGTTATAAGTATTTATTGATTTATATGAAAATATATATTTTGCATTCTATTTGAAAAGTATTTAAAAAATATGTGAAATGATTTGTTTAAATTACTACTTTTGTAAGAAAATAATTGTTATTATATTTTTCATGGTATAATAATTGTCTGGACTATGATCTGAACCTTATTTTAAAATATATTAATACATGTGTTACCTATATCGTTATGGGAGTTAAATATGGTTCTAAATATTGTCATAGAGTTATAATGTGGTTGTAGCTATCAATACTACTATGACATTTGTTTTAGTATATACACATTAGTTATATTTATGTTTATGAATCCTTAACTATTCATAAAAGGTTAATGATCGTCTTTGACTACAATATTTATGGTAATGTGACATTAGGTATACTTATAATTTTACTATAAAATATATTTAAATATATTTTTCCTAAAAACATATTATAAACATTTTATGTGATTTAAAATACATAAATATATTTAAATATATTTTATATTTGAAAAATATTATTGGCAAGTCATGATATGAAATGCAAATGAAACTGATGTCATGTAAATTTCATAAGCATGAAATTTTTTTTTGATATTTATGTATATTTTGAAAGAATATTTTGAATATATAAAGAATTTTAAAGAGAAATAATTATTTTTAATCAATTTTGATTAACATGTTAGTCATGATGCTCACTAAGTTATAATTTGTTTATATGATTATCTCTAAATTTATTAAAATTATATAATAAAAATATGATTGATCGATTATAGATTAAATTACATAATCAATCTATTGAATAATTATGAAGGATCTATGCTTGAATTAATTACGAATTAAGTTATGTTATCAATATCTTAAAAGGCTAAAAAGGTAATCTTAATATATCATTTGGCGGTGGTGGATGATGGCACCGCTAAGAGCTGTGGGTGATTATTATGGATGAGAAAAGTAGTAGTAAAAGGTGAGGGTCGCTCTTAACTGCGTCAACGTCGATGCAGATGGTGGTGGTCGTCACAACGTTTACGATCAAGATAGTAATCACCTTGCCATTGACCCACTGGGCCGATGACTTGATTCGAAGTTGGGGTCGTCGAAGCTCTTATCGTTCCCCCCACTGTCGCGTTAGTTTCAGCATGAGCATGAAAAAGAGGAGATGGGGGCTCATCCCGTGATTGTTGTTGACCAAGTAAGGAAATTCTAGAATGCTAGCAAGGGAGCGATTATTGAGCTTCCAACGGACGTATCTAACAATGATAGAAAAATGTGAGTCTTTGAATTTGACGTCGAGTACACTGTCAGACTCATCGTCTACGCAGTTACCAAACAGCCCTCAACGATGTTATCGTCAGTCACAATCGATGTCATCCACCACCATCAATTATTAAAATTATCTTTTTATTTTTTGTTTTAAAATATAAAGACTAAAATAGTAAAGATAGTTAACTACAGAGATAATATATAATAATCCTCCATTGTTGACAAGGATCTGTAACAAAAAAAAAAAATCCCCATGCAAGGGAGCAATTCTGGCCCGTATCTTGCACTGGTATACAAGAAAGTATCATCTTATTATTTGAAAAAATTATTAGTCCTATAATACCAAGATATATATAAAATATGATTTGTGTAAATTAAGATGGATTGCATCAACCTTCAAAAATAGGCATGATCGGAGATATTGTTCTATTCTAAATATAGTAGGAAAAATGAGTGTCGGCATGCTCACTGGAGTAGCATAATCGAGGCATGCATGACATCCGAAAGAGACATTCTACCGTAACTGAAACAGACAGCATCTGCGGATCCAACTGGCAATTAAATTGTTTTTTTATTGCAGATTTCATTTTGGATTTAAGTTCACAGATAAGCAATTTAGTATCCTTTTATTGGAAGAAGATTACGATTCAGAAGCCATGGCTGTGTTCAGATCATGCAGAGCACTCTGCCACATGCAGCCCATTGCTCAAGTGCTGTTCACCAACGTCTCCATGTTGATGGGGCTGGCAAACAATGGCGTCCCCCGAAATGACATTTCAACTGTCACTTTGTATGCGGCTTGGGTGGAGTGAACGCCATCCCAGAAGAAGTACCGCCCGCGGTCTCTGCAGGATGTGGAGTTCGCTGTGCATGGCGAGCAGCATGCAGCTTTCACCTCCGTGAACCCTTCAGAGGCGAGCACGTTTCGTTAAGGCGACACGTTTGACCTTATGCTTGATCGGTGACGGTGTTTTAACGAGGCGCAGATGCTCACCGAAGGCGACGGGGTTGGAGAAGACTCGAGCAGTAATCTCGTAGAGATCCCCAAAGGAGTACTTGAATCCCTGTGAAGAGATGCTGAGCTCCTCCAGCAGAGCCTTGGTCGCAGTTTTGAAGCGCAGGGAGAGATCATTTAGATCCTGGTTGCAGTCCCCTGAAGGAGTCGAGCTCCTACGGGCTGGCGTACATCCGATCAATCCCGTTCCTATGACTGCAAACTTGCGCGCTCCGAGATCGTATAGTGTCTGCCATTGCGCTAATCGCATTAGAGCGAGCACACAATTTACATCATCAAATTCCTTCCGATTTTGAACAGGTACTACCTTGAGTTGATCTCTGAACTTGCTGATGACGGTGGCGACAATTTGATCCTTGGGACGGCCGGAGGAAGACTGGAGAAAGAGGTCATTGCTCCCTACCCTGAAGAAGAAGAGAGACTCGGCCAAGAAGGCGGAAGCGGACTGGTTTCCCATTCTTGCTCTTAGCTCCGCAGCGACCCTCTCGAAATCCCTGATCTGTGCCGACATGGAGATGACACCTCGTCCCTGGCAATCACACCATGCCACTCGACAGTGTGAGCTCCCCACCAGGTGGCGTGAAATAACACTACGTACGAATATTAACTGTGCTGTCGAGGATTCCTGCTCCGGCGGACGCAAAATTCACCCCTTTCATCATCTGCACGCCGCTGGAGACAGCGAGGAACGGTGGAGGGCTCGTCGCAAGCCCCATGGCTTGGGCTTTGGAACAGTTTACAGCAAGCATGCAAGTCAGATTACCCATGCAAACAAGAAGAAAGAAATTGGAGATTCTATCGAATGATTACCTACGTAGTCGACAGAGTTGAAGCCATTGGTGAACCTGCCGGTCGGAATTCTACCGGGATAGTCGATTCCATAAGGAAGGAAGTTGGCCTTTGGCGCACCGGGCAAGAAGTTGTTGTTCCCGACATCGGTGGTGGAGTCTCCGAAGGCGTACAGTGCAGCCGAGTAAGCAACTATGCTTTGCCTGGAGAGAATTACTGAGAGAAGTATGAGCAGGAAAGCGGTCATCTTCTTCCTCACAGGAACAGAGCTCAGGGTAAGAGACTGTCCTTGGTAGACCCTTATTTCCTTGCGTATATGTGGAATCAATCTTGTATGCCAGTGGGCACATTACTTATCGATGGTAGAACGAGGCAAAGACTTGGCTCACATGTCGAGGCGACTAGCTAGAGAAAAATCTCAAGACCCAATCGAAATCCTCCACACTTTTATTGGCTATCTTCTCGCCTTCTGAAATTGATCCTGACAAATTATTGTGGTGCATAATTGGTCGGCTAGAGGCTTCATGTGTGGTTCCATCAACACTAACACAGTGACAGGCAGAGGCCTCCAATTGTTTCTTTATTTTCTGGGCGAGGAAGGGAGAAGGAGCAAAGACAGCTCCAAGCGGACACAAATTGATTGGTTTCCTGTTCTTGTGAGGTTGGCATCAGCATTTAATCTGCAACCTCACGGAGATGCCATCTAATCCTTGACATTATCAAGTGATAATATTCTACCAAAACCTCTCCTTAAAGGACAGAAAACAGTACTGGATTCATATTCATCACTGAATTTGCATGCCATTGCTAGCAGTGAAGGAAGATACAAGAAACAGATGAGAGACAGGTGAAAGCAACCGCATGTCTCATTTCCGTATAGGGCACAACCTTCCAAGTCAAATGTAGCATCATCTATACTTTGGCAACACATTGTCCATACAAAGCTACTTTAGCTAGCTATACATCGGATCATGCATCACAAACTTAAACAAGGTCTCGCAGTGTTCTTTTTGGAACTTCTAAAGCTGTATAATGTGCTGCTGTATCTCACATTTGCAGCTAGTTTACTTCATAGAGGTGATTCTTAATTCACATCCACCACCAACTGCCTAAAATTGACTGGACTGGCAAATTGTTGGGATCCATAGTAGATGGCTACTCCTGCAAGCTTGGATGTTGCATGCGTTGGATGCAACAGGTCCCAGAACAGGTAGAGATGGCGTTCGGAGCAGTAGGTAGCATTTGGGGTGCATCCTGATTCGCCATTAAATTTTCCGGCTCCACAGCATGCAGTTTTGATCTCCTTGTAACCTGCAGATATCCGAAGACAACACGATTACATACATATATATATATATATATATATATATATATATGTATGCAGATTTGATTATTGATCTAGTTCGAGTTTTCAGCCAGTGGTGTTCTTCTTGGATTCCATCCAAACATGTTATGATATTGCAAACAAGAAAATTGTGGTTATGTGCATAGATACCGAGGGCTGCAGGGTTTCTTATTATGCCAGACACCACCGCATAAGAACTTCCAACAGAGTACTTCATCCCTTTCATTGTCGAGCTAAGTCTGTGCATCAGCAACTTCACAGCTTTGTTGAACGCCACAGACAATTCATTCAAGATGTCCAGGCAGCCACCTGTAGGATTTAGGCTTCTTGGATATGGGCAGCATCCGATCGGTGGGACATCAACTATCCCAAATTTCCTTGCTCCGAGAACATACAACGCCTGCAACATTAATTTCAGGGTCATCATCCTTCAATAGGTCCATATATGTATGTAATAGGATGCAGGGGAAAGAGAGAGATTAACCTTTAGATGGTTCTCATACTTCGTGACAAGAGCACCGATAAATCGAACTTTCTCGGTGGCATTCGGGGAGCTATTTTCCGTAAAATAGGCAAATATGTCATTGCCACCGCTGCTGATGAGGAAGATAGATTTAGACAGCAAACGATACGTAGGCTCGGAAGCAATTTGTGCCATAATATTCGATCGTATCGTAGAGAAATATTGAATCTGCTTTGTCATGGTAATGGTGCTTCCCTGATGCATGTCAGAAACAGATCCCTGGTGATTATTAAGGAACTGAGACTTAAAACTGAGAGTTCAAAGGATCATGCTTACGGTTGAGTCCAGAATTCCTGATCCTCCCGAAGCAAAATTTACACCCTTTAGTCCTCTCGAGATTTGGTGATTGGTCTTATTTGCAAGGGAGAGGAACGGTGGAGGGCTCCTCCTGAAGCCCATATGGATGGCTGAACACAAGATGGAAGAGGATAGTTAATGTGTCCCATATAGAGAAAAATGTAAATACATGACGATTATTTCCACTAGGCACATCAAACTCTTGCATTGCTTGAAAGATTTCTAATCGGAACTATTTAACTTGTTCTTTATCCAGATGCAACTTCTTAATACAATTTTGACCAACCCTTTACGCTTCAGCCATCATTAGATCATCTCATCTTTCTTTCCAAACCGTTCAATTAGATCGTCACCTTAACATCCGCACCATTTCTTGTAGCTAAGCTTCCTGTGGAGAGGATGGGGATGGGCAAAGTTGTACAGCATGGCTTACCTAAGAAGTCAATACCATTGTAGCCATTGCTGAACCTCCCTGTGGGCCTCGAGAAAGGGAAGTCGACGCCGTTGTGGGGGAAGTTGGCCTTGGCGTTGCTCCCCGGCAAGTAGTTGTTGTTGCCGACGTCGGCCGTCGAGTCACCGAAGACGTAGATCGCCGGAACCTTGGCAACTTCAGCTCCTGCAAATGCAAGCGCAGCAGCAACCGGCAGGAGATGGAGATGGAGATGGAGATGGAGATGGAGGAGGTGAAGTGGGAACGGAGGACCTCTCATGGTGAAAGCCAGATGGCTGATCTCCAAGCCGAGTTGCCACCGATCAAGGTAGTGGCTCTTCTATAGTCTTTTTGGCTGGGCCACGAAGGACACGGTGATTCACTAACTTTTAGCAAAGCAAGGCAACATAGACAAAACTAAAGTAGAGTGGGACGCAGTAGTGGCTTTGAATGTGGTGTCACTCAAATCAATTGCACCGTACTATATGCTAGAATCTACAAACCCATGCTTGTCAGGTGCCATGTGGCTCTTAAAACTAATACAAAGCAAGGATCTCTAATGTCAAAAGTTGCATCATGGGCCGCTTAAAGCGATGTGATATCTACGAATGTGAGGATCTGCTTCGGTAGATTCAACTCACCTTTAGAGACAGAAATAACACCAAAGCTTTCTAGTAGAAATAAAGATAATTGAACATTAACTGCTGTTCTGACGGTTGTCTATTGGCACTGTAGCAACGAAAGGATAGGTTTGGAGCCGTTTGCCTGCAGAGAGAACTGACACAGCCTGAGACAAGATGATGCTCGCCTTGCATGACTCTGTACCTCTCCATCTATGCCTGTGAGCTTGAAATTATTGCCTCCATGAGGTGACAGCGTCTGCACTGCCAAAGAAGGTCATGTTGTGCTCGGAAACTGTGCAGTCTGGGCTATCAACCAAGTAGCCTTCTTGAAGTGGGAGACTCACTGGAAAGATTTAAAGCTCTCTTGTAATAATATAGTTGGAAGCATGACTGCGGTGATATATTATATGGTGTAAATTTATTCAAGAAGAGGACATTGATTTGCATGTCTTGTTTCAACATTATGATTCATTCACAAACTAATGTATTGTATCAGTATGTCGGTATTTGAATCTAACCTCATGTGAAGATCACTAGAAATAAGTCTTCGTTATGCAAGAGAGAGAGAGAGAGAGAGAGAGAGAGAGAGGGTTTCCAAAAGAAAGTAAAGGCAATGGTTCAGCTATCTCAGACTATTATAACAAAATTAGCAAAAAAGGAAAAGAGATGGCACTTATGAGAAGCTTTCCACATAATTGATTGAAACTATAGTGCCTAACTGGTGGCTTCGAATAATGATAAGAAGCTGAAAAGTGTATCTAATTTTATCAAGAAAATGGATGTTTAGGAGAGTTGATGAATCACGCAACTTCCATGATCTGTACGAAAAAGATTGCGTGCACCAACCACACTGGTACTCCTGACACATTTTTACTTCGGCCAGCCGGACTTCAATGTTTTTGATAACTCATGATGGCCGGTGGCGAGATAGCGTGACATGCAAGTTGGCATGATTAGATATCAGAAAGCTGAATCCTTTTATTTTATTATATTTCAATTCGTCTTATCAATCATCTTCAGTTTTGTTTTCTGTTGTTTCTTCATCTGTCTTGGCTGAGCATGTCGATCATCTGAAACTTTAGGTTGTGAGATTGTCTCCTCAAGTATCAGCTTGAGAAAGCAGCAACAGCAGAAACCATCACATGTCATAATCCTTGAGAAGTATAGAATGTGGATGCTTATTTTTCATCCCTTCGGTAGTTAAACAAAAATTTAGTCAGATCGTCTGCTTTGGATCTACCAAGCCTACGTTTGACATGTAATAGCCAACGCTGAGGAAGTGATAAGTGATATAGGTAATCTAGTAAACATAATGAGTTATAAGAAAGTTGACATCTCGAACGAACACATCGCAAGCCCAACAAAAAAAGATCATGTCAGGAACATTATATATAAATATATATATATATAACATAAAAAAATTACATAGTAATATCAATATAATGAAATTAATTATTTTTTAATTAATCATACAAATTTTCTAATGGATATTCTCTTAGGAGTCTCATCATTTCCTTTTTGTTTTGTATTTGCACAACTAAAAGATATCATAATATAATATCTAAGAAAATAATTTTACGATAAGAAACTAAAAGTTTTCGATTCTTGTTTACGAACATATTATATCTACAAAGTGATTTACCAGTATGAAAGAGTTTAAATATAAAAAAAAGATTAATATGTAAACCACACTCCCTAGTATAATACGAAAAGTATGTCCAATAAAAATCAATCAAAATGTCAACCTTATATCATAGTGGATGATCTCATTCTTAAAATAACATAGGATATCAATCCTATCATTGACCCTCCTCAAATAGAAGTAGGCCATACATCTATAAAAAAAATATAATGATCGGACCATTGATAGATACAATTGAACAACTTTATTATAAGAAAATAATGTAAAAGATGATGTAATTGGGGAAAAGATTATAAGATAAATAATAGAAAAATAAAATTGATCACTAGGAAATGTAAGATTATAATGCATATAATAAAAGATATATATTTCAAAATTTTAGTATAAATAAAGCAAATAAAGTCACTAATAAATAAATAAAATATGAAAAGCTATAATTATAAGATATTTGTGCTGATTTATATAAATTTAACATCTAATATAGACATATAAATTATTCATCATCAGTGACTTTATATAATTATTTATATAAAGTCACATTTGATTTTTATTTGAATATAATTATTTACTTGAGACGAATAATACTTCTCTTTCAAAAAAAACATAAGACCGATCCCCGAGCAAAACTCACTATAAAAGAAAAAATATGCAATACATGTTTTTTTTTCATATAACATTTATATAACAATGAGTTACATTATACTATAAATAATAAAATTATAAATAATTTTGTACTATAAATCATAAAATTATCTTATATTCTTCATATGATCTTAATGATATGTATCTAATAAGGCATAAGTGGTGGTTACATTTGATAACTCAAAATTTTAATTTCACGATAATAATAATAAAATAAAATAATAATTGTTAGCAATTTTTATTTAAATATAATATAATTTAAAATTAAAAGTATCATTATAAATACTATAGATTTAATAAAAAAAATACTTACTTTATTCAGATATATAATTCAAAAAAACTCACCTAAAGAAATCACTATAATGAAATTAATCATCTTACAAGGACTGATTTGACAAACACTCTTTTTTAACTCCAACAAAATATATCTCACATGAATTTATATATACTGTATACACCATTAAAAATCTTTAAATCTTTCTTAATTGTTCATTTGCCCATGCTTATAAAATAAACTAAAGAAATAAAGTTTTAAAACTGATGACACTAACAACAAAGGAGGAACTAATGGATGCTCCAACATCATAATCGATTCTTTTATTCTTTTTGCTAATAGAAGATGATGTCTAAAAAAAATTATAATAAATGACATTAACTATAAATCGATATCTAAATATATCCACAAAATATCCTTTGAGGCCGTTACAACATATTTAAAATTTGACAAGCCCTCGAATTAAAGTTTGATCAGTACAAAGCTATAGAAGTATCGAAGAACTTATTGACCCAAAAGATGATACTATTTTTTATATAATCTTTGAGACCGAAAGTATGTATGGACAAATTAAGACCATAGATTCCACTATACACATCTTAGGACATGACAAAAGATATGACGTCCCTTAAACCATTACACTATTCTCGAGAATCAACAGCTCTACTTGGCACATGTCTAATTTTTTAAAATATATTTTATACATAATTAATAATTTCCATCTCGCTTGAAATGATTTTGACATTTATATAGTAAATACCTTGTTGTTTTGTTGCTTATATATTTTAATTATTATCAATAGATGCAAAAAAAAGTATAATATTATTTTATCTATTATTACCTCTAGGTGATTTTTGACATTATGATCCCGGCATATACACATGTTTTAAGATAAAAGATAGTTTTATTAGATGATGAGGATTTCTTAAAGAAACACATGGTTCCTTTGTATAAAGACAAAAGGTAATTGTATAAGGTAATATTATCTTCAGACGTAGATCAACAACTACATAATCCTAAGTCCTTGCTCATAATCACAAACCATCACTATTCATGTAGCTAACATGATTGATGGTGGTGAACTATCCCATTACTTGCTTACTTTTGGATATGACAATACTTATGAGTTCAACATTCGTCAGATAGAAGACCAATCTCACAGCAATTGTAATTGCATGCTAAACTGATAAAGGAATATATAAATTTGATTAATTTATGGGTTTCTCAGATGTCTAAGTTTGTTGCTCTCTCTTCAAGCACAACATAAACGAATACAGCCGAAGAATCAAGATAAATAATTATGTTTGTGAAATCCCAGGAGTTGGAGCTTTATTTTCTGTGGAACTTTGCTGAACAGTAAGAGAGCATATGTATTGGACAACTATGTTTATTAGCTTAACTGAGAGTACAAGGGGTTAATTACATATTACTCATATAATTAGTTATCTTTAATATTTTGATTATTATATTTTTAAAATTATATTAAGATTTTTATATTTATAAAAATAAAACATTAAGATTCTATACAGGATTAAAAATAAAAAAATAAAAAAAGATTTTATTGGAGCAAGATTAAATATTTTGCTTTCGTAAATATAAGAATCTCAATATAAATTTTAAAATTATAAAAATCAAGATCTTAAATATAATTAATTATAGGATATAATAGATAATTATCGCGACAGAATATATGCGTATATTGTCAAAATACTGTTTGACAAGTTACACGGTAACAAAGTCGAGGAGGATAAATACGTTAAGCTACAGGCCCGATATTGGCCCAACATGTAGCCCATTAGCCCAGAGTCGAGAAGGATCACCAACATATCGATGGACGTGGCATATGGAGTCATTCCCCACGGATTGGTGACGTGCCCTTCTATTTTCCATTTTTTATAGAATCCCGCCTCACTGCTGCTGTCTCTCAATCGTTTTCCCCCCATTCGGAGCCTTAACCCTAACATCGAAGTAAGAAATCGCTTTCCGTCTCGCCCCCTTCGATCTCCTTTCTTCGGCTTTCTCATCCGATCGATCGCGTTGCTTGCAGCTCTACGCCATGAGAGGAGGCAAATCGAAGGCCGTGGCGTCGAGAAAGGATGCCGACAAGTGAGCCCGCCACCTTCTCTTCTCTTGTCGTTACGCTGGTTTTCGGGTTTCCTATTAGAGATCTTGATATTGTGTGCCTGTGTGGGTGATCTTTTGTAGGGTCGCCGGGAAGAGGAAGGCGGCCGGTGACGAGGACAAGAAAGCGAAGAGAGGGAAGGTCAGCAAGGACGCGAACAAGCCAAAGAGGCCTCCGAGTGCCTTCTTTGTGTTCATGTAATTTTCCCGAGGCTTGCTACCTCTTTTTTTTTTTTTTTGCCTATTTTCCCCTGTCGAAGGTCATTCGATGGTGCTCTGTTTTGAAAGGGAGGAGTTTAGGAAGACGTTCAAGGAGAAACACCCTGACAACAAGAAAGTGTCCGTTGTAAGCAAATTTCTGTCCTAGATTACTATCCATCGTCTCAAAGTCAACGTTTTACAGATTTGTGTTTTATTTTTTTAGCTTTTTGCAGATTACTCTGCCTGATTGTTGAAATGCTTTCTTATGATTTTAGGTTAGCAAAGCTGGTGGCAACAACTGGAAATCCATGTCTGAGGCCGTAAGCATTCTCTCTCAGTCGAACATGGCCTCTACATTTTACCTTTTTATTCTTATTTTTTGAATTTTTCGCACAGTTCAATAATTTTTTTTTATGTTCATCCGTGTTCTTCAAAAATTCAGGAGAAGGCCCCATACGTAGATAAGGCGGCCAAGCGGAAGGCAGAATACGAGAAGAGCATGGCATTATACAACAAGAAGCAGGTATGTCTAATTTTCTTCTAATAATTCATGTCCTTTTTTTGGTTTCACCTGTTTAGTTTATGAATGGCACTGTTGTGGAGACTTACTGATGCTTTATCTTACATTTGATATTGGTTATTTTTCTGTTTTTGCATTAGTCTGAGGAAGTGGAAGGAGAGGGTTCTGACAAGTCTAAGTCTGAGGTGGATGATGAAGAAGATGGAGATGAAGAGGTGATTTTTTCCCCTACACTAATGCTTATGATTTGTGTAATTTGGCGTATATGGTTCTTGTCATTGTATTCTTTCTCTAAACTTGTTACAGGAAGAAGAAGATGAGGAGTAAAATTGGCAGCAATGTGATTTGTGGAAGGGCCCTTTTCTTTTCTTTCTAGTTGTGAAAAAAGGGTTAGTTCTAGAAATCAAATGCTGTTGTGGCTTGTCCATGCACTGGAAAAGAAACCATTTGGCCCTTTGGCCTTTTAGAGGCTCCTCCAACCCTTTTTTCTTATCCTTTTTGTGAAAATACTAGTAATGGAATATCGACTCTTTTTTTTTTGTATCGTGTGTTTCTTCACTGTTTCTTTTTGTTGTTCGTGATTGTAGTTTCTTCACTGTTTCAGTTGTTTAGAGCATTCTGCCTTCACGGTTTCCGTATGCAAATGCTGCAAGGATCATTATATTTCAGATTTGATCAATGGGGTATTTGTGGGTCTTGCTACCTACATAATGAAAGCTGATAATTATTGTGGGTCTGCAAGACATTGCTTGAACGCAGTCTTCTGTTCTATAACAACAACGAGGCTTACAATTATTATGACATGAATTGGATATATTTCCAATAGAAAGTTTGCATTGGTGTTTTGCATTATTTTTCTAATGCAGTGAAAGATTGTTGTCACACCATTATATGCATGTTTAAATAGCTTTAGGCAAGATCTACTGCAACAGCATGTATTGTAATTTTATCATGTTAATTATATGTTAATTTTGTAATTAGTCATCTTTAATGTCTTAGTGTTTATTTTTAAAAAATTATATTAAGATTTTTTAGTAAAAAAATAAAATATTTAATTGTATTTTTTTTCTCATGTTATCGATTTTGTTAATGAAAATATCATATATATTTAATGGTAAATTGAAACTAGGTAAAGTCAGTACATATTTAGTGATAAATTTTATAGTGTTTTTATTAGTAAAATCGATGGTGTGGAGCAACAAGATTAAATAATTTTTTTAAGTATAAAGATTTTAATATTTTTTTAAAAAAAAATATATAAAAATATTAAAGATTATTAATTATAAGGATAATATTTAATTAGTCTTCAAGTTTATAGTTTTGAGAACGAACATGTATTGGATTCTGGGGAAAAGCAACTCTGATGTTTCCGGTACAGGTAGATCGATCACATTTTACTAAGGTGATCAGCTAAGACCAATGTCTTTTCAGTGAACAAATCAAATGATTAGAGTAATAATTGGTACCAATGATAACATTCGAAGACATTAAATGATGCAACAAATAATCTGTGCATGAGATATCAAGCTCTGAAACTGCAGAGGACTTCACTGGCAAGGGACAATGGTAGGATCCATGGGTGTGGAAGGGCTTCGATCGCAGAGTTCTGGATTTATCGTGATTACTCCTTCATCCTGATTAAAGAATAAAAAGCGGTGATAATTGGTTATACTATATATTAAGGGAATTTTGTGGTTGAAATAAGATGAATTGACAAACCTTGGCAAGGTTTCTGAAGTAGGTAGTGTTGTAGTTGCCTGTTGGGAAGAAAGCCTCCATCAGATCTGCTAAAACCAGCTGTGGCTGGGAGATGGCTCCATCAAACCAGTCTTGGAAACGCATGAAACCATATGAATTAACACAAACAGTTGACACAGGAAGCCATTTACAGGCAAAGGAAGCAGGCATGCATAAATAAACATGTAGAATCTCATAAAAGCCATGCAGCTTGTTATCATTACAAGTCTCTCATAGAATTACTGAGCATTTGATGATGCTGCACAAAAGACAGATTCTGATAAATAGATTATAAACCTTGCACGAGTGTTTTGACAAGAACAATGATGGCAAGTTGCAGTTGAAATAATAGATAGATCTGATGACAACTTTTTTTACCTGAACAGGCCAAGTTTGAAGAATTTTGGTCGGCAAAAGATTCTGAATTTTCAACATTCGAGATTATTGTGCACAATATGTAATTTACTATGATCTTAAGAATTTGACTTGGCCTCAGTCCATGACTATGAACTCACATTCGATTCAAAGAAGAAAGAGCTCCTACCGAAGAATTCAGAAATATATTGTATTTATACAGATTTTAAAGGAGTGGTTTTCTTCAATCATGCATTTAAATTATGCAATCAGATCAACTATTCAAATATCCTTTCATATGTGCCATTCCATGTGTGTCTTTATCATGATCTTCTATCACCTACTAATGAGATGAATTAAGTGAAGAACGACTTACCAACAATTATAGAATCGTAGACCCTTTTATCGTAACGCCATAGCCTTTGATTGGTCAGAAAGCCAAACCGGGAGCTGTCTCCCGTGTCCATGTTCTCCAGAAATGTTGATAACTTGTATTCTGCAGGATCCAATGCATTCGTCTGATCGATCACAACATCCACCGTCTGATCACAGAAAAGAAGCCTTTACCCACCAAGGTTTTGATGCTGATACTTAACTGCTGTCCCAATTACATCCACACAGATGATAAATAAAATGAAAAGAACTTCCTCTCCAAATCTTTTAATAGGGCTTGAGCTTCCATAAACAACCATTTAGAGGATTTGCAAGTCATTGTTTAAGATAATAAACTCCAATGCACAAAAACATCGAGATGAAACCTTACACAAAGGATTGCATGGAAATTGTCCATATCATCAGGATCTGAAATATTATAGCTATTGTCGCTGACAGTGTCATCAATGTTCTCTCCTCCTGCATCCCTTACATACTGCAATGGGGTGTCTAAAATAAGCAAAATGGTATGCAATTCTCTCATTATATGAATTCATAAAAGATACAAAATTTCCTACCTGCAACTTGTAACTTTCTTTGGCAAAAGACCATGCTCCCTGCAAAGTTAGAGACCAACAAGTTTAATACAAACATCTATATCATCTTCATAAATCTAAACTGCTTGGTTGGTCAGCCGAATTCAAATGTAAATTATTAGCTATGATCTGACACAAAAAAATTATGATAAACCTGGTTGTACTCCACCCATGCTACGATCGGCTTGAACTTGGTCATAAGGCTTGCAGCAACTTTTGTTAAGCATATATAGTTTGCTTTAACCTGGAATATTTTATTAGTTAGAGATGTCCTCCAAACGATAAAAAAATTCAAATTTGTCACCGTGTATCAAACTTTTTGCCCTGTGTAGATCTTGTACATAGTTTCTCAAATATGAAGATAATACATCTTATTGATATGAGTCTAAAGATCGAAGGATGAATAAGTTGAGGCAAAAAGAGAAAAATGACAGATAGTGGAAGCCGAAAGTTAGGTTGGTCTTACAGCATCATATACTGAATTTGCTCTGACTTCTGAGTTTGTGAAAGTAGCCAGGTACTTGATCCATTCTGCTCTCTTTAGGACATCCATGATAGAAACCAAAAAGCTCTATTAGAAGTGTTTATTTCCTTTCATATACATATATAAGGATATCTTAGATAAGATTAAGAATCTTTGCAAGTGGTGACACTAATTCATGCACTATCATAAGCTACATAGATTACCATCTTACCTGCAAGGGAGTCCTCTCATCCAGAGGTACAAAAGCTGCAAAATTGCAGGCTTGTTCTTCTTCTACATTGCTTATGAAATGTGCCGTGAATTGCAACAGTTGTTGCATGTCTTTCTTATTGACCAGTTGGATACTACCAGTAACCAATAATTTAAGAACACACTCCGAAGTAATTTGGTCTGATGTCATTGCCTTGAAGTTATCTAGCAGACCCAGCAACTGCACGTAACACAAATTAGAAGGGAAGAGAACGGTCGGCATAGGGCAGGCTAAGACGGCACATGATATTTATGGACTACTCAATTCAGATTCCATGAAGCAACTTTTGATATTCGAAGTAAACATTGTTACTTGCGCCGAAGGACTCCTCACCTCAAAGAAAGACACTGCAAAAGTCCAATGAGAAACAAGCATTAGTGTTCCTCTTCTGATCAAGTAAAATAAAATGATATGAATGACAAGTTTTTAAACACTTTGTTTAAGCTAGGAAGGTACATCAGGAATTAAGAAAAGAAAGAAATATTCTGCAAGAAGAATTGTCATGAAAGTTAATATATTTCCTAGCAGTTATCTGGATTTAGAAATGTGGAGAGACCAAGAAAAGCTGTCCCACATCAACAAGATTACAATGAAGCAAAAGCTAAACATATGACAGTAGGCCATGATCAAATAGCATAAGCTTCAGCTTATGGGTTGCGCTGGTGTCCAGTACTTGTAATCCTCAGAATTATATTTCCCCAACAAATGGCATCAGAACCAGGCTTGGTCACTGAATTAGGTTGTATTCATGTTCAATCAACACATGGAAGTCTTTCCCTACTTGATGTACCTCCTGGAACCCATCTCTCAATATTATCTTCAGGATGAATATGTGCTCATAATTTTTAGCTTTCAGGTTCCTCTCAGGACAAAGTTCCAATCAGGACCATACATTAGGACATCAATTAGATCTTAGGACCAACTAGGATAATTTTTGGGTCATAAATTAGATCAAAATCTCTGAGCTTCTTTCATGCTTGATCTCTAAGCTCCTTCCATGGATTCCCTATTCTCTCCTTCGGTTGCTAGCAACTGCAACCACCCTACAAATACTTCATTTTCAGCTCAAATGATGCCACTGAAACAGGTAGCTTTCTGGATGACACAGCCATTGGTCCAAACATAAGGGAGATGCAACATTTACCATCCAAATCTTAGTAGCTGGCTACCGCAATTGACCTCAAGTTGTGATGGGTGGATGGTGGATCTCCAATTCTTAACAAACAATGCAGGTAAAGATTTCCAATGCAATGCAGACAAGAAAGCATTTGCTGATATTTCTTAAGAGGCTTAAAGGTCCACCGACCGAGGGTTTATGGAAAGAACAAGGAGGAATACCGGGAAGATTCGTAGTGTCGACCGAGTAATTGGAGAGTGGGACGACGAAGGACTTGATCCTGCCGGTGCAGTACTTTGTTCTTGCAGCCATCCTAGAATTACTCTTTAAGATCGCAACATTCACGCAACAAGAACAAAGTGAGTTACGAGCAGAAGGAATAATTGAAGGCTATGGAAGAATGAAGCTCTCACCTGCATGAGGAGGTAGCTCTTCCCATCAATGCTGTTCTTGATGACCTTGAAGCTCTGCCCATAGTACACATGGAACAGCTCCGCGTCATCCACCCTACAAATGTTGCCCACCACCGGAGACGCCTTAGCCGCTGCCTCGACTGGCAACGCGAGCTGGTACAAGGCTAAGAAGAACAAGGGCAACCAAGATGAAGGAGCCATCAATGGCTTGGCGCCCTTCCTGCGGAGTGCTCTCCCGTGACCAGGAAATTTCAGCTTTTGTTGATCAGTGTTGTCCGGGTGGGAGATCTCCTTTTCCTCCTCCTGGATTGGAGTTGTTAGCTCACTGTGACCAGAAGAAAGCGCCAAGAACAAGCAGGGGAATTCATGTCAGTGCCCGTGACTCCCTGTTTCTCCGTGCGAGACTTTAGACAGGGAGGGGGAGGACGCATGGCGGGCTCTTTTTGTCGCGGCGTCGTTTGGTTTCGGATTCGGGAGAGCCTTTCGATGCTGGTGCGGTACAGCATCTCGCGAGAACACTTTGTTCTTGTCATTTAGCTCCCTCAGCTTGAATGAATGCGGAGCGGCGAGTCCATACGATAAAATCGCTTCTCTCCCACTCTCTCGACTCCGCGCGGTGGTTCACGTGGGTGGCTGTAGCAGATGACAGACGATGAGCATGGCGCGACCAACCATACCTGGCGGTGGAAGATGCAGTGCAAACAAACACCGGCTTCTTCTCCGTGTGCCGCGGATGTATCTGTCGGCTTGCGAAGTGACGTGTCGGCACGAGCGCCGGTTCTATCTTGCGCTGGAGATCCATCGCACGGACGTGGATCAACGCCGCCTCTGGAGATTACGTACGTATCTAAATAGGAAGGTCCGACATGTAACTTAGAGTGTGTCACCCCTGTAAATATCACGGGTGACCTGGTTTCGCACATGCTCGATTTGGGGGGCAATGCGTTGGAATCTTCTGCCAATGAGCTCAACCTGCAATCGTCCAATCAGCATCCGGTGCCTGAAGCTTTATTGGAGTCGAGCTATGGAGCCCACTGTGACACTCAGGTCAGAATGAAGATGTTCGACCTGAAGGGAAAACCTCGGTGGCTTTCACCGTCGGTAGATGACACCACGTTACTCCCTCCCTTTAGTGCATCTGCCGCCTCTTCGAGAGAGAGTATGTGATCGATCGTTTGGTTGCTTGGGACTCCGATCTATGGAATCAAATTGGTTCGTCTTCATCCGACAAAATTGGAAGCGACTATGTTAACCTTTATAACTTCGTTATGATCAGCCCTGCTATCTATCTCGTAATCTGAGCAATGCCAAGGGAATGAGCATATCTTGCAACCCACCCACAGCATCAGGAACTTGTTCTTCCTGCGCGAATTTTAAAGAAAGAATGTTACACACTTCTTTGCCTTGAGATCCATGCAAAGACCCCTCCCCATTTCATCTTTGTGGAGTATCTTTCGATCTAGAAACAAGTCCTTTTCTTGGAACATCTGTGAAGTATGAGATAATTGCTAAGTTACAATTAACTATGTAAGTACAAAAAGGATTAGGCAGCATGTCTTAATCATGAAAGAAAGTGCTGGAATTAATCGATCGGTCTCTTTAATTAGCTTCCATTGTTCTTCTGAGAACGGTGACAGCTTTGGCTTTCCGCCTATCTCTATCTCTACACACTGCATTATTGCAAACTTTTATCTCACCGTCTACATCGAGATATCTCAGCGTGGATTTTTGTTACCAATGTCGGTACGAGTAGGGAGTCATCATGAACAGGTACATCCAAAGAAACTTGCATCATCTCTGTCGGCCTCCTCAGCATGCGTGAATACGTGGAGATGTGTTGGCTAACAATTGAAATGCTTCTATAAACAGTCGAACTGATATTTGATTATTTTTTAAAATTACATATGAGCTAGATGCTACATTGAAAATACTTAAATATTGATAATGTATGATCGTAACATTAACATTTCAGCATTTACGGGATGCTAATATAATTTTATATGATCTAAAATGATATTATCTAAAATGACATGGATACCAAAATAATTTAGTGTGAAATCAATATGATTTATGTTTTTTTATAGGATAAATTTTATTTATTAATATTTTTTAAAATGACTTTATATTTATTTATATGATTATAATTTTTATTTATTGTATATTTGGCTCATATGAAGTTTTTTTTCTCTAAGATTAATATATATATCTATTATTTATTAATTTATTTTTTAAAATAAATATTAAAATATTAGAAGTGTAAATTTATTAAAAAATATTTAATAAATTTTAAAATATAATTTTACCAAACAACACATATCGTCAATGCACATTTAAAATATAGTTTTCATCGATCAAACACTTACGACATTCTCATTTAAGTCCCTTTATTCGATTGTACATTAAAAATATAAATATGTTCCCAAAACAACCAATGATCGTAAAGAGGAATTCAATTTATTCCTATAAGATGGGAGTGAGATAGCTTTTAGTTTTGTCACTTTGTTTTAGAGGGTTTCAATCCTTAATAGCATGAGTAGTGTACTTTTATTAGTTGATGACAACGGAATTTTCTTAGAAAATAAAAACAAATACCCATTTCACTCGTTTGAGACTATGGAAATTGCATTGTCCTATTGAAAATTATAATTAATTGACGAAAATAAATCATCAACCTTTCAACATAGAGGAAGGACAAATAATAAGATATGTGACAAAGTCTATACTAATTATTTAAATTTTTTAATAATGTGAGTTCCAACCAAGAGGAGAATAATTAATTCCCACCACGTCCAAACGTCTCATTTGGATCCACCAACATCATTAGGTGGTCCACATTGCTTGAATTCACCTCCAAACCACAAAGCGTACAAATTAGACGACACTTAACCTGACGTGGGGGCAAATTCCAGCAATGTTCGATCCTAATTATGATTGCGACTGACAAGCCAAGCAAAAAAAATCAACAAATTATGTGCGCCGTTGGTTAAGTTTCTTGGTCTTGTTTTCTATGAGCAAAACTCGATGTTGGCATTGCATACAGTGGATCAAGTGGGTCGATGAGCTTGCGCTGGACTTTCTCCATCGTCATAGTTAACGATGAATTGGCTTCTTTTCTATGGAATCAATGGCACATCTCATGCATCCGACCTAAATGATTGGCCTCACTCTCCCACACCTGACTGTGTTCGCTACATCAATAATGAATCCAAATCGTGCGGCCCTACTTCCAGGCGATTGTAATCACCGATGATTTTTCTCTCTTAATACAAGTCAAATTTTCATAAAATAAAACAATATTTTATTTAAATTTTTATTATTATTTATGTAGCATGATTTAAAAAATGATCGAAATTAATTTTTATCAATAAGTTAGAAATTTTATCAATCAATTAAATTATTAATTAATTTACTTCATAATGGATGATATAGTTTTAAAAATAAATTATTTAAATTTTATTTTTTGGTAAAAAAATTCTTTTATTCATTTAATGATCCACTATTTTTTTTATATATCAAAACACTATGTAGCATTTTTGATATCAAAGTTTTTTTGAACAAAAATACGAATAATATTTTTTTAAAAAAATATTAGACAGTATTTTATAGATAAAAATAACTCACAAAACATTACAGACGGTTGGTGAAATTATTTTTTATTTTTTATTGGATTTGAACGAGAAAACACTGTAAATAGTTTTTGAGGAATGCTTTTTAGATTTTTAAAATAGAAGATAATGGTTTCAAAATATTGAAAAGAAAGCATCATCCGAAAAAAAAATTTAAAACACATTCTCTCGGACAATCACTCATAAATTTATATTTCTTTTTATAAGGTGGGAGCTAAAAGAAATGACGGCCACTTGTCTGTCATTTATGGTTTTCATCCTCCGACGCTCTTGGAAAACGCAAATTACCTACGATGAGTGAAATTGATGATAAGACCCTTTAAAACTATATTCTTTGACATGAATGGCTATGGAAATTAATTATTTTTCCAAATAAGATAGACAATTATAATAAATATGAATGAACCAACTGATGATGAATGTCTATGGAATCAATCACATGGTTGGTCACCCTCGAAGAAATCGAAAAATAAGGATAAAAATGAGTGCCTCCCACCGGCCTCTTCGACCTCCAAATCTCCCTCTTTTTCCCACTCACGCCTGGTTGGTCTGATGACGGGTTCGAAAGAGTATCTAAAGCCAGGCGTGGCAGGCCTTCCTCCCGTTCATTATTAACTGGAGTTGAGGAGCCGAAGGAATCCAATTCTGACAGATTGGTGCCGGCTGTCGCTGGAAGAAGCAGTCGTGCTCCCTTTCTGATAGTTCCTTTCAGTTTTGGCTCTTCCCGTCGGCAGAAATATCTGGAGAACGGGAGCGTACAAGAGCAGGCAGATAGGCCGACGAGATCCTCCCACCGCCATTCGGAGTTTCTGGAGTCCGGAATCTCCTTAGTCGTCAGAGACGGAGGCATCTTCCGTTTCCAGCTCGAAGATCCGATCTTGGAGTGTTTTCTTGCGCTTGAAGCGTCGGTTTCACTGTTTTCTGGCGGAAAGTTGAGATTTTGGCGGGTTTCACCGCGGAAAAATCCCCAAGAGGCCACTGCATTGTCGTTTTTCGAATTCTTTTTCCCTGAATACTTCCATAGATCTCAGTCTGCAGAGAGATAGGCTTCCAATTCCAAGATAGAAGAGGAGGCAGTGCGTTTGGTGAAAACTCCCAAGTGTCGGGTTGTGAGGAAGGGTACTGTTGTCTCCACCCTGACTGTTGTTCACCTCTGTTTCTTTTGGTTTTTCTATTCCGCCACCAAAGAAGTATATGCTTTCCGTTCTGTGATCACTGTCCCCACGCGAAGACCACCTCTAATGAGCGCATCTAATCTGTCCTAGGGTTCCCGGAGGAGCCGTCGTCCTTTCCTCCTCCCGATCTGGTGCCACTCCTTGGGGCTCACTCGTGGAAGTGGCTTGTCGTGGCCACCGTCTTTTCCATCTTTGAATCTTTGGCCCATCCATCAAGAAATCTTGGTTTGTCTTCCAAGGTGTGAAGATTCATGGAATTTTGATTTGTTCTTGAAGTTATTTTAGCTCAGGAAGTTACGATATCTATTTTCTGGTGAGTCCCTAAGATTAACAGTAACTGCATAATCTTACTGAAGATTTAGCTTTTTGTTGATTTTCGTGAAGAAATCTGATCTGACACCTTCTGTTGTAGGTTCACTAATTTTTTTAAGAGGTGCTAGTCGTGTATAAGAAGATGCGAGGTGCTGTTCTTGTCGCCATAGCTGCCTCAATCGGTAACTTGTTGCAGGGGTGGGATAATGCCACCATTGCAGGTAAAACTTGTAATCGTGACTCTTTCTTGTGCTTGTCTGTCCATCACTATCAGCAAGTATTTTATTCGATAAATTTGTGCTTGATTCATAGAGATTAGAGCTGAAATTAGTATTATGTTCATCTTTTATGTACTATTTTAAAATTCCTAGAGTCAGGCTACACAGCTTAACCATTCTCAATTGTTAACGTTTCTTACTCTTCTATTTTTGTGAATGATCCTGTGCTTTTCCTTCTCCTATTCTCGAAGGACTTTATTGCTCATGTAAATAATAATATCGCAACTTGAGGATGATTAGTTATAGCACACCGCATATTAGCAATCCATGAATAATCTTGTAACTATTGGTTATCTCAGTTCCTACGTTCATTATATGAACTCATTCAAATTAAAATCTTTTTTATTGAATTTCTTCAGGTGCTGTTCTGTACATTAAGAAGGAATTTAAATTGGAATCTGAGCCTACCATAGAAGGACTAATAGTTGCTATGTCACTTATTGGGGCTACTATTATCACAACATTCTCTGGAGCAGTATCGGACTTGGTTGGCAGGCGTCCCATGCTAATCATCTCATCAGTCCTCTATTTTCTTAGTGGTCTAGTGATGCTGTGGTCGCCAAATGTCTATGTCCTACTCTTGGCAAGGCTTATCGATGGATTTGGGATTGGCTTGGTTGTCACACTTGTTCCTGTATATATCTCTGAGACAGCTCCATCAGAGATAAGGGGATTATTGAATACTCTCCCACAGTTCAGTGGCTCTGGAGGAATGTTCCTATCGTATTGTATGGTTTTTGGGATGTCGCTAATGGACAACCCTCACTGGAGAGTGATGCTGGGTGTTCTCTCTATTCCAGCCCTCCTTTATTTCGCACTGACAGTTTTCTTTCTGCCAGAGTCTCCAAGGTGGCTGGTAAGCAAAGGAAGAATGGTAGAGGCTAAACGGGTTTTGCAGAGATTGCGTGGAAGGGAAGATGTCTCAGGTACATGGTGCCTCAGAATGACACTAATTCAATTTTAGCAAACTAATACTCTCTATTTAGTTTATTGGTACCATTCACTTTTCTTTGAGCTGCTGCATATGTTGCATTTATGTTCTTCAAATACTCTAATGTTGCCTTTATCTATATTTCCTTTTTCTTGTCTTTAAACTTTCTCATCCACATATGAGCTTATACATGCACGTGAGGATTTCAGTACCTTTGCACTGGTTTTGGGTTTAACTTGTTGGTACAGCTGTGTGATGTCCATGCTGATCATGTGACATTTTTGTGTCAATCACATGCTACTTAGTATCTGCAATTAATATGTGGTTAGAATGCAGCACAAGGCAGCTACCACATCCAATCAATGACCCAGTTCAACTTTAAAAAAGCTTTTGATTGATCCAATTGTTACTTTGAGCTATCCAATCTTGTTAGCTGTGATGTAATTTCCATTAAAGTACTTGCAAACTATATGAGGTCGCAAGGAATGCTATTTGTGGCTAGCAAAACGACATCTCAGAGTTAGACATGTTTGGAATCAGGAAATGAACTTTCGGTTTGTTTCTTGTGAATGCCCTTCCTAAAACGATTCAATCTAAGTTTGCTTGAATCCCGTATAAGAAAGATAATTAATTGGTATGATATATCGTTTGAACTAAAATTTTTATGAGACCTGAAAACATATGCTAGATTAAACCTATTTGTAAATACATGCTTTCCAATCATGTTATCTGTGATGTAGTTTGATTAAAGTACTTGCAAGCTATATGAGGTTGCAAGTAATACAATTTGGTGGCCAGCAAAACATGTCTCAGAGTTAGACATGTTTAGAATCATGAAATGAACCTTCAGTCTGTTTTATGTAAATGACCTTCCTGAAAATGTTAAATCTAAGTCTAATTGAATCTTAGAGAAGAAAGATAATCTAACTGGTATGGTATATCTTCTAAACCAGTATTTCTCTGAGACCTCAAAATGCATGCCAGACTAAACATTCTTGAGACCTCTCTTGATTTGAT